>ML796122.1:395261-491126 GCA_009831015.1 Picea engelmannii | reverse complement strand
TGCACTTCTAATCAATGGTTAGGTTCAAAAGTAATGTAAAGTATTATGCAAAACGGATTAAGCATAAAATAATGAGAAAGGACGTTGTATACCTTGGAATGATCAGTATAAGTCAAAATGCAGGTGATGAAGGGTAAAATAATAGCAAAAAGTATGGGCAAAAAGGGTACAATATGTGGTCCTAACAGATAGGAGAAACTCCAAGATGGATTCGGATCAACGGTCAAGATCAAACCTTGATCTGACAACTAAGATCAAACCTCGATATGATGGCTAAGATCAAACCCCGTTCCTTTGAATTTTCAGTCAATGACATGACGATCTTTCTCCATGTGTCCTATGAACCCAATGGTTCAGATCTTGTTGTGATTTTGACACTTCACAGGACTTCTTCATGATTGATCAACGGTCCACATTATCCCCTGATATGGACGATCCTCCTGCTTTCGGCATTTTGTGAGCCCATTTTCTCCTTTCACTTTAAACACCGTGCATGTTTTCCTCGATCCAACGGTGGTCAGATCCTACTCTCATATCTAACGCCTGAGATCTATCCTCCTCTTCAGCGCGTGCTCTTCTTGTTTTTATTCAGATATAACGACCCTCATGCTGTCGGGAATTTTGGATGGGATCCAACATTCAACAACTAATTTCGACTTTGCGCTAATTCCTCCTGAGTCTACGTTGTCCCTGTTTTTCCATCGATGCACATTCTGATCCTGCCATATTTACTGTTGTACTTGCCATCAATGACAAGCATACACTACCTGTTAATCATTTGCCAACATTGGGGGCATGTTGGGCACATGCCTATTTTGAGAAGGAAGTCTATTTTTGGTGCATACCTACTTTTGGAGAAGGATCTCTTTTGGGGAAAGACCTATTTTTTGAAAGGAAGACCTAATTTTGGAGCACGCGCAATGGGTGGCAAGAAAGAAGCATGCATAAAAGGAAGGAAAAGCATCATGCAGGGAGGAACGCAAAATGGCGCGCAAGAATACCAGCCTAACCGAGATAAGGTTAGGGTTTTGCTTAAGGATTCTAACAACTATAAGCCCAGGAAATAGTATAAATAAGGACTTAGGAGGTCTAGGTAAGGGAGAGGTGTGTGTAGATGTGTGAACAATATAGAGAGATATCATATGGTAACAAAGAGTTGAGTAAGGTAGTATTTGAGGGTTGGGTCATAGGCTGAGGAGCCTGGTGTGATCTAGTCAACATCCCAGAGGGTTCTTACTCTCAATATTGATTGTATTACTGAAGATGTAATGCGCACAATGCAATATTTTGTAGTAGAATAAATAAAAGAGTAGAGAAGGCATATATTTATGGACGTATCCTCAGAAGGGGATGAACCATGATAAACCTTGTGTTCTTTGTGAGTGTTAATGCATGTTTACTTTTTGTTGATCATTATCTTATGAATGAATGGTTAGACTAGATAAAACAACATGCATGAATGAATAAATCATAGAAATACTTGAATAATTATCAAGTATAATACATAAATAATGAAGAACAAAATCCCCGATCCCCACTCATTCCTAGATTGCAAACACTTGAGTATTGTAGTCACCCATAAAAGCTATCTTGGGTGAGACTTCATTGTGCACCTTGTGCGTAGCGTTGCCTTCTGGTGTACTGGTAGGGCCGACATTTTTTGAGGGTTTTTTTGGAACCCTGTTGAGATCTGAACTTGGGTCAGCACAAGAAGAAGTAAGAGAGAAAAACCAACAACTCCTTCTGGAATGAAGTTTCCAATATTGTTCTATTGAAGTACCTGTTCCATAAGATTGATTTGATTCTTCATGCATGTGTATTCTTCATGATTTGGTTTATTGCAGTAAGTGCCTTTCTTTGCCTTCTTCTTCTTCTTGGAATCTGAAGAATCATTTAAGGGTTTGGAATATCCCTCCTTCTCGTTATATTTCTGCTTATTGTTCTATTTGGATGATTCTTTTCCATAATGCATGGTGAGTGCATGTTCTTTGGAATCCTTGATTAGGCCCATCTAAATGAGTTTTTCCTGCTCATGTGTGAGATAATCAATAAATTTATCCATGGTAGGCATCTTCCGATTTGTTCCCATGAGATATCTTCTAGAATGGAAAGTGGATACATAGACAACATATTTTGATCCTAGCTTAGCCAAGATTGTTAGAATAAGTTAGTCTACTTGTGTAGACTTATCAATACCACAATATGCAAATCTTAATATCAAATATTTAAACTTGGGAAATAAATCCTGCAAATTATCAAAACTTTTAGGATCTAGGGTATTCAACTCTACCTCAAGCATATGACCTCTCATCTTATCCTTCTTTCCAAACAAACTTTCCAAGGTGATCCATATCCGTATTTCATGCGGCAACATGACACCATAAATAAGATGATATCAATTCAAGAAGAAGTCCAGTTGTCTCATCCTTTGGGTTCGCCCGTCTGGTATTCTTAATTGTTGATGTAGGTTTTGTTTCTTTCCCCATCATCAAGCTGTACATTCCTTTCCTTCTGATTTGGAATTATGCCTTGGGTTTCCAATCAAAATAATTTTTGGGTGTGAGGATTAACACTAAGTTTGACTATAGAATAGGTGTCATATCCATCTCTCCCACTATGTCTGAGAACCCCTAAAATTTTACTCTCAATATGCAAGTGAAAAACTAAGAAATCACTGCATAAACGACACATCAAATGGAAAATCCATATCAGTTTCAAGAGGTGATATTCCGACTTCCTTTCTGAGAAAATGGTGAGGAAATTAGCCAAATGGTTGAAAACCCACTTGAAAAATGGGTCGATTTACTTCTCACATGGTCCATTTCCTAAAAAAGTTAATATTTTTGGAGAAATCACTGCAAAAAAGGTCACTTTAAGAGGTGGTCCCTCCTTTCCTTAAGAGACAGAGTGAACATACCCTAATGGTCACCCTATGATAGTGTATTGGGAGCAACTGATCACCCTGTACTAGTGTACTAGGGTGCGACCCTTCCAGAATTAAAAAAATCATAATTTTGAGTGCGACGGTCGCTCCTTTCAATAGGGAGAAGGTGCGACTCTTTCAAATGGTCACACTTTTTGACTAAGAGACGGTGCGACCACAATATGTTACATAGTTTTTTCTCACCAAAACTTTGATTTTCCTCATTCTCTGACTTGTTTGGATTGCTCCAAGTAGCATAGCTTTGATGCCATGTCAATGTTTCGTCTAAATTTGCACACGAGATCTAGCTAAAGAGAGTACAAACAAATTTTATTAAGAAAGGAAGAGAGAGTCAATATGGAATAATGAGAAAATATATTCACACTACTCCAATGAGATGATCAATGAACGAATGGTTGATGAAATGAATGAGTGGAATACACTCATAAATATGAAAGAACATTCCATAATTAAGAAAATCAATCAAGCAATTATCTTTCCTTAGGAATGCATGCATGCATAATAGTGATGGTATAAATAGAAAGTCTAAAATAGAGCTAGTCAGTTAACTCCCATTGAACTAGTGTGTTGAAAATATTAATTTATCCAACAGGGTGGAAGTTGAATATCAATATAGTTATCCTACATGTGATAGCAATTGGTACATGTCTCTATTCACCATTATGTCTAGAGTGCAATGTATTTCTTCTAACACACAATCTATTTGATGGTAAAAAAATCCCAAGTGAAAGCATTTTGTTTTTTTAATTCATTGCTAGAGGTATATGTTGTATTCAATGGTAGATTGGAATTATGTGATTTAATTGATTGGGGATACTCATTTGGTTCATAAAAATAAAATAATGAAATCATATTCCTTGAGTAATTGAGTAAATAACTAGAGGATATCACTTTATGAATAGGAAATGACATCATTTGTTGCTTTTGAGAAATAGGATATGTCTCTGAAGGAGAAATCATCATGTAGAAACACATGAATCATTTATCGTTAAATTCTAAGAACTGGTATTTTGTTGGTTCCAATAAGATTCAATTGGAAGCTATGAGATATCTGATGTAGCTACTATATTCAAGAGTTGTATGTGTAAATTGTTGTAGTTTTCAATTGTTGTGGATGTGAGCTAAAATATGTTGTGTCATTATTCCTTGTTGGAAAATGATTTCTTATCTATGTGTCTCTTAAATTAAATTATATATGTGATTTAATTTCTATGTATTAAATAATTGTATATGAGACTTGGTATGAGCATGAGTGGATGCTTGGGTTTTCAGTGAAGACAATGAACTCAAATTTACTTCCAAATTGCCTATGCACTATTGCCTTGTAGTTGGTTTTCTCTACAACATATTGGTCCCCAAATAACACTTTTTGTAGGGATTAGTTGTAGAGGATAAATTGTACATTGATCATATTAATCACTATAGAGGATAAAGTGGTGCTCAACTATCTCTCCACACTTCAACTTTCATGGTTACAATATAGACTAGGTCATATCTCTAATCCTGAATAATATTTCTAGTAATTTTACACTTAGAACTATACCACGAGCATAGGCCTTGTAACCATTTGTGAAGACATATATATTTGTATAGGACAAAAATATAGATTAGAACTTAACTTCCACATAGTATCCATGTTGGTGAAGCGAGTGGGCTATAAGTACCTCATTTACACATAACCTACGCTAACCATACATATTGTAAGTGTGTGTTTGTGTGTGTTGAATCTAAAAGTCATTTTAAAAAATAAAATTCTTCCTTTAATGTCTATTAAGAAAAACAATTTTACAAAAAAACGTCGATGTGTCGGAAAAGAAAACAAACATAAGATCCAGCTCAAGCAATTAATCTAATAAAATATTTTTTGTCATGTGTTGTCAATAGAGTGTGTGGGGCGGACACACCCCAAGGCTACATCAAATAACAAATTGGCATGCATCTAACCAATTGAAACCATTACAACTAGAAAATAGTGACCAATAAACCAATGAAAGCGAAGCAATACTAAGATATTCTTAAGAGAATCATGAAGTAAACAATGACACACATATACAATACACAAGATATGTACCCTATAAACCCTTAAATATGGAAACCAACAAAAACTTAGAGCCACACCTCTTTCTTATTGTATAAATAAAAAAGTTCACAATATGATATTTAGGTATTCTGCAACATCACTCAAATCTAATCCATTAAGAGGTATTACTTCGCAATGGCTCGAAACCATGCATTGAAAAGTATAAAAAGTGGACCAAAACAATTCATACCCCCCATAAGTAATGTCAAATTGCACCATCTACTTACACATAATGCATCATATAGCCATCAAACCTAGCCAACATTCCACACAAGGATACCAACCCCAACTTGGGATGGAAACCAAAGGCTAATCTAGGTTATAGATCATAAAACCGACAACTAGGACACATAATATCACAATCATAAGTCATCACCAAGCCCCGGGAGTGTATATAACCCCAAAAAACCTACTTTAATGAGCTTGTTCTAAGAGAAATACCTTTATCAAACATTGATGTCATGAAAGGATGTGGAATATCAAACAAATCCCTGATATCAAACATTTTTTCATAGGATGTGGAATATCACCACAAATCCAAGCCACGTGCATATTGAACCTTGAGCATGGGATACTCAATGGTCACACCATTGCTTTTGGATGATGTAGGTTCAAGAAAAACAAAGAAAAATATAGGCATAGACACCAACAACCCCATGACCATACACTAGACTAGTACACCCATTTCAAAGCAGCATGAAGTATGGGTAGCTTACTTAAAGGACAATAACAAATGAAGGGGACATATAAACAAATTCGAATTTATTCACAACCACCTTTTTTGTCTTTTTGTCTCCACTACAATTTTTTTTACTTATTATAACACATGTCAAAATAGTTGAAAGGGGAAGATAAAAATGCATGTAACTGCTTCTTGCAGAATTCAAGAACCCCCCAATAGGTAGTTACTTAGGAGAGTATAAGTAAATTAAGAGACCCACTTTGAAAGGGTTCTTAAACTTTGTAATTTTTGAGAACTATTTTCTGAGATAATATTGAGAAGTCCTCAAGGGCAATTTTTTGGAGAGAAATATTGTTTTGTTGATAGTGGTTTACTTTGAACTATTTCAAGTAAATTTTGGGTTATTTGTAAATTTTGTAAGAGTTTTGTTACACCTATAGACTTTTCTTAGATGAACATAAGTTTTTTGTAGTTGTTTTTTCTCTCTTATTAATTGTTCTGAGATGATGAGCAATTTATGTACATGCATATGTAGCTTAGAATAATCCGGTTGTTCTTTTATATGTGTGTGTTATTAACCCTATTTATCTCTAACAACTATTTGGAAGAAATCTATCACAGAGTTTCTAACATTTGAATATTCTTATTAGTTACTATTAGTTTCTCCTAGCTAGGATAAGATAAAATAACTCATCAATATTTGGAATAGGGATTTTATCCTTTATGGTGATTTTGTTTAGATATCTATAATCAGGACACATCCTCCAAGAATTATATTTTTTTCTCACCATCACTAATGGACATGAAAAATGAACTCCTGCTTGGTTGAGTAACACTCGAATCTAGCATGTCTTGTACCATTTTCTCAATATCCCCCTTTTTCTAATGAAGATATCTATAAGGCATTTTATTAGGAGTACTTCCAGGTATTAGTTCAATTTGATGTTCATGATCCCTAGATGGAGGATCCCTTTAGGAATTTCTTGGAAGACCCTCTGGTGTTTTTCCAAGGTGCATTTTAATTCCTTTAGAATATTTTCATCTTCTTGATTTACTTCCATAGAAAAAAAATCTAACCACAACTCTCCTACTACGATTTTTTAGGATATTTTCCATTTTATGGGAGATGATGACCCGAGAAGGTGCACATTTTAACCCTTTAAGTTCATATTGAATTCTTTCCAATTCAAATCTCACATGCATAATTCCTTATAATTCGTAGAAACTGTACCTAATGTTCTGAACCATAGAATCCCCATAACAAAATCTACACCTCCAAAGGGAATGGAATACATTGAGCATTCTAAGTTATACCCTCCCATACTAAGTTTAATGTCATGGAATTTTCCTCCAAAATCAATACTACCTCCATTAGCAACTAAAACTTGAAATTTTTTCACTGGATACCCAAAATTATTGAGGCTCTATGCTAATATTTATCAATAAAGTTATGGGTACTCCTTGATTCAATAAGCATTATTACCCTTTTCTTCTTAATGTATCCTACAATCTTAAGGGTTTGAGGTGCTAACAAACCTGTCAATGTGTGAACAAATATTTCACACCTCTCACTATTGTTCATAATTTCTACATCTTTTTCATGCTCTTTTAGGTTCACAATTTATTCCTCATCCCTTTGTATATATGCCTCCATTTCCTCTTCATCATTATTCTCCAAGGTGAACAATTTGTTTTCTTGACATTTATGCCCTTTTGACCAATTTTTATTACAACCAAAACATAGCTCTTTTTCTCTTCTTTATTCCATCTCCTTTGGTGATATTTGAGTAGGTTGAGGTATGGTTTCCCTATGAGCCCCAAATCTATATCTACTTCTTTCATATGTTCTAGTTGTAGACTTGTGTGTAGCTCTATTCTTGACTTGGATACGAAATGAGAATTTCATAGCCTCCATAATATTTTTAGAATATTTTAAACAAATCTTATGTTTAATGTCTTCATGTAACCACCCCATGTAAGCTTCCAATATATGTTCATCACTTATGTTATCCACCCTTGTGGCCAACACCTGAAATTCTGACTTATTATATTCCATATCACCTAAGTGCTTGATTCTTGTCAATTGAATAAAGTAGTCTTGTTCCCAAATTATTCCATATTGTTCTTCTAAGTCTCTTGTAAATAAAATCCAAGTATAATGATAAGAACATGGCTTTATTTTGAATGCCCATTGATACCATTGATAGGGTTTTATCTCAAAGTATAAGGTTTTAATGGAAATCCTTTTCTTATCATCCACAATGTTATGCAATTCGAAGTATTGCTCTATTTGGTTGTTCACCTGTGTAAAGAATTATGTTCCATGAATATTATTTAATTTAACCTTTTTAAAGTTGACACCCTTAGGAACCCATCCATAATTAACTTGTCTATTAGAGTTAAATCCACCTGAAAAATGCTTATTACTGGAAATTGTTCATCACAAATACTACCTTTATTTTCATGAGTCTCTTTGGTCATGGTGTCACTTTTAGGAAGCCTCCCATATAGGGTTTGTAATGTGGAAATTTTCAATTCATCCATCTTATTTTTCATTTTGTATTATCAGAAACATAATCCGTTAGGGTTACAAACTTAAAAAAATGTGAATAGTCAAGTTATAGTGTAATGGTCAAAGATATTCCAAGAGACCTTGGAAGATGAATCCAATTTTCATATTCATATATTTATATCTGTATCATATTAATGATAAATGCACTTCACGTTTATCCTATTTTGTGTGTCTAACAGTGGTATCAGAGACACCTTGGTTCTTAGGCCAATTGAGCTATGGTAGTTGTCTATAGTTGAGAAGTACATAAATGCCTATGTTTTCCTGCTAGTTTTCACCCATCTTTGTGCAAGCATGTGCATATATCTGGTTGAGTGTTTCCTCTGCAAAATTGTTTTTCCTTGCGCTCTAGAACCATGGTCTATTCTTGGTCTATTTTTCATCTTCTTTCTAGCATATGTTTCAATCATTATTGCTACCAGGTCACATTTCAGTTTGGAACACCTCACCATGCCTCTCTCTTCATAATTGGTTATCTCCTTCCATTATAAATTGAGTTCCTCTAGGGTTTCATTCCATGTGAATTAATTTCCTCACATTCGGTTTGAGTTCACTCACACACTAGCTTGTTCACCTGCAAAAAACAGTTAACCCGTTGACTTCCCACACGCATAAACTTCATGAAACACTAATTCACGTTGGTCTCACACTTACTCTCATGCTAATCTCTCACTCTCACATAAACCCTAATCTTTGGTGTTGTTTTCCACACTTAGATGGATATATGGCATACAATTTACTAGCTGGGAGTGGAATCTTATGATCGTTCTATATGATGATATGATCAACATGAGTTCTCGCCATTCAAAACCACTACACACTAAAGCTAAATCAAATCAAACAGAAGAATGTACAAATTAGCAGGAAGTCAAATTCTTATTTCTAAACCTACTTTCACATCTATTATATATCACCTATCACTTCCTGGTGCCACACATTTTTCGTAGTAACACATCCATGGAGGAAGGAAACTAGATTCTAGTACCATAAAGAGACATGAATGAATGTGGTAACTCTATAGTAATAACATGGATTCCTCATTTTATTTTCTCATGGCATTCACCATAAGTTGTTATATTCCTTTAATTATGAGTGAAACACAGATCGTTCTGAGAATTATTTGACTAGTTCGATGATTGCTCGAATATGAAAGAAGTTCATTAAATTTTGTAGACGATGCGAAATAAGAACATGGTTGTTGGTCTACCTAAAGTGTTTCCCCCTGAAGGAGTTGGTAAAGGTTGTGTTCTTGGAAAGAATCATCAAGCACCATTTGACTCTGTCAAAGCATGGCAAGGAAAAAACCTCCTGGATATGGTTCACTATGATGTCTGTTGCATCAATATACCTTCCCTGGTAGGTGCAAGGTATATTTTGACTTTCATTGATGATCTCTCTCCTTTAACATGGGTCTATTTTCTAAAGAATAAGAAACTTGTCTTTGAAACATTCAAGTACTTTAGAGCCTTCGCTGAAAAGCAATGTGGTTGATCCATCAAGTGCTTAATATTAGATAATGGTGGTGAGTATGTAAATTGACCTTTTGAAGAATATCTGGTTCGATATGGTATTAATTGGAAGTGATTGGTTCCTCACACACCTCAGCATAATGGCGTCGTAGAATGCAAGGATTGGACTTTTGATCCAGGAGGATCCGAAACACTCATAGAGGTCTAGAAGGATTTGAAACACTCACAAAGGTCCAGAAGGATTTAAGAATGCTAAAAATTAAACCATAAAAAATGTTCTCTAAAACACCATCAATATTTAGAGATCAACAATATCTTTCCAACGATGCAAAAATCATCTCAAACAAAGTTCTTATGCAAAAATTATGGATGATCAAAGTTAGGGTAAAACTAGGAAAAAGTCAAAGTCAATAGGGTCAAAGGTGAAATGTGTCACCACTGCAAGGGTGACACATGGAATTACCATATGACTGTATGGTGTTGATGTGGAAACACCCTAAGGTGCCATGTGGCACAACATACACTAACTGGGAAAGCAATGTGGAAAATCGTACAGGTTTCAAAAACAAATCACAGGTTGACAAGTGGCAATGATATCCCAATGAGAGGTTGCCACATGGCAGCCTCCCATTTCTCATTAATGGGTAAGGTCATTTAAAATTTTGTTGGATCCCATAGGATCGGACCTGAGTCTCCTGAAAAACAACTCAACAAATTCACCATTATACTTGTTGGTTGGTTCTTAACCATACATGTGATGACATCTATATAAGTTTGTTGAAATATTCGAATGAGTGGAAAAAGGGATGAGGGATAATCCCTCTACCCATATCATATGTATTTCAATATAACCATGGGTCAAATATTCTACGGGTTTGTTAAACTATATTCCAACCATATCATATATTATGCAGGGTATATTTATATATCCAACCAATGTATAACCAAAATTATTTATATATATATATATATAGTGTGTGTGTGTGTGTGTGTGGTCGACAGGGTTTGAACCCCGAACCACTGTATAATATACCAACAACTTAACCATTGCACCACAAAATGCAGGTTTGTTATGAAAGCTCGCCAACTAACATTTAATGCCTACCTAAGTTTGTGGGTGATAGGTTAGGGCCCATGCCCTATTTAATGACACATAGACCGAGGCAATAATTACTCATAATTGCATAATACAGTCTCGA
Organism: Picea engelmannii; assembly: GCA_009831015.1. Taxonomy (NCBI): domain Eukaryota; kingdom Viridiplantae; phylum Streptophyta; class Pinopsida; order Pinales; family Pinaceae; genus Picea; species Picea engelmannii. Next base: position 480,180 of record ML796122.1, on the reverse strand, counting down.
AGTTCATGCCCGAGGGTAACTAGACTTGGAGGCTACACCATAATGCGTGCCACGAGGTTTCAACATATAATTGTATGAACTTTATACTTGTTTTTATTGAAATTTCGCAAGGAATTCAATGGTGTACTCTGTTTATGAGTTTGAGCAACGCATAAAAAGGTCATTGTAAAACACAAGCATTTGAGCATTAATAAAGAGGTCTTTATTGGAAGGGGACCCAAAGATGTAACACATCCACTACGGCATAATAAAATTTTCGCTTTTCCTCAAGGGACAGAATCCCCGAAATCCTACGGGGGCCTAGCACAGGCTAGTTCTTCCTTGTTTACCTCCTTGTGATCGTGGGTTAGGACCACATGCCAAACAAACTAGGCACCTTTTCATGTTTCACAACTCAGCGATACAAGTGAGTCCAATCTTAAAGGTAGAATGGCGAGGGGGCTTCAGAATGAAACCTAGGCCATAGATCTGGGTGTGCATATTCTGGTCGTCCAGATCTACCCGCCACTTAACGAAAAAGCACTAGCTCCCTTTCTTTAGTCCCTATCTCGACAGGACCACATACACGCCTAAATGAAAGTGCCTTTCACAACTCGCGACCTCGCGAATCGTGAGTCGAAGACCCTCGAATTTTTCTTCACTAATCGCCGATACCCGAGATTTTGATATGGTATGGCCCCTCCTTATTAGTTCTCTCCACGCTTGACCACCAACTAGGGCTAACTACTAGCCTTTCTCGCAACTTGCAGGTTCGCGAGTTGAAAGGTTGAACCTCTGGGCCCTTCTTTTACAAAACCCCGAGACGTGAAAGTCAGAGAAATTTTGACTCCTTCCGGGCTTCTCGGAGCTCGCAACTCGAAATCTCGCGAGTTCGCGAGTCAAAAATCCTATCTCTTCCTTCCCAATATCGTGATACCCGAGATCACGAAATGGGTATAGCTTCCTTCTGTCAGTGTCCTCTGCGCGTGACCACCGGCTAGGCTAAAGGCTAGCTCCTTTCGTTATTCACTGTTGCATGAGTTCAACAGTTGAACTCCCATTCCTTCCTTATGCGATCCTCTGAGACTTGAAAGTCAGTGAAGGTTGACCTTCCTTTCTCACTTCTTGCAACTTGCCACTTCGCGAGTTGTAGCATCGAATCTTGGCACCTTCCCTTCACGAACCCCCGAGAAGCAATATTTATTTTCCTTCTCGCGTTCTTGCTACTTGCGACTTCGCAAGTCCAAGGGTTGAGCTCTCATGGACTTATCCCGTGAATCCCCAAGACATGAGAAGTCAACGAAGTGTTGACTCCCTTCTCTAGGCGACTCGTGCCCACCCGTCAATCACGTGGGCCTCACCTTGAAGTTCTGCCATGTGTTCTCTCGTGCTCAGCTCTTGGAACTTTGCTACTCAGAAAGTCATAAATGACTCCTTTCAATATCCGAACCCCTGAATGCGTGATAGGCGATGGGGTTCCTGATCCAATGGTCCTCCCATTTTCCGGATCCAACGACTGTCTCTGCTCCTTGCGACTTCGCCACTTGCGACTTGGAGCACCCAACCTTTGGGCTCTTACCTTGCGAACCTCCGAGTTTGCAAGATACCTTGATCTCTGCCACCTATCCTCCTTAGATGGACGGTCCTGATCCTCTCGCAACCTCGCCAATCGCAAAGTCTAGCTGCTCACCTCGGTGAGTCCCGATGCCCAAGTCTCTGAAGCAGATGATCTCGTGACACGTGTTCTCCCGTAGACGGACGGTTCCAATCCTTTCGCAAATTCGAAACTTTTGATGTTGAGTGTCCAGACCTTCATCCTCCGGACTCCTGAACTTCTGAATCGCTGATATCTCGATAAAACCCCTTCGGGACTTTCTCTCTGCTTCTCTTCGCGTGAGGTTTTAAACCTCGTGCAAATCTCGACAGATCCAACGGCTGTCAGGTTTTCTAACTAAGATCTGACGACTCAGATCTGTCCCATGCTGTGCCCTCTCCCATTGCTCCCTGGACATGGAAAAACCAACAGTCCAGATACTCCCACAGACCCTGGGGATCTACGGTACCGATTCCTTCGCTACTCACGAAGATAAAGGAAAAAGGGGTTAAGGCATTTAACACCCTCATGTATTCCTCCAATCTAATGGTCGTGAATGACCGCAGATCTTCTGACAGGATCTCAACCGTCGATCGATACTTATTCTTCGAATCCTCAAGGGATTCTGCGACCTCTGTGCCTCTGCAGAGTCTTTGCACACAAAGTGCTACCTCTTCTGAGCTTTTCAAAAGGGTGTCTCTATGGGGAGGTTCATCTAGGGTATCACTTGAGACGGATAAGGGTGTAGATTTCCCGAGAAACAACTTGAATTTTGAATTGATTCAATGTGTATGTATACATATAAATCTATTTATAAACATAAGCCATACGTGACCCTTCCATTATAAGCATGCAACCACCATTTCTGAATAAAAACACTACACAGGCAGTCTTATACTCAAACCATTCATAAAACTGCATAGACTAAGAGCATATATGTCAGCATATAAATTTCACGATGAAAGATGTAAAACACTTATCAGAAATAACACCAAAAGTGAGTGCAACTGCTGAGAGGGGTGCTCATTTCCACCCAACCATAGGCTCAATGATTCCGATAGGATTTACCACTAGCCACCCTTGAGATGAGACCATGATGCTCTGAGACTGCATCTTTGTTTTCCAGTGACTGAGAACGAGGGTTACTCTCCCCCTTCTTTTCTATCACTCACTCTGTATTTTCCAGAGTTCTCTTCCTCCCCTCGCGTCTGCCCCCTCTGCGCTTCTTCCGCACGCATTTCCCTCTTGCGAGGTTGCGTGTGGCACGATTTCCCTCACGGTGGTCAGGCCCGAGGCTCCTATGGATGGGTGGTTCACTTCCCCCATCCCTCATTAATTCTTGAGGAGCCATCTACCTACCAACCTGTGAGTAATTTATTTCGGGCCAGCGAGCCACTCTTGGTTCTCCGGGCCAGTGAAGTCCAAATACGATATTGGTTTCGGTGGAAGTTAATGCCACCTTTCCAGGTGCCTTCCACCACCTTTCTTCATCCATCGTGGTCTCTTTTCCAGCATATCCCCTCTCAGCAGTCCTGCAATATATATATATATATATATATATATATATATATATATATATATATATATATATATTTATTTATTTATAATATTATTCACATTCATCAACCTTTTTCACAAGGTCCATTCACATCACACATTCACATTTTTGAGTTTGCCACAATTCTTGGCCAGTATAGTTATTTTTACAAACTGGGGGAAACATGGTGTTACAATTCCCTCCCCCTTAAAGGAACATCGTCCTCGATGTTCTTATCTATCAACATGACATGCATGTACAAAGGTAAACAAAATCGGATATGCATGTCGCATGGCATCCTCCATTTCCCACATAGCCTCATCTGGGCCAAATGTCTCCACTGCACCTTGACCTGTGCAATGGTTCGGTTCCAGAGTGGGGTTTCCTTTCTGTCCAATATGCATTGAGTTTTTGGTAGAAATTCTCCCTTCGGTTCCACCTGGATCACAGACCAATCAATTATATGATTAACATCATGTACATATTTCTTCAATAATGAAACATGGAAAACATTATGTGCTTTTACTGTGGGAGGAAGTGCTAGCATATAGGCTACAGGTCCCACTCTATCTAGAACCTCAAAGTGTCCACAATACCGAGGTGCCAACTTGGCACAAGCTCCCATTTTCAGGGAACTCTTCCTGGGCCTAACTCTGAGATATACGTGGTCTCCCGTCTTGAACTCTCTTGGAGTTCTCTTTTGGTCAGCATAACTTTTCTGTCGGTTTTGAGCGACTTTCATGTTTTGTTTTATCTGAGTCACCCACTATTCCATTTCTTTCAAAATGTCAGGTCCAAAATAAATCCTATTTATGGGATTACTCCAGCTGACTGGAGTGTTACACAATCTACCATAGAGGACTTCGAAGGGACTCATCTTTAAGGATGCTTGGTATCTGTTGTTGTAGGCGAATTCTACCAGTGGTAGGTAGTCTTCCCACTTCTTGGGTTGATGCATTACATGCATCCTTAACATATCTTCTAGTATTTGATTCGCTTTTTCTGTCTATCCATCGGTTTGAGGGTGATAGGCAGTGCTAAACAACAACTTGCTCTCTAAACCAGCCATCAGTGATTTCCAAAAGTTGGAAGTAAATTTCGTGTCTCTGTCAGACATGATCTCTTTCGGCATACCATGCAGTCTTAATATCTCTTTCATGAATACCTGGGTGATATCGATTGCCTTACAGGTCAACTTGACAGGGATGAAGTGAGCAAACTTGCTCAATTTGTCCACCACCACCATAATGGCGTCATTTTGTTTGGTTGAGGTTGGTAATCCAGTGATGAAATCCATGGAGATGGTTTCCCATTTCCATTCTGGGATTGGTAAAGGTTGCAATAATCTTGTTGGGTGTCGATGTTCTGCTTTAACCTGTTGGCACTCTATGCATTTGGCTAGGTACTCAACTATGTCTTTCTTCAATCCAGGCCAATAAAATTGTTTCTTGGTGGCAGTGATCATTTTCTGGTATCCTGGATGACTCGAGTAGGGTCTTTTATGTAGTTCATCCATAATGAACCTCTTCAAGTCGTCACAATATGGGATATAAAATCTTCTTCTGTAAGTGAGTAGACCTCCTTCGGTCTTCTGGTAGCCTTCATATTTTACTCTGGCGGGTTCTTACTGTAGGTACATGGTCACGGTCTGGATGAAGGGATCCATTTCTTGTGCATTTCTGATTCTTTCTATTGAAATTACTAAGACAACTGAGAGGGGGGGGAGGGGTGAATCAGTTGTAATTGAGCTTAAACAATATTAAGTCTATTAAAACATTATTAATATTTCTTCAAGTGATCATCAACAATATACAGCATATGGAAAATAAAAGTAAAGAGCATCAATCACACATAAGGTATACACAGAGACAAATTTTTCACGAGGAAACCCATAAAGGGAGAAAACCTCTTCTTCTTCGAAATGATAGGCAGTCTTTTAGGTTCTGTACATCATCTATAATTGAGCACCAACTCAATGTGAGGCTACTACCTCTGTTTTACAAGCTGCAACTTGTTTGAGAGCACCAACTCTCTAGTTTCTCTAGCACCCACTAGAAGGAAGCACCGACTCCCTTAATGTTCCAGCACCAACTGGATGGAAGCACCAACTTCCAGTTGCACAGGCTCCAACATGTATAATAGAGAACACTTGTTCTCCCTTGCACCATCCTGCCACCCTGGTTTGTCTGGCTACAACCAGATGGAAGCTACAACTTCCTGTGTCCAAGTTATCACTTGAACCTCTGAGGACAACGGTCCTCCCGAGTACCTCCCAACCTCCCTAGAATATAAATAAATAAATAACCAGTCAACTACACAGATAAATCAATTCTTACCTATCTTTCTTTGTTCTGTAAATCTAGTCTTCTACTAACTGTTCTGCTATTCTTCTCTTCCTCTGTCTGTTCAACAGGTCTACTCTGCATCAACTTGTTCTGTCATTCTTCTCTGCTTCCACTTCTCTTCATCATCTGTTACTCTTCTCTGAGTTTCATCTCACACTGTGCATATTCTCCATCTCACCCTGCACATTCTATGATTTTCCCTTTCTTACAGTTTCATTCATTTTTTCATATAGAACGACCATCAACACACAGTCCATCTCATTTTATTTTATACACACATCCATGACAGTTCCGCTTCACATTTTCTTAGGCAAAAGAAAGACAACTGTCCAAGCAACTGAAATGCGAACTGATTGGAAATCATGAGTCCATTTCGCTAACAGATTCGTAACTGAGGAGTTAACTATGAGAGAGAACAATAACTCTCCAATCTTTGTTCAAATTCACTTGCACTGTTGGATTGGCTTCATGAGATCTTGCATTCATTTCGGCATTTCTGTGGCCAAGCTTAGCACCTCTAGCTTCTACCTCCATCTTCTATCGATGTGATCAATGGCTATGACCACGCGCTTATGCATAAAGCGATTTCACGATTTCTCATTTCATGAATTTCAACACTATGCTCTGTTGACCCCAAGTCAGCGAAATTTCGATCGATTTCCACATGTCCTATGATTCCATGGTCTAGATCTGATCTTGATTCAACGACTGTGATTGAATTGTGATTTCGACATTCTTGTTGCATTGTTTTCTTTGCCTCTCCATGCCACAATTCACAAAACTCTGATATGGATTTAGATCAACGGTTTAGATCTGATCTTGATTCAACGACAGAGATTGAATCGCGATTTCATATATCACGATTTCGACATTCTTGTTGCATTGTTTTCTTTGCCTCTCCATGTCGCGATTCGCGAAACTCTGATATGGATTTAGATCAACGGTTCAGATCTGATATTGATTCAATGACTGAGATTGAATCGTGATTTCGCATATCGCGATTTCCACATTCTTGAAGTTCATTGTTTTTGTCACTTCAAAATCCCAATCCACGAAACTCTGTAATGGAGTCGGATCAACAGTCCAGATCACATCTTGATCTGATGGCTCAGATTAAATCGCGATTTTGCATATTGTGATATCGGGATTCCTGTTGTTAATAATCTTTGACATCTCCAACACTCGATCCGCGAAACACCGAAATGGATTGGGATCAACGGTCCAGATTCCATCTTGATCTGACGGCTCAGATTAAATCACGATTTCAGATATTGCGATATCAGGATTCCTGTTGTTAATAATCTTTGACATCTCCAACTCTCGATCCTTGAAACTCCGACATGGAATGGAATCAACGGTTTAGATTCAACCTTGATCTGACGGCTCAGATTAAATCGCAATTTCACATATCGCGATTTCGAGATTCCTGTGGTTGATATTACTTGACATATCCAACTCTCGATCCCCGAAACTCCGACATGGAATGGAATCAACGGTCCAGATTCAACCTTGATCTGATGGCTCAAATTAAATCATGATTTCGCATATCACGATTTTGAGAGGTTAGGGAACCCTGTTCCTTTGACTCTCCAGTTAGTAAAATGACGATCTATCCCCACGTGTCCTACCCGTAAATGGACGGTCCTCCTTCTTTCAGAATTTTGTACGCCCGCTTCTCCTTGTTATAATTTAAAAGGCGTGCAGGTTCTCCTTGATCCAATGATGGTCGGGTCCTGCGCTTGGATCTAACATCTGAGATCTGTCCTCCTCTTCAGTGCTCTTCTTGTCTACATTCAGATCTGAAGGCCCTCGTTCTTTCAGGAATTTTGAATGAGATCCATTGATCATAAATGCTTCTCAAAATGTACGGGCCTTCGATCATTCGATCTTCCTAAACTTATCTTTTGTTTTCCTTTTGATTACAAACTTCCTGTACTCATGCCATCTTCATTGTTGTACTTGCCATCAATGACAAGCATTCGCTGACTATTAAATATTTGCCATTCGCTGTCTGTTAAATATTTTCCAACACTTTCTTTGACATCTGTCTCGTAGGTGCTCACCGCTGCCAGGTGAATTGTTTTCATACTTCTGCTAAGGGCATCGACCACCCTATTTTCCTTTCCTTTAACGTGTTTGATTTAAAAATCAAACTCGCTAAGGAAGGCCATCCACCTAGCTTGTCTAGCATTGAGCTTTGGTTGATCAAACAGTTATCACAATCCACAATGATCTGTCATAAGTACAAATTTTCTTCCCAGGAGGTAGTGCCTCCACATTTTCAAGGCATGCACTATGACAACTAGTTCTAGATCATGGGTCACATAGTTGACTTCATGCTCATTTAATTTTCGAGATTCATAGTAGATCACACTTCCTTTCTGCATAAGGACTCCTCCGAGCCCTTCCTTACAGGCATTCGTGCACATGAGGAAGTCAGCATCTGGATTGGCGATCTTCAGCACGGGTGCATGGGTCAGTAGATGTTTCAGGGTTTGAAATCTTTCTTCACATTTCTGTGTCCACAAATATTTTGTCCCCTTCTTCTGGAGGGCAGTGATTGGACAACCAATCATGGAGAATCATTTTATAAATCTCCTATAGTATCCTGCTAATCCCATAAAGGGTCTGATGTCCGAAACATCTTTTGGGGTAGCCCATTCCATGATAGACTTGATTTTTTCAGGGTCTACTGCTACTCCTTCTTCGGAGAGAACATGGCCTAAGTAATGTATTTGCTTCTGGAAGAATTCACATTTGCTGAATTTGGCATAGAGTTGGTGTTCTCTTAGAACTTGCAACACAAGTCTAAGATGCTCTTCATGCTCTTTTCTGTTCTTGGAGTAAATTAATATATCATCAATAAAAACAAGCATAAATCTGTCTAGGAACTTGCTGAGTACATTGTTCATCAAGCACATAAAAGTGGCAGTGCAATTGGTCAACCCAAATGGCACTACCACAAACTCATAGTGGCCATACCTTATTTGGAAGGTAGTTTTATAGATGTATTCACCCTTGATTCGGACTTGATGGTATCCCGACCTCAAATCAATATTTGATAAAATAGACGCACCCCCCAATTGATCGAACAGGTCATCGATCCTGGGCAAGGGGTACTTGTTCTTTATGGTTACCTTATTGAGTTGCCTATAATCTATACACAATCTAAGGGTACTGTCCTTCTTTTTCATGAACAGGACTGGTGCTCCCCATGGAGACACGCTGGGACGAATATAGCCCTTATCCATCATTTCTTTTAATTGCAACTTCAGTTCAACTAACTCAGGTGTGCTCATCCGGTAGGGTGTCCTAGACACCGTCACCGCTCCTGGTGCAAGTTCTATCGAGAAGTCTATGTCCCTTCTCGGAGGTAAACCCAGTACCTCTTTCGGAAACACATCTTTGTATTCTCTCAGGATAGGGTGATCGTCAAGGCTTGATTTTTCACCTTCGATTGTTTTCAACACCTGTATTGCATATAGGGGACATCCCTTTCGGCAATACTTTCTCATTTGCAGCGCTGATATTTGTCTCACTGAGACAGGTTTTCAGATCCCTTGTAGGGTTATCTTTTTCCCTTCTTTAATTACACATTCTAAGGTTTTATGCTAACAGTCCAATCTGGCTTTATGGACAGCTAGCCAGTCCATACCAATCAATAGATCATATGACCCCATGGGTAATAAGTTAAGGGTTGTTTGGGTGGAAAATCTACCCAACATCAATTGGCAGGCTGGTATAACCTCTGCTACCCTTCTTCTGGTGCTAGTGGCTAATTGTACCAACCATGGCTTGGTATGTTTTTGTGGCTATAGTTTATGCTTATCAACATCTTTAGGGGCTATATAACTCAAATTTGAACCAGGGTCAATTAAAACAGACACTAGATGGTTGGAAATCATACCTTCTATTTCCACTACTGAAGCTTGGTGGTCGGCTTGGTTATTATCCAAGGCTGCATAAATTTGTCGCACACTCCTGGCCACATCATTGACTGTAGTATCTTCTTGGATGTTATAAATTCCCCGACTATTATGTTGTCGGTGTGGGCAGTCTCTTAAGAGATGTTCTTCTCCGCAACCCCAACATTTCAAAGGTTCTCTCTTTGGGTTATCAGTCTTCACTGATATGGGTCCAAAAGTTTTATTTCCGCTCAAGGAGGGAAAATTTTTCTGGTGCATACTCTGGGATGGAAAGTTCATTCTTGGGTTCTTCTTGTAGTTCTTAAATCCTGGGGGTTTAATTCCCCTTTTTTGAAATCTTGAACTATTCTTCTATTTCCATCCTTTGCAAGGTTCTGCTCGATGCCCAAACTGTTCATGACAATAGGTTGCCTTTCGAATAGTGTCTTCTAGAGTCTTTGGCTCATCAAATTCATTTCTATTCTGATAGTCCTTAGGTAGTCCACTGATGAAGTGTTGCACCTTTTCCTTTTCCGCCTTGATATAGGGTACATACCTCAACAAATTGAGGAATTTGTTGACATATTATTCTATAGTAAGTTGTCCCAGTTTGAGTTCATAAAACTCTTTAGTCTTTTCGTTGAAATATTTTTCCAACAGATACTTCTCCCAGAAGTATTTCTCAAACCATTCCCAATATAGGTCCTCTTCGCGAACCCCTTTCATATTCTTAAGGTCTTCCCACCAAATGGAAGCCTTTCCATTCAAGTTGAAAGTGGCCACTTGGGCCTTCATATTTTCTGAAAAGTCATGGACTCTGAAATACTTCTTTAGTCCACACAGCGAGGCCTCTACTTCCTCTCCCTTCTTTATTTCACCGTTGAAGGAGGGTGGTTTGGCCTTTTTGAATTCTTCAAATTTTCGACCTTTGGAAGACTTTTGCTTCTTCTGTTTTCTTCGGGGATAGGAACTGGTTCTGCTACTAGAAGAGCCCTTTGAATCACCAACTTCCTTCTCAGAGGAATTATCCGACACTTGTCCTTTACCTTTGGGGTGGAACTTTTTCAATGTGCTCCTCTCAGTGTGGCCACTGATATGACCATGTTTCTGAGTTTCAGGTTCATGCTGCATTTATCTTTGTAGATCGGATAAACTCTGCAGTAAAACTGCGTTAATTTCTGTTTTCTTTTCTTGTTCTTTCATCATTGTTTCATTGTCGGCCTTGCAACTTTGTAATTCGACCATGAGACTCCTCACAGTCTCAGATAGATCTGGAGGGGTCCTGCTACCCTCCTTTCATCAGAATCTTCGTCTCTATTGTGGGAGCCTTCTCCCACTTCATGGTGAGTCACCATTCTATGCGTTGATATTTTCCCATGGTTGATCTTCCGCTTGTGTGAAAAAGGAAAAACGCTGGTTGTTAGTCAATATTTATATTTATTTACAACCAATACATAATTTATATTTTCACATGTACACACACACAATAGGGGTTTTTCATTCTTAACTTCGTCTTTTGATTAGGAAGGTTAAGACAGGGGGTTACTCTTATTAAAAGTGTTCCGAACGGAGCTTCTGCGCAACTCGTTCATGAGCCCAAGTAGGCCAAGTGTTGTAGCCATGCTCTGATACCAATTTGTAACACACCCACTACGACATAATAAAATTTTCACTTTTCCTCAAGGGATAGAATCCACGAAGTCCTATGGGGGCCTAGCGCAGGCAAGTTCTTCCCTGTTTACCTCCCTGTGATCATGGGTTAGTACCACATGCCAAACAAACCAGGTGCCTTTTCGTGTTTCGTGACTCAATGATACAAGTGAGTCCAATGTTAAAGGTAGAATGGCGAGGGGGCTCCAGAATGAAACCCTGGCCATCGATCCGGGCACGCAGATTTTGGCCATCTAGATCTACCCGCCACATAATGACAAAGAACTAGCTCCCTTTCTTTAGTCCCTAACTCGACAGGACCACATACGCGCCTAAATGCAAGCACCTTTCACAACTCACGAGTTGTGAGTCAAAGACCCTCAAATTTTTCTTCACCAATCAACGATACCCAAGATTCTGATATGGTATGGCCCCTCCTTATTAGCACTCTCCACACGTGACCACCGGCTAGGGATAACTACTAGCCTTGCTCAGAACTTGTAAGTTCGGGAGTTGAAAGGTTGAACCTCTGGGCCCTCTTTTACAGAACCCCGAGACACGAAAGTTAGAGAAGGTTTGACCCCTTTTGGGATTCTCGGAGCTCGCAACTCGAAATCTCGCGAGTTCGCGAGTTGAAAATCCTATCTCTTCCTTCCCAATCTTGAGATACCCGAGATCACAAAATGGGTATAGCTTCCTTCTGTCAGCGTCCTCTGTGTGTGATTGTTGGCTAGGCTAAAGGCTATCTCCTCTCGCTATTCGCCGCTTCGTGAGTTCAATGGTTGAACTCTTGTTCCTTCCTTATGAAATCCTCCAAGACTTGAAATTCAGCGAAGGTTGACCTTCCTTTCGCACTTCTCGCAACTCACCACTTCGTGAGTTGTAGTGTTGAATATTGCAACCTTCCCTTCACGAACCACCGAGAAGCGATATTTATTTTCCTTCTCGTGTTCTCGCTACTCGTGACTTCACAAGTCCAAGGGTTTATCTCTCATGCTCTTATCTCGCGAATCCCTGAGACGTGAGAAGTCAATGGAGCGTTGACTCCCTTCTCCAGGCGACTCATGTCCACCTGTCAATCACGCGGGCCCCACCTTGAAGTTCTGCCACGTGTTCTCTCGTGCTCGACTCTTGACACTTCGTTACTCGGGAAGTCATAAATGAATCCTTTCAATATCTGAACCCCCGAATGCGTGATAGGCAATGGGGTTCCTGATCCAGCGGTCCTCCCATTTTCTGGATCATACGGCTATCTCCGCTCCTCGTGATTGGAGGACCCAACCTTTGGGCTCTTACCTTGCGAACCTTCAAGTTCGCGAGATCCCTTGATCTCTGCCACCTATCCTCCTCGGATGGATGGTCCTGATCCTCTCGCAACCTCGCCACTCGCAAAGTCTAGCCACTCACCTCGGTGAGTCTCGATGCCCGAGTCTCCGAAGCGGATGATCTCGCGACATGCATCCTCCTGCAGACGGATGGTTCTGATCCTTTCACAAATTCAGAACTTCTGATGTTGAGTGTCTAGACCTTCGTCCTCCGGACTCCTGAACTTCTGAATCGTCGATATCTCGATACAACCCTTTCAGGACTTTCACTCTGCTTCTCTTCGCGTGAGGTTTTAAACCTTGTGCAAGTCTCGACAGATCCAACGACTGTCGGGTTTTCTAACTAAGATCTAATGGCTCAGATTTTTCCCATGCTGTGCCCTCTCCCATTACTCCTTGGACGTGGAAAAACCAACGGTCCAGATACTCCCACAGACCCTGGGGATCTACGGTCCCGATTCCTTCACTACTCACGAAGATAAAGGAAAAATGGGTTAAGGAATTTAACGCCCTCATGTATTCCTCCAATCTAATGGTCATGAATGACCACAGATCTTTCGACAGGATCTCATCCGTCGATCAATACTTATTCTTCAAATCCTCAAGGGATTTTGCGACCTCTACGCCTCTGCAGAGTCTTTGCACACAAAGTGCTACCTCTTCTGAGATTTTCAAAAGGGTGTCTCTATGGGGAGGTTCATCCAAGGTATCACCTGAGATGGATAAGGGTGTAGATTTCTCGAGAAACAACTTGAATTCTGAATTGATTCAATTTGTATGTATACATATAAATCTATTTATAAACATAAGCCATACGTGAGCCTTCCATTATAAGCATGAAACCACCATTTTTGAATAAAAACACTACACAGGAAGTCTTATACTCAAACCATTCATAAAAATGCATAGACTAAGAGCATATATGTCAGCATATAAATTTCACGATGCAAGATGTAAAACACTTATCAGAAATAACACTAGAAGTGAGTGCAACTGTTGAGAGGGGTGCTCATTTCCACCCAACTATAGGCTCAGTGATTCCAATAGGATTTACCACTAGCCACCCCCGAGATGAGACCATGATGCTGCGAGACTGCGTCTCTATTTTCCAGTGACCGATAACGAGGGTTACTCTCCCCCTTCTTTGCTATCACTCACTCTATATTTTCCAGAGTTCTCTTCCTCCCCTCGCATCTTCCCCCTCTGCGCTTCTTCCTCATGCATTTCCCTCTTGCGAGGTTGCATGTGGCATGATTTCCCTTGCGGTGGTCAGGCCCGAGGCTCCTATGGATGGGCGGTTCACTTCCCCCATCCCTCATTAATTCATGAGGAGCCATCTACCTACCAACCTGTGAGTAATTTATTTCGGGCCAGCGAGTCGCTCTTGGTTCTCCGGGCCAGTGAATTCCAAATACGGTATTGGTTTCGGTGGAAGTTAACGCCACCTTTCCAGGTGCCTTCCACCACCTTTCTTCAGCCATCGTGGTCTCTTTTTCAACATATCCCCTCTCAGTAGTCCTGCAATATATATATATATATATATATATATATATATATATATATATATATATATATATATATATATATAGTATTATTCACATTCATCGAACTTTTTCAAAAGGTCCATTCACAATATTGTTGTTCTATTTCCTCTCAGTGATTTGCAATTTATTCATCCTTAAAGTGTGTTTGGATAGATAAGTATTTCACATGTAAATTTCAAAAAATCAAGCAATCATTTTTATTTCGAAGATCAATTAGATGTTATTATGTTTTAAAGATTAATAAGCATCTAAGTATTTTTCAGATCAAGTTGGTATTAAATCCAAGTTTGACAAGTGTTTGTGAGTGAATGCTTACAAGGTCCAAATCCAAGCGAGGAGAAGGAAAACTTGCAAATTATAATCCTTAGATTGGTTCAAGAAGTTTTACTCATCAAAGAGAAATGACTTCGTCGAGAAAATTGGGTCCTTACAACTCTGAAGATGATTTCTTCAAGGATTTTAATTTAATGAAAGCCATGGTGGAAGAAATGTACAAAGGTCGAGAGAAGGCCAAGGAGGAAGTCACATCAGAGAAAGTTGAACCAGTCAAAGAGGAATGATGCGGTAATGAAGGTTTTCCTTTAGAACCCTCCTCACCCTCCTCCTCCTCCTCATCTTCTTATAATGGAAGTAAAAATTATTCACATAAAAAGAATCCCTCTAAGAAGTCTGATCATAATATTCCTTTATTAAAATTGGATTTCAAGTTTGATTTTCCAACCTATGATGAAGAATTGAATGTCACGAAATTGGAAAACTAGATCAAGAAAATAGAGGTATATTGCAGGGTTCAAAAGATCATGGACGACACCACAAAAACAAAATTAGTTTCTATTCGACTAAGTGGCACAACCTTAATATGGTGGGAGAGTAAGACACAAGTTGATCTTGTTCAAAAGGGTAAAGTAATATCCTCTTAGGATAAATTTACTAAGGCTATAAGAAAATAGTTATATCCATTAGATTATACTCAAATGGTGATTACATAATGGAAGCATCTAAGCCAAGGTAAAGGCTAGAATATTCAAGCATATATACAAGAATTCAAAAAGAGGGCATTATCCTTAGGAATTCAGTTGTATACCCATGAAAATATTCTAAAGTATATTGGTGGCATGCACTCATATCTTTGACACACTGTTTTGATGTTTAACCCTACTAACATTGATAAAGTGTCTATACAAGCTACACATCTGGAGGCTATTAAGGGTAAGCATGCGATCGAATATAAGAATCCATACACGTTTAAAAAGAAACTGGAAGGAAAACATAAGAGTAAGAAGTCAGTTGTAGTAAAGCAAGTTGAAGGAAGACCTACATGTTCCCACTATAATAAAAAGGGACATGAGGAATCACAATGCTGGAAGATGCATCCAAAATTATGACCGAAGAAGTTCCAGGATAAAGGGAAGAAAAATATTGTTGCATCAACTTGACAAGATCTAGGAGCGGATTCTGGGGATGAATCTAAGATCATGGCAATAGGAAGCAAAGGTATATCTAATATCAAATCTAATTCTTTAGTTCAATTCACCAAATTGGAAAGTGATACTGATCAAAAGAAGAGAAGCAAGATTTACCATGTTTGAGTTATAGTCAAACATACAAAGGTAGATACTTTATTTGACAGTGGATCTCAAGCTAACTTAATATCTGAATCAATTTTAAGAAGCTGGGTTTGAAGATGACACATCATAAAAATCCATATCCATTAGGATGGGTATGTGAAGATGCTAAGTTGTAGGTGATGAAACAATGCAAGATCAGATTTGTAGTTACATCTAAGTTCTTTGACGAGGTTGAGTTAGATGTTGTGCCTCTTGAAATTTGCGACATTGTCTTGGGTAGTCCATATATATTTCACATGAAATACATATTATATCATGAAAATAATAAATATTATATTTTCAATGACACAGTTGAATTTATTTTCATAGCTCATAATATCAAAACTAATGTTTCTTTAGTGAGCATAGGGAAAATGAAGAGACTCATGAGCGCAAGATTTTTTTTTTCTCATGATAATGACACAAAAAGAAGAATACATGACAAATGCTTTATCAGGTTGTGATCGAGATCATAAAAAAGAGTTGGTCAGAATTATATCTAACTATGATGAGTTATATCAAGTACCTATAGAGTTTCCTCCTAAGAGGGAGGTTGAATATGAAATCCATTTGCAGTAGGATGCTCATCTACCTAACATTGGAATGTATAGGTCATTAGTGGTCGAGAATGAAAAGATTAAGAATAATGTTCAGGATTTGTTTGATAAACAAATCATCAAACCAAGCTCCTCTCCATGTAGTTCTCCTATTGTATTAGTTTCGAAGAAAGATGACACGTGGAGGATGTGTATTAATTTCCAATCCCTGAACAAGATTACGATAAAGAATTGTTATGTTCTTCCTAGAATTGATGACTTATTGTATCAATTAAACAATGTTGTTTATTTCACTAAGTTGGAATTGAGAAGTGGTTACCATCAGATCAAAATTGTAGGAAGCAACATATGAAAATTTTCTTTCAATACAAAGCAAGGGTTATTTCAATGGTTAGTTATTCCATTTGGTTTATGTAATGCACCTATGACATTTATGAGGGTAGTGAATGATGTGTTCAGGTATTACATAGATGATTTTTTCATTGTCTACTTAGATGATATATTGATATTCAGTCGAAGATGGGAATATCATATAAAGCATGTCAATATAGTCTTTGAACTCTTGAAGAAGGAGAAGTTGTATATCAAAATGTCTAAATGTGAATTTGGAAAAAATTCTCTGGTATATTTGGGATATATTGTAGGGAATGGTGAGTTAAAGATAGATCCCGCAATGTTAGAAGTCATTGTGAAATGACCCAAGCCAACTACTGCCACAAAATTCAGGGGCTTCTTAGGAGCAGTACAATACTGGAGGAAATTCATTGGTAATTTTTGTTTTATAGTAGCTCCTATACATGCATTAATAGGTGTTAAACATGTCTTTCAATGGGGAGGTAAGTAGCATAAATCATTCGAGACATTGAAGAAAAATATAAGCAACACACCAGTTTTGGCTCTGCAAAATCTACAACAACCATTTGAGATTCAAACTGATGCAAGAGAATATGCCACGGGAGTAGTCTTGATGAAACAAGGTAAACCTATATGTTATCATTATGAGACTTTTACTCAGGATGTGATTAACTATCCAACATATGATAAGGAATTGTATGCATTGGTACATAGTGTAAATAAATGGAAGCATTACTTAATGGGAAAGGAGACAATAATTCATACAGATCATCAACCATTACAATATTTACAGTCATAGACCAAGCTACAACAATCACAACATTTTAGATGGATAGGTTTCTTACAACAGTTTTATTTGGTAATCAAATATAAGAAAGGTACTCATAATAAGGTTACAGATATCTTGTCAAGACTAGTGATAAATGCATCCACAAGACTAAGGTATAATCCTTTAGCTCATGAAAGTAATGTTGAACAATATGCTAAGGACGATGACTTTAAAGAAGTGTATGATGCATTTGTTGAAACACACACTGATACTGAGAGGGGGGGTGAATCAATGTCTGGAATGTTTTTGCACTTTTCACTCTTTCATAGATTAACAAAATTAACTGAATAAGATATATGCAGTTCAGTTAATTATTCATAAACATGTATAACAAAAATTGTATGAAGTAGATAAAATATCATTCTTTTATTTATTTAACATGAATGAATACAAATAAAATCAATCCTTTAATATCTTCAACTTCAATTGAATATGAGAGATCCAACTCTCTGATACAAGACCCATCTTGTAGTTCTCAGAACCAACTGAGAAATGAGGAATCCAAACCTCATAACAAGACCCTGCTTGTTGATCTCAGATCCAACTGATATGTGAGGAATCCAATCCTCATGACAAGACTCAACTTGTAAATAGGAACCAACCTGATAGAATGAACTTTCATTCAACCCATTATACATATACATATACATATAAATACACACACACACACACACACACACACACACACACACACACACAGAGACACACACACACACACAAAGACACACACAGACACAGACACAGACACACANATATATATATATATATATATATATATATATATATATATATATATATATATATATATATATATATATATATATATATATATATCCACCAAGACGCTCTTCTTCCCTTTTTATTCCTTTACTTATATAGTTCTCCAAGGGGTGCCACTCTGAAACAATGTGTCCTTTTGGAATGAAACATTACGCCCCTTCATTTAATTAAAAAAAATGATAACTTTTACTAATTGTTTTTCGTACACCAAATTAGACAACTATTTTAGTATGAATATTCTAGAGTGATGAAAATTAATTTTAAAATTCTACGACATGGGTTTTGTGCATAACATGCTTAATTCACTAACACTCAAAAAACTTTGCCAGAAAATGTCCTAGGTGGCTAGTACAAGAGTTTCTTTGAAATCAACTTGCCCATATTTTCCTTTCATCGTCGGATGCCAGATCAACTTCAGTACATTTTACCTTTTCATAAATGTCTACATTGACCTCTATATATTTACTTTGTGGGTGACTAGTTAAACTCAACTTGTAAATATTTTACTTGATGGTGGATATTAAAATTGGCTCCCTTTCAACTGCTAGACACTAAATATTCGACTTGGTGTCACCCTTTTTCGTATTTCCTTCCTTATTTGACTGAAAAACATCTTTTTTTCGACTCAACTAGAATAAATTCGACTTGAGTAATTCGATTTTGGTCAACCCAACTTGCTTTAGCCTCAACCCGACTTGATTTAAGTTTACCTGGACTTTGACCTTTGGAGCAATTCAATTTACTTCTTACTTGGACCGACTCGACTTCAAAGAAAACCAACTTGAGTAATTCGACTTTGGTCATCCCGACTTTCTTTGGATGAATTGTATTTCCCAACTCAATTTTCTTTAACTTTGACCTTCGAGGTGATTTACTTCACTTCTACTTGGATCAACTGGACTTAGAATAAAATTGACTTGTGTAATTCGACTTTGGTCGTCCCGACTTGTTTTAGCCGAATTGTATATCTCGACTCAATTTTCCTTCGACTTCGATCTTCGGGGTAATTTACTTCACTTCTACTCAGACTGACTCGACTTAGAGGAGAACTGAATTGAGTAATTTGATTTTATATCGACTTGACTTTGTTCAGTTTCAAATTCGACTTCTTCGACTTCAACTTCTTCTACTTATCTGACTTCAACCTTTGACTTCTTCCACCTCTTCGATTTTGAAATTCGATCTATTTGACTTCAACCTTTGACTTTTTCAACTTCTTGCTGAGATGTTTATACCAAACTTCTTGATATATATTTCATTTTTTTTGAGTTCAACCTTCGAATTTTTCAATTTCAACTTCTTGCTGAGATGTTTATACCAAAATTCTTGATATCTACTACATTTTATTGAAACACTCGACTTTGATTCTTTCTCCTTGAATTTAGTTAGTTGACTTGAACCATTTAATTGTTTTGACTAATCGACAATTGTTTTTTTGACTCGACTTAAGGCTTAACTGGTCAAGACTTTTCTTGTTGAGACTTTTATACCAAACTTCTTAACTCTATGACTTGTATGTATCCATATTGGATTCTCCATTTACCCTTTTTTTTCTAGACAATTTCTTCTTTTGTGGATGGATGTTAATAACACATTCCACCATAGACCATATTGCCACTAGGATGAGTGCATCAAGTTCATACAATATATTTAGTCAATATTATGCTTCTATTAACATTATGTCCAATATTGACAATGATTGACATTCAAGTCACCTTCATAAAATTATGTCCAATATTGAAAAATCTTCTCAAACAAATCAATCAATGATATTTCTACTATCTATCAAGGTTGAAATCAATGAAAACCAAATTTCCAACAATATATCCCTTTGTTATTGATGGAAACCTTAGTAAAACAACCTTACTCCCATTGTGAATGCATTTTGTATTTTGATTTCTCTGAGATGACTTTGTTTTACTCTTTATCCCTCCCCCTTTGACAACAATGATAGAGGGGATATTTATTTTCTCTTTCCCTAAGATGATGCTCCCCCTGAGGTGATGCTCCCATGTTTTTGCGCTATTTGTTTTTGGACTTTCTTTTTCTGTTTATCTTTCCCTCATAATAATTTGATTCATGATACTTAGGTTGTAATCCTCTTCTAACCAGGCTGATGCACTCCATATTATTAATCATGTTTTCCCTTCCTTCTTTAAAGAGTGTGCCACGATTTATACAAATGTTGTTCAAGAACTACTTTTACTTCCTTCCAGACTACTTCCCATTTCTTCATGATGCTAGTCCTCTATTTACTCATTTATAACCAAAGAGCCTATTCATATTTTCTTAATTATAAGTAAATATGATATTCATGTTATTTTCCTCAAGCTCCTCAAATCATGATCTTTTATTAATAACATCTTTTTGTTTGGTAAGTCCTCTTCATAAGTTTTTCATTCTTTTGGAAATACCTCATTGGGTTTATGTCATACCATAATTTAGTAGTATCTTGTATCACTTGCTCCATATCATGTTGTACATTCCTTTTCCTAAATCCTTCCTCCTTCCTTTTATTCATATTTTTTGTTGAGGGGAAATTTAGTAGTTCATGAAAATAACATTGAAAATATTCCAAGATTTTCATTGCTCAATTCTTCTGGTTGATATGCTATTGAGGATTCATCATTATTATCATTGTTTTGTGTAACTAAAACTTCTTCATTTTCTTCCTTGGGATTTTCTGTTTGCATTTTTCTTTCATTGGTTAATGTACTCTTGCTTTTCAGGGTATGATCCAGAACTATAGTTATGTCATATTCTTCTTTAGGAATTCTTCTTTCTTGAGCTTGATCCAATTTGTATGAAAAACATTATTTTTAACATTCCTTATTAGGAATTTCACTCACCATTCCTTTATTATCAACCTCATCAATTTTAGGTGTAATGTATTCATTCACTTGAAGTTGTCTTCTCTGAATATTTGTAGCTTTGTTTTGATTTCTTTCTCCAAATATTTCCATGAGGCACTCTGCTTGTTGGACCTTTCCTTTCTAAATTTGTCCTTTGAGATTTTTCGTTTCCTCTTATCTGCCAAACTTCATTAGGTTTTCTTCCTGAATTGTATGGAGTATTCTTCATGGGTAGACTTCTTGATTTTATGCAGTTTTGGGTTTTTTGGCTAAACTTACCACAGTTGTAGCATCTCATTGTATGACAAAAATTTGTTGTGTGTGTAACATAATTGCATCTCCAACATCTCATTAAGTTATTGGATCTTCCTGAATTTATCTTCTCAACACTCTTGCATTCCACTTCTTTATGACCAAATGTATGACATGAAAAGCAATAACCATTGAAGGTTTTTTCATACTTGAGTTTGTTTTGACATGATAAGTCTGTCGTTTGATATGCTTCTTGTTTTTAACTTTTGTAGCTTCCCCCATTAACAAAGTTCATGGTTTGTATTTGGTTTGTGACTATACCATTTTCCTTTGAGGAGGATTATCCTTTAAGATGTTTGTGAATGGTGCTCCATTTTCCACCTTCTTCTTTCTTATTGTATCCAAGACCGATTTTATCATCAGTTGGTCTTTGACTGTTCCATTTCCTATCCAGGATAGCTAAGTTGTTTGGAATTTGAAATTTGTTTTTGTCTTTTCATTCTTATTTTTTAGGTTGATAACTTCCAATTCCAACATGTGACATGTTTCTTCCTTTTTAGTCAATTGGATCTTCAAGGCTTCTTCTATTTCCTTAGCTTCTTCAAGTTGAGTCTTTAAACTAATGACTATTTATTTTGTCTCATCCAATACTTCTGTGCATTTATTAGTTTTGTCATATGTCTTCAACTATTCTATTTCTTTTGTTAGATCAACAAATTCATTCTTCAATATTTTGATTTCTTCCTTGTTTTATAATCGAATCCTTTTGAGGTTGATGACTTCCAATTCCAACATGTGACACGATACTTCCGTTTTAGTCAACTGGCTCTTCAAGTTTTCTTCAGTTTCTTTAGCTTCCTTAAGTTGAGGCTTTAGAGTGTTGACAAATTCTTTTGTTTCTTCTAATTCTTATGTGCATTTATTGAGTTTGTCATACATCTTCAATTTGTTCATTTCTTTTGTTGGATTAGCAACTTTAGTGTTCAATCTTTTGACCTTTTCTTCTTTGTATTCTAGCAGAGTCTTTTCTTCATGCTTTTCATGGTTGTTAGGTTGATCTAATTGTTTTAATAGCAACATATATTTATTTTGAAGTTTCTCCAAGTATTTTAAAGTGCGCATAACTGTGTATTCAAGCTGGTCAATAACCTCACTAGTAACTTCAATATATAGACCATTTCCTGGTTCCATACTAATCACTTCTAATGTAGCTACAACATCAGTCTTAAAATCTAATAGTTTTTCTTTAGTGAGTACAAAGGTATTCATCAATTCATTGATGTAGTAGTATTTTTTGTTGATGAGTGGGGTTTGCATCAATTATTTGATGGGATTGTCCTCTTATGTGTTTTGTTCTTTATTCTTATAAGAATTCTCTTTATCTGTATTTTGTTATTCAATATGTTTGGAATTATCTTTTTCTGTGTTTTGTCCTTTATTCTGATACAAATTTTCTTGTTCTGTATTTTTTTATTTATTCTTATCAGAATTATCCATTTATGTATCTTGTTCTTTATTATGATTGGAATTATCCTTTTCTATGTCTTGTCCTCTATTTTGATAAGAATTCTCGAGATGGAGTCATAGTACTTTAGCAGAGGTGCAGTGTCCCATATTTTCTTTAACTTGGTCTGACAATCGATTTTGGATTTCCTTTAATGCTATTGAATTATTTTTCTTTGCTTCTTTTGCAGTTTTGGATTTGTTCTTTGAGGTAGTTTAGTACCAAGGTTTAGATACTACAGAGTCCCAAAAACAGATCCTCTTGACTTCAGATACCATTTCATTCTTTCCCTCCATGAAGAGTAGTCTATTCCATCAAATAAGGGAGCTTCATTTTTTGAGAGAGCCATCTTACCACCCATTTCTTCATAATCTACCTTCCAGTGTTTAAACTATGCTGAAGGAAATCGCTCTGATACCAATTGTTGAAACACACACTGACATTGAGAAGGGGGGGGGGGGTGAATTAGTGTTTGGAACTTTTGTCTACTTTTCACTGTTTCATAGATTAACTAAATTAACTAAATAAGATATATGCAGTTCAATTAATTAATTGTTGAAACACACACTGACACTGAGAGTGCGAGTGAATCTGTGTCTGGAACTTTTGACTATTTTTTACACTTTCATAGATTAACTAAATTAATTGAATAAGATATATGCAGTTCAATTAATTATTCATAAACATGTATAAAAAAAACTGTATAAAGTAGATAAAATATAATTCTTTTATTTATTTAACTTGAATGGATACAAATAAAATCAATCCCTTAATATCTTCAACTTCAACTGAATATGAGAGATCCAATTCTCTTATACAAGATCCAGCTTGTAGTTCTTAGATATAACCAAGAAATGAGGAATCCAACCATTATAACAAGACCCGGTTTGTTGATCTCAGATCCAACTAAGATGTGAGGAATACAATCCTCATGACAAGACTTAGCTTGTAAACATGCACCAACTTGATATAATGAACTTTCATTCAATCCATTATATATATATATATATATATATATATCCACCAATACACCCTTCTCTCCTTTGTATTCCTTTGTTTATATAGTCCTCCAATGGGTGCTACTTTGAAACAATGTGTCCTTTTGGAATGAAACATTGCACCACTTCATTTAATTAACACAAATGGTAACTTTTACTAATTGATTTCCGCACACCAAATTAGACAACTATTTTCGTATGAATATTCTGGAGCGATGGAAACAAATTTTAAAATTATATGAAATGGGTTTTGTGCAGAACATGGTTAATTAGTAGAATCATGTGAAATTTACACAGAAAATGTGTGAGGTGGCTGGTATAGGAGGTTCTTTGAAATCACCTTGCCTATATTTTTATTTCATCATTGGATTCCAGATCGACTTCAATACATTTTACCTTTTCATAATTATGTAAATCAACCTATATATATTTCCTTTGTTGGTGACCAATTAAAATCAACTTGTAAAAAATTTACTTGATGGTGGATATTAAAATCAACTCCCTTTCAACTGCTAGTCACTAAATATTCGACTTGGTCTCACCCTTTTTCATATTTCATTCCTTATTCGATCAACAAACATATTTTGGTCGACTCAACTAGAAGAAATTCGACTTGAGTAATTTGATTTTGGTCAACCCAACTTGCTTCAACCTCAACCCGACTTGATTTAAGTTTACTTCGACTTTGACCTTTGGGAAAATTTAGTTTACTTCTTTCTTGGACCAACTCGAGTTAGTAGAAAACTGACTTGAGTAATTTGACTTTGGCTGTCCCGACTTTCTTTGGCCGACCTATATTTCTTGACTCAATTTTATTTAACTTCAACCTTTGAGGTGATCTACTTGACTTCTACTTGAACTGACTCGACTTAGAAAAAAATTGACTTGTGTAATTCAACTTTGGTCATCCCGACTTGTATTTCCCGACTCAATTTTCCTTCGACTTCGACCTTCAGGGTAATTTATTCACTTCTACTTGGACCAAATCGACTTAGAGGAGAATCGAATTGAGTAGCTCGATTTTAATTCGACCTGACTTGCTTCAGTTTCAACTTCAACTTCAGTTTCAACTTCGACTTTAGCTTCGATCTTCGAGTTCTTCTACTTATCCGACTTTGACCTTCAACTTCTTCAACCTCTTTGATTTCAACCTTCAATCTCTTTGACTTCAACCTTCAAATTCTTCAACTTCTTGCTGAGATGTTTATACGAGACTTCTTGATATCTACTACATTTGTTTTTACTTTGACCTTCGAATTTTTCAATTTCAACTTCTTGCTGAGATGTTTATACCAAAATTCTTGATATCTACCACATTTTGTTGAAACACTCAACTTTGATCCTTTCTCCTTGCATTTATTTAATCAACTTGACCCATTTAATTTTTGTTCTTTTTGTAACCATGTCCTAGGAACTGGATCGACTGTCAAATTTTTGAAATTGGGCATCTTAACTACTCAAAGTTACACATCCACTTACAATACATTAAATAATGATTGGTCTATGTGGAGATATAGTTTTAAGGATATAAAAATGGACTTATTTAAATGAGTATATTTTATTACATGAGCATACCAACTCATATTCACTAACACGTATCATCCCTTGTGTTTTAAAACATGTTGATTGCCCCCATCTCTACATGAATAAATTAATTTTCAAATAAAATAAAATAAAATAAGTGAGACGGTGAAATGAAATTCAGATTGAGAAATGCATGTATCTCCGCATGGGCTATGAAAGCTCGCTCGCAACGGATTAAGTCTTGTGATTTCAGGGTGTCTCCATTGGGGCTATGGATGCCCGCTGACAATAGAGAAACATCGAAGGACAAGAGAGGGTGCTCATACGTATGCTTAATTTTATAGTCCATAATTAATAAGTCCCCTCAAACTTGGCCATGTTTCTATACATTTGATCATGTTAGTGGTAAATAAACCCCCATCAATCACTGCTTTGAGTAGGGCAGAGAAAAACTAGAGATTTGACTTCCTATCCTAACCTATTGTGACTGATTACTTTAGGCAACATCTAAGTAGACTAAAAACTAAGTTAATCTTATCTTTATCTTTCATAGGCATACTTATCATCGCGACATGCTTAGATTTTAGTTGTCATCAACTTTATCATTTTACCACAGATTCATTTATATTGAGAGAAATACTTTATGTTCATGCTTATACATTTTATTTCATGAATTAGCGTTTTTGCATTAGGGTACATTTTCTTGCATTAGAGTTTTGTTTATTTATTGTAAATAATTTAGAGAGTCTGCAAAATAAAAGAAGAGTTATTTCATTCAGGAGAAGAAGAATTATTTCTTGAGTCTGCAAGAGAAAGTCAATTCATAGTTTGATTTGGATGCTTAATATATCTAAACATGAATACATAAAGGATATTTTCTATAAATTCATGAAAATACATGACTTGTTGGCCCTTGACCAAGTTTTGAGGAAACCTTGGTCAGGTTTGGACCACCTTTTGAACTTCGACGCGAGGATCGAAGATGGAGCACCAAGGTAGAGCTGAGATCACAGATATCACTTGTTTTGCGAGCTATGTGGACCCAACAAGGGGTTCCTTAGGGTTTTGTAATGGGTTATGGGATGTCGGCCCATGGGTTTACCCATGTTTAGGCCTTTTTGTAAGGAATTGTAAAAGTATAAATAGATAAGAATGTATGGTAGAAGGACACATAAAATAGTAGCTAAGTGCAAGTAGTTCGGGTTTCTTTGTGCGACAAATTGTGTATGTAAGGCTCTGTGCTTGATAGAGAAGTTGGCTTTGTGTTGTGACCTAGTTTTAGGAAGGAGGATCTGGCGCTTAGTGCACAGATCTCTAGTCCTCTGCGAAGCTTGGATCTGTGGCTTAGTGCACAGGAGAAAATGAATGTAAGGGAATTGAAGAATAAAGAAGATGAAGCAGTTGGTGGACGTAGCCCCACACTGGGGTGGACCACATATATATTGTGTCTTTGGTGTGCTTTGTGCTATGTTGTGTTTTTCATTTATCTTCTTAGTTCTTTTTATTGATGGATAGATTTGATGTTTCTTAGTTCTTTACTTGTGTTTTATGAATGAATGTTAGATCTAACTCAGTTCTATGTGCTAAATGATAGAAGTGCTTAATATTTAATATTACTACACCGATATATCCTAGGGTTTTGTTATGCGATGTTAATGAAGCCAATAAGTTAATGAATAACATCTTGAAGTGTTAATAGAATACTCTACGAAGTGTTGCTATCATAGATCTAGGTCCCAGCTTGGTTACAAATACCTGAGTCCTGTAACCCCCCCTGCTTCTAACTTAGGTGAGACTTCTCTTGCTTTGCAGGTGTTGTTGAAAGGGCTGGTAGTTAGGGTTTTGTTGGTGCGTTGTTGAAGTGTTGAACCCTGGGTCTGCCCATGTGCCAACAAATGGTTCCATTGTTGGGACCTGAAACTGTGATTGTTGGGAACTGAAGTAAAGAAAAGAGAAGTTTTGTGCATAGATATATTGCTGAAGTGCGCAATATTCTACTTGATTTTCGAAGCTCTGTGCTAAGAGAGAAATCTGATATGAAGAAAAGAGGTAAGATCTTAAAAGAGGTAAAGCTTTGTACTTTGATAAGAGTAAGATAAGTGATTTTTTTTTTCGGAAGCATGAATCTAAGTATGTTTAATAGATTATGTCCTAGTATGAAAGCGAGGGCACAATTGGAGAAAAGAGTTGATCTAAGTAAAGCTAATATAAATGAAGATATTTTATTCCTATGCATAGAAAGATTTTTTGGTCTAATAAGTGGATGCATGAACCTAGAAAGAATTTTTGCAGATTGTAGGTCCAACATTGTGATCCCTATGTGCAGTACATAAGAGGTTGGGGAACATTTAAAAGAAAGAGAGGAGTGACACTATGTTATAACTATAGAATACCGGGACATATTGCTAAGGAATTCCTTGGTATAGGTCCTATTTGTCTTTGTTGTAAAATTGTTGGTCAGGATGTTGAGGATTGTCCAAAAATGATTGCTAAAGTTGAACGAATGAACATGAGACAAGAGAAATATGAATAAAGTCAAGAGACTATGAGCATGTTAGAGAATCCCAAAGATAAAGAATCAGAGAAAGCTCAAACTATGTTATTACAGTTGAAAGAAATGGTGAATGATCACAAAGATGTCAGTTTACCAGAGATCCTAAAAGTAAAACATCACATAAGTGAAAGAATAGGAGACTTCGACATAGTTTGCGTCTTGGATGAAGAAACACAAGTGAATATTATGATAGGAGAAACTTGGGAAATTTTGGGAAAGCCTTCAGTGGTACCTTCATTGGGAAGAATAGGTTTGTTTAAAGGAAAGATGATAACCCTATATGGAAGAGTTACTAATATACCTATTATTGTTCATGGAACATCGATTGAAGAGGAATTTGAAGTCATTAAGTTTGTTGAGAACAAAGCCCCTTTCCCACTCTTGTTAGGAAAGAATTGGATTGAGAAGGATGAGATCGGAAAGAAAGTAGAGAAATAAGCTGCAGAAAATAAAAATAAATAACTAAGGGATTTCATAGCCAGAAAAATAGACCGCCTAATAGAAGAACGAGAAGATAAGTCGAAGAAACAAAAAGCAAGAGAATTAGTTGTAGAATTTGAAAGAACGAAAGAAGGATTGAAGAACCTATCCATGCAAGAAATAAGTATATCCACCCAAGAAGTAGTAAGAGAAGGGATATTAACTTCAGAACCAGTGAGAGCACATCATCAATGAGAATTCAATACACTAGGAGAAGATAAGAATAAGAATGGAAAGAGAATTCCATAAATAGTTAGAGGAACTCAGATCTCAAGAAAGAAGGCAAGGAAGCTCAATAAGAAGAAAGCCAAGTTAGAAAAGCTACAGGAAGTTACAAAGAACAGATGGAAGAATTCATAGGAGACAGGTTTGCAGGACTTGAACGTTGCCGAAACAACAAAACCACGTAAAATGGGACGTCGCCCTGGCGAAGTTATATGACCGTTGGAGGCATCCCACCCATTAGAACGATGCTCCAAAACGGCTAGAAAATGAATTTATGATATTTTGGATGTTGAGAACACACCATAACAGAAAAATTCACATTAATGGAAGCAGTCCTGCCCGTTGGAGGAATATGTTACGACACTTGCTTATTTAACTCGTCGGACGCTGTGTCGGGACAAATTTTTTCCACCCGTGATTAACTGAGCTATTAGAGAACTGATTGTGTGTCGAACTGTGATATCAGAAGCTAGACATTGCCATCTGTTTGTCTACCCCGCCTGTCCGTTCGCCTACCCTGACCCGTTTTTTTAAAAGTGAGAATGTCGAGCGAAGGCACTGAGTTAGAGAAGTTCGTTGAGGAAGTTCTTAAGAAGTTTATGGATGATAAAAATATGTTTGAAGGTGTCCAGACATCATCGACCAGGGGACTTCAGGATTCCCCTTTGACTGGACGACGTTCAAGTCGTACCAACCCCGCGACTAAGAAATGAAGTAAGCATCGCGATGATCTGGCTAATGTGAAGCAGACCCCACCGATCTTACCAGAATATATTCCACCGTTGGCTAGTACGGTTAACCATGATAACATTCCATGAGACTATGAGTACACTTTGATCACCACATACATTTCGAAGGGAATATGTGTAGTTCAGAGCCAGTTGGGATAGATCGTGTTACTAAAGACCAACAGCTTAAACCTTGGATATAGAAAGAACTATGCTATGATAGCGCCCCACCGCTACCCGATGAAGACAACTGGGAAGAAGCCTCGCATTGTCTCTCAACCATGGATTAAGGAGCTGGCGTATTCCACTGTGCTGAATGTGATGAAAATTCCCCATTTTGGTCGCCACCAGGAGGTTAACGCTTACGTTAAACTCCTCTTGTCATGCTACCATGGTGGATACCTGTGGCTCGACTGACAGATTATTGTGGATCTAGCGCTGATCCACTTGATTAAAGGATTAAGAATGAAGGGACCCGACCCTCAAAAAGTTTACCTAGGGAATGCCTCAGACTCCTCCCTGACACAATGCATCAAGGAAGCATATGGAAAAGTTGAAAAAGGAAAGTGAGTCTACAAGGTAGCCTCTATCCAGGATGGCGCAGTGCACCTCGCTTACCAACTCATAAGTATCAATCTCATAAGAAAGAACCGTCCCACATAGGTCACCGGGTTCGTGGTGGATCTCACAGGATCAAGGATATGAGTTCCCTTGTCAATGAACTTGAGAAAGACTTCTGCAAAGCCAAGGATCAAGGATATGAGTTCCACTTTAGTTGGATACTCGTGTTAATCACATTTGTTGCTTGGAAAATGCCTGAAGGAGCCACCTTCTCAGAGATCAAACCATCGGAGTCGTTGGCCACTAGGTTCTCTACCTTGTGGTACACCAACTACATGTCGAAGAAATGGCAGTCGAACACTGTGTTCCATGCCTATTATCAACAAGTGAAGGTTTCCATTGAAGTGTTTCCACACATGACACCACACACCTTGCACTAGTACCAACCTTTTGCAAAGTTTCGTGCAGACCGACATTTTATCTATATCATTGCGCATAGAGATGAGAGCAAGGAAGAGTTATAATCATATTACAAATTGACAGATGAGGACATGAAGAAAATCACAAAGGAGTGGCCGGAGGATTTCCTCGTACTTGTCGTTGATGAAGAAATCTCCGACATTGACCTCATAGGAAGCCCCTTGGTCACCTGGGTCGAGCATGCTGGGCAGTATAGTGTGAAGAAAAAGAAGAAAAATGAGGAAGTCCAGAACATAGAGGTTGATGAGGAGGACAACACCTCTGAAGAAAATTGATATGGCTTGCCCACAGGAGGAGGAGGAGGAGAAGACCAAGTAGATGGAAAAGGAGGAGGGGATGAAGGAGAAAATCAAGGAGAAGGTGAAGCTACACTGCCAAAATATCCCCCTACTCTAACATCACAGAAGAGAAAGATTTCTCTAAAGAAACCTTCAAAAATAAAGATGGAGGCCACGCTCATAGAAGATAACATCACTCTAGTCCGTGGAGCCATGGAGGATGCTTCAGTGGATATATTTCAAAGATATGGCACGAAGAAGGAGGAGTTGTATGAAATGTTCGAGAAGGAATTAAAGGAAATACAACAAGCTACTGATTCAGGCCGCATAGTACCTACTGTGCCTTCTTCATCACAGGTTGCAAAATTGGGGGATGAGCCCGCCCAACTAAGAATACTTGCAGATGTGACTAAGGATAGAATTCATAATGTCTAAGAAGAAAGGGAGAAGGCTACAAAATCCTTGAAACAAGAGAAAGAGGAAGTCTTAGAGAAACTACATGTAGCTCCGTACTGTGTAACCTCTTATGAAAATGAGATAGATGAGTTTTGGGCAATGTTCGAGGAGGACAGTCGAAGCTGCAGAAAGAAAAGGACTAGATTCTCGCAGAGTGGACTGTGGTCGAAGAATATGTGAGTAAAGAATGTCACTCTGTGTCGGGCCTGGAACATGAGGAACAAGAGTCAGTTGAGGCTCAAGTGGCAAAGCTCGATGAGACCATCCAACAACTTCAAGCGAGGATAGCAGAGTTGGAAGTCCAAGCAGTGTTGAGCACCCCACAAGAAGTACGCAATCAAAGAGAGGAAACCACCAAGAATGCAGTAATAAGGATCAAGGCCCTTGCCTCAGAATGCAAACAATTGAGTGATATAAGTGCATAGACTTATGAATGCCTCATAGAAGATCCATAGCTAATAAAGTTAGAAGCGTAGCTACAGGAGGTGCAACAACATGCATCCACCGTGCAGACGCATGTGAAGTTACTCACTGCAGTCGAGAGAATGAAAAGATCACAAGAGAAGCACACAGTGCAGAAACAAATCACTGCCATCCAGGGTAGAGTAATGGAAGTTGCACAGAAACTACAAATTGTGCAGGATGAAGCCTGCAAGGTGTTTGAATAAATTGAAGGATAGGGATCACAACTAGACAAAGTGGTTATGACAATGGAACAGTGCCTAGAAGGGCCTGTTACAACACAAATGATAGAGGAACT
Source organism: Picea engelmannii (assembly GCA_009831015.1). Classification (NCBI taxonomy): domain Eukaryota; kingdom Viridiplantae; phylum Streptophyta; class Pinopsida; order Pinales; family Pinaceae; genus Picea; species Picea engelmannii. The sequence goes on along the minus strand of ML796122.1, from coordinate 448,522 downwards.
CACTCAACAGAAGGCTTAGGTGAACCAACAAGTCGAGGAGTCTCGAGTGAATCTTGAGGCCTTCCAAGCAACGTTTCTGATACCAGAGTGACTCTGGATGAGTGACAGGTGAGTGTTGGGGGCCTGTTGGCCCTCAACCAAGTTTTGAGGAAGATTTGGTCAGGTTTGGATCACCTTTTGAACTTCGACACGAGGATCAAAGATGGAGTGCCTTGGCAGAGCTGAGATCGCAGATCTCACTTGTTTTGAGAGCTATGTGGACCCAACAAGGGGTTCCTTAGGGTTTTGTAATGGGTTATGGGATGTCGGCCCATGTGTTTACCCATGTTTAGGCCTTTTTGTAAGGAATTGTAAAAGTATAAATAGATATGAATGTATGGTAGAAGGAAACACATAAGATAGTAGCTAAGTGCAAGTAGTTCAGGTTTCTTTGTGCAACATATTATGTATGTAAGGCTCTGTGCTTGATAGAGAAGTTGGATTTGTGTTGTGACCTAGTTTGGGGAAGGAGGATCTGGTGCTCAGTGCGCAAATATCATGTCCTATGTGAAGCTTGGCTCTGTGTCTTAGTGCACAAGAGAAAATGAATGTAAGGGAATTGAAGGATAAAGAAGACGAAGAAGTTGGTGGACGTAGCCCCATAATGGGGTGAACCACGTATATCTTGTGTATTTGGTGTGATTTGTGTTATGTTGTGTTTAACATTTATCTGCTTAGTTCTTTTGATTGATGGATAGATCTGATGTTGCTTAGTGATTTACTTGAGATTTTTGAATGAATGTTAGATCTAACTTAGTGCTATGTGCTAAATGATAGAAGTTCTTAATATTTACTGTCACTGTGCTGATCTATCCTAGGGTTTTGTTCTGTGATGTTAATGAAGCTAATAAGTTAATGAATATCATCTTGAAGTGTTAATAGAATACTTTGCGAAGTGTTGCTATCATAGATCTATGTCCCAAGTTAGTTACAAACAACTGAGTCATGTAACCCCCCTTGCTTCTACCTCGGGTGAAAGGGTCGGAGTTTCAACCACCAACATTCTTCAAAGGCATTATCTTACCTCTCTGTTAGTCACGTACTTTCCATTTGAGAGGAGATTGTGAATATTGTGATTGTCACTAAGAAAATTTCATTCCTTTTCTTCATTTTGGGTGGGAGGTTCATCATTTTTATATCGATTGGTGGAAGTGGTGTGTTATGGGAAAACTATCACTCTAAAGAGATATAAGAGTTATTATCATCATGTTGGCAAATAAACTCTGATAAGATATGATGTAAAAGGGGTTTATTTAAATACATATTATATGAGTTGGTTACGAAAAGGCAGTGTTGGGTAACCGTATGTTGGTCCTTGACCAAGTTTTGAAGAATACTTGGTCATATTTGACCATTTTTGGGGCTGCGACAACTAGTCAAATATGGAGCGCAACGCGAAGCGAAAATTAGGGAAGAAAAACCTATTTTTGGGACCCTTTAGGGTTTTGGGTTGATGTAACGGGAAAGGGATGTCGGCCCATGGGTTTACCCATGCTTAAGCCCATTTTGTAATCTATAAATAGATACTTGGGTAATGTAAGTAGTAGACGGTAGTACATCTATGTGATGTATAGCTAAAGGCTTAGTGCTAGTAACTGGATCTGTGTGATCGAATGTATATTGCAAGTGATTTGTGCTTGATTGTAAGGAGATTGAAAAGCTAAGTGCAAGTTGTTGTAGTTTTGGGCTGAAGTGCAAGGAAGAAGGATCTAGGGAGCTACGCAAATCTTATGTCCTGTGCGAAGAAAGGATTGTTGAAGCTCTATGCTGTAACTGTTTGACTGAGATAATAAAGAAGAAGATTTTGTGGATGTATCCCCAGGGTGGGGGTGAACCATGGTAACTTTGTGTATTGTGCTTTGTGCTTTGACCTAATGTGTTTATCTCCTTCTTGGCTAAGTGCTTGATGTGATTAAGTAGATTTAGTTATGTTTTGTTCTTCTGAGATAGGAATGAATGTTAGATATGATATATAAGATGCTTAGTGCCTGATCTGGTGAATCCAATCTATATTGATGTATCTAAGTGTGAATTATCTTGAATCTAAGTATATACTGCGATTCTCTGTGCTATCTGTGAAGTGCTGTAAGTGTTGAATATTGATAGATAAACCTTACTAGATAATTTCTAAGTGTTATAATCACAGATCTGTGTCCCAACTAAGGTTGCAAACATCTGATTCCTAGGTTTATCTGAGTCTCCCATTAGAGAGTGACACCAAAGAGGTCGATCTATTTCCACCCTTTGACCCCATTCTCCCCTTGGAGAGTGAAACCCAAGTGGTCGATCCGGTTCTGTCATCGGTTGATCCCACTCCTCCTTTGACGAGTGGTAAAGTGACTAATCCAGTCCCTTCCTCGGTCAGTCCCACCCTTCATCCGAAGACTGCCAAAGTGGTTGATCTGATCCCATCATCGGTCAATCCCACTCTTCCTTTGAAGAGTGCCTGCGTGGTCGATTCGATCCCATCATCGGTTGATCCTACTCTTCCGCTCAAGAGTAAACCCGATACTGCCCATGTTTTTCTCATTGATATAGAATCTACCATGTCGGGGGATATTCCTCCTTCTCCCGTGGAACCCCCTCCATGTTATGAGGCCATCCATTTTGATTGGGGTGTGCTAACTGGACCTCGTCTTACTTCTCACATTCCTTTCCATATTACAGTACAGGTTTTTGGTCGAGACGTTCCTCAAACACTGATAGATGAAGGTGCATATGTTAGTATTTTTTCCTCTATTGCTTGGCAAGATTTGGGTTATCCTCCACTTGCACTGGTTACGCAGAATATGTTATCTTTTAACAGAAGAACCAGTCAACCTTTAGGGACCCTTCCTTATTTTCTTGTAAATTTGGGAGGGAAAACTATCTTCATTGACATCATGGTAGTCCAAGACCCCTTGGATTTCACTTTACTCCTTGGGCGAGATTATGTCTATGCCATGAAAGCTATTGTGTCAACTCTTTTTCGTGTGATATCTTTCCCTCATGATGGATGAGTTGTGACTGTTGATCAAATTTCATTCGTTGACCCTGACTGGATTGCCTCCCTAAATGGTTCTTATATGCCGATGGTATCGCCCCCGCCACAGGTCAATTATGTGGTGTTGTCTCCCATGGCTTCAACTTCTGATGACTTAGATCCAGTAGTTGACATGGTGATTTCTTAGATAGGGTTGTTAGAGCCTGATCTCTTTCTTGATGTCGCGACCCTCGACATGGTGTCCTTCCAGAGTGTGTTTCTTCCTTCCATTGAAGACCTCTTGGAAGCCATGACTGAGTTTTCTCCCTTAACATGGTGTCCTTCCAGAGCATTGTCCTCTTGGAATCCATGATAAAAAAGACTTTGAGGATAGGTTTTCCATCTCTGAGGAAACCTCGTTAAAAAATGAAACAAAGGTCTTCGAGCATGATTTCTTGATTTCAAGCTCATTAAAAAAATAAACCTATTACGAGGATAGTTTTTGCATCTCTGTGGCAACCTCGTTAAAAAATGAAACAGAGGTTACGAGCATAGTTCTTGTTTCTGTGTCAAGCTCGTTAAAAAATGAAATAGCTTTCCCCCTCTCTATTTGAGTCAAGTCCTTTGTCTAGTATTTGAAGCTTCATTTCATTCTCCTTTGCAGTTGAATGAAACGAAGCTTGAGGGGCATTTTCCTCAGCCTCTGGACTTCATGTTGAAGTTAAATTGTTAGCTTCTTAAGCTGGGGGATAAGTACCAACCATCCCTATGTTATGCATTGGGAAGTCGCAAGCATAGTTTTCTATGGTTCAAGCTTGTGTAAAAATGAAACCACTTACCTCAAGCATAGTTTCCTTTGGTTCAAGCTCGTGTAAAAATGAAAACCAGGTCCAAGCATAGTTTAGTTTAGTTTTTAAGCTTGTGTATAAATTAAAATCTATCCCAAGCATAGTTTTGTTTTGTTTTAAAGCTTGCGTAAAAATGAAAACAATCTCGAGCTTAGTCTTTGTTCTTTCTCATGCTCGTAAATACATGAGAATAAGTTACCGAGCTTTGTCTTTGTTCTTTCTTGTGCTCATAAATACGTGAGAATGTAACCGAGTATACTTTTATCACTTTTTCGGACTCGTAAAGGTTATACGAAAAAGGAACTCCCTGGAGTTTCCTTTAAGCTCTTTTCATACTCTCTAAATATGAAAAGATTGTCGAGCAATCTTGTTCTTTTCACGCTTGTTAAAGTATTTGAAGAAAATGTTTGCTGAGTGATAGTTTATCTCTTTTTCAGTCTCATCAGAATACTTTACGAAAAAGGAACAGGGAGAGTTGTCTTTAAGTGTTTTTCAGAATCTCAAAACATGAAAAACCCCTGAGTTTTCTTTCTTTGGACTCATAAAACAAACATTGAAAGGCCCATGTGGGACCGAACCACTCTTTCCTAGGGTTTGTTAAACATACTCTGAAGGACTCGTCCGAAGGATGAGCTTACATTACAAGCATATGTTATCTTCCTCAATCTTGCGTAAAAATAAAGAGGTACTCACGAGAAATGGTGGGGGGGGAAATTGGGAAAATGTGTCTAAACCTGTATTCCATGGAAGAGTCACTTTTGAAAATGACACCCTTTCACTCGCCTTGTGTCTAGGTTGGAAAATCCACTTGTCTCCTGATCATACTCCTATAAGATTACAAATTGGTCTATGCTCCTTGTTGTTGAGTTAGTATTTCCAAGACAGTTGTCGCGTCGTCAATATGTTCAAAGAGAAATTCAACCTAGAAAACCTTCTATTGCGTCGGCCATTTCTGCATTCTTTAAGCCTTCTATTGCATCAGCCATCCCTAAGTCAGTCCTGAATCACTTGTTACTCTGACCTACATCAAATCTTGTTACTTGTTTCGTGTCATTGATGTGGGATACATTAAGGCCCTCCTATGACGAGTCTTTTCTTGTCGAATTCAACTCATTATCAAGGAATTAGACTTAGAAACTAATTGGTACCTTGGAACTTGCATGCCTCAATGGCAGGTTTCCTTGCTTTCGACAGTGGTTTTTCATTATTGACCCCTGATCGAGAGATTCCGTCGAGTGTTCGAATTTATCTCATTAATTCACATTCGTTGGATTTTACTAGTGTACCTTGGGAGTCATTGACATTAATGGTGATTTCTCTCGCACTTGTTAACGATATTCACTAACGACTGGTACACATGGTTTCTACCATGTTCGACTTTGACACATGTATTCACATGGTTAGATTTGTACTATAAAGTGGTGGAGATGAAGACCTTGGATATTTTCTGACAGATTCAGGTTGCGTTGGAGTATATTCAGTGTATTGTTGCATAGATCCACAATGTATTTTTGGTGGCTATGTTCATATTTGAGTCATATCGACATGGATCCACAGTGTATGTTTGGTGGCCATGACCTATCTTACTTGACATGGATCTTTTCATGTCGGCATTTATGCTCTAATTCATTTGTATTCTGAGTATGGGAATGCCTACCTCATCCATGATATATTATTGTACTGTATTTCCTTGTTTGTTGGCAGGTTTCTGACCGACTGTTCCTTGTTCCCTACACACACTCGACAAAGTATTTTAGCTATCACTCTGTTCTAATTTCATACTTTGGGGGGCTCTTTGTTACACATTATTTTTGTCATCCCTATGACCGTTAATGATGTAAACCTATATGTTTCTTTCAGAGGGGTCAGTGGCTTGAGTTCCTGAAGAAGGGAGAAGAACTTTTCCTGAGAAAAGAAGATGCATTTTCCTTTGTAAAAACCCTATAAAAAAGGAATTTCCTAGGCTACATTATAGCTAGAGTGTGAGAATGCCTGATTCTCACAGGCTGCATCATAGCTAGGTCGTGAGGAGTTCACAGTTTTCTCTATAGGCAGGGTGCGAGAATGCTTACACGTGGGAAAAACGAGCGTTTTCTTGAATCTTCTAGATGGAGAAACTTCCGAATGGTTTGGATCTTACTCGCTTTCATGATTTAGTGGGATCATCCTAACCTCCTCACCTTATCCTCTTTAGCTTATAAAAGGAGAGGAGATATCATGGAGAAGGGCGAAGTTGGATTTGGCTTGGAATTATTAGCTTGGGTGGAGTGTCTTTGAGTTTTGCCTTAATCAAGATAGATTGTGAATATTATCAGATCTGTGCTCCCAGAATTCTTGGAATGGAAGTGTCTGGGGAATGCAGGACAGTTGGAAGGGACCTTACGACATCAAGTCCATGGATGTAATCTCTCTTTCACATTTAATATGATACAGTAATATGATTCTTTCCTATAAAGCTTAATGTGTTTTATTGTAGGATTCCTTGATCACATACATAGGTTTATATTGAGTTCATGCTATTACTATCACTTTGGTTGGTTGGGTTCTTTTGCAGGTTCATTGTTGTATGAGCGTTGGAACGGAGCTAGGATGGTGATGGCGAGAGGAAGTGGCGTTTAAATGGTATTTCACCTATCCCTCTTTAGTTAGTAAATTCAATATATAAAACTTAAGGAAAACATCATGTTCTGGTGTGTTTTGTTCTAGATCTAGGTGGATCTAGGGAGATCAGTTAGTGTATGCACCTATCGATTTATCATATAACAACAACCACCCCTACCTCTACCTCGGGTGAGACTTCATCTTCTTCGCAGGTGTTGCCGAAAGGGCCGGTAGTTAGGGTTTTGTTGGTGCACTCTTGAGCATTGAACCCTGGGTCTGCCCCTATGCCAACAAATGGTTTCGTTGTTGGGACATGAAATTGTGATTGTTGGGAACTAAAGAAGAAAAAGATTTGTATGAAATAAGCTCTGTGCATAGATCTATTGCCCTAGTGCACAGTATTCTACTTGACCTGCGAAGCTTTGTGCCGAGAAAGAAAGGTCAGATCTGGAGGAAAGAGGTTAGATCTGCAAGAAAATAGGTTGACACTGAAGAAAAGAAGTGAGATCTGAACACTTTGTGCCCTAAGAAAGAAATTTCTACAGAAAAGAGGTAAGATCTGTAAGCTCTAACCTCTAGTAAAGGTAAGAATAGTTCAAGTTTTAGATCTGAAATCTTTGTTCCCTATGGAAGCAAATAAGTGAAATTTTTTACTTCTAACATATGGATTTAGGTATGCTTGATTGTCTCAGCTTAAAAACTAGAGCATTGTTAGGTAAAAGAAAGTTTGATATGAATAAAAATAGTGAAAATTATGTTATACCTGTGCATAGAAAGAGTTTTTGGACTAACCAATGGATGCAAGACCCTAGAAAGAAACTTTTGCAGGCTAGCCCTTATGATCCTAGCACACAGTACAAAAAGAGTTGGGGATCATTAAAGAGAAAGAGCGGATTAACTCTTTGCTACAATTGCAGAAGACCAAGACATCTTGCTAAGGAATGCCCTGGGAGAAACCTTAGATGCCTCTGTTGTAGAGCTATAAACCATGAATTATTGTATTTCCCTAGAATGATTGCTAGACTTGAAAAGCTGAATATGGAACAAGCAAAATCTGAAGGAGATCAAGAGAATCAAATTATAGAAGAACCCCAGAAAGAATCAGAGATCCTGTTACTGAAAATAAAAGAAACCCTAGATGACCATAAGGATGTCAGTTTGTCAGAGATCTTCAAAGAAAAGGAGAAAATTGAAGTAAGAATAGGAGACTTCGACATTGAATGTGCTTTGGATGAGGGAACACCAATGAACATTATGATAGAAAACACTTGGGAAACCCTAGGAAGGCTTGCTCTGGTCCCTTCACTAGGAACCATCAGATTTTTTAAAGGAAAAATGGTAACCCTATGTGGCAGAATTACCCAGATAACTATGAGTACCCATGGAAATTTGATAGAGGAAGAATTCGAAGTTATTAAATTTATTGAGGACCACGCCCCATTTCCAGCTTTGTTAGGCAGGATCTGGATTGAAAAAGACCAGATCTGGAGAACAAAAGAAAAGGATGCTCTAGAACAGAAGAAGCAAGAACTCGTGGAATTTATTTCTAGAAGGATCTCCTACTTGATGAAAGAACAAAAGGACAGACCTAAGACATTGACCACTAGGAACTTGGGCATCGAATTTATAAGAGAATTAGAGGAACCACAGAAGACCGAAATACCTAATCGATATGATGAAGGAGTATTACCTTTGGATCTGAAGAAAGAACCTAAGCAACATGAAGTGACTATGTCAAGAGAAGATAAGAATCAGAATGGTAAAAGGATGACCGAGACGAAGCTTAATGGGAAAAGGCTAGGAAGCTAAGTAAGAAGCGGGCAAAAATCATAAATTTACATAAGACTCTAGAGGAAACTTCGCAGAAGGAAAAATCACAAGAATTGAGCTTCGCCGGGATATCAAAACAACGACCTATGGAACTTTACCATGGCATAGAAATATAGCCATTGGAAGCCAATATAACCATTCAAATTGCACTCTGAACGGGTTGAAACGCCTTTATGGCTCACCACTAGATCGTTAGACTGCACCATATGGACATAACATCAGTTAATGCAGCCTCTTATCTGTTGCAAGCCGACCGTTTCTAAGTTTCCCTACTTAGTTCGTCGCACCACGCATCAAAAATACTTTTGCTAAATGAGAATTTGAGCCCGAAACTTGAGATTACTTCACCCCACGATCATTGCATTGTTCCCATACTGTTCATCGTAGTATCTAAATTCATTTTCACACTTGAGCTAGTGGACCCAAGCTTGTATGTCGGACGAGCTCAGCGTTGTTGAGAAAGTAGTTGAAGAAGTTTTGATTGATTTAATGGCTGAGAGAGTCATGTCAAAAAGAAGGATGTTTGCAGGTGTGCAAGCATCATCAACAGGAGGAGTCCAAGCTTCTCCCTCCACTGCTCGCGGAGCAGGACCTTACAAAACCACGACTTAGACAAGAACAAAGCACATAAATGGTATTGCAAACGCCAAGCTGATCCCACACATTCTGTTGGTTTACATACCACCTTTGAGCAACAATATTTACTGTGCCAATGTACCTAGAGACTTTGAGTACACCTTGATCACCGCGTATCTTCCAAAAGGGATGTGCACAGTACGTGTAGACCAGGATAAGCTTGCAACACTGAAATTTAATGATTTTAACCTTGGAGATTGAAAAAACTACAACATGTTATCTCCGCATAAGTACTTGACCAAGACCAAAGGAAGAAATCCTAAGATTGTCCCGCAGTCCTGGACCCAGAACCTCGCACAATCCACACTGCTCAATGTAATGAAGATCCCTCACTTCGGCAGACACCAGGAAGCCAATGCATGTGTCAAGTTGTTGTTGTCTTGCTACCATGACAGATAGTTATGGTGGGACCGCCACATCACTGTGGATCCAAATATGATCAATCAGATCATAGGGCTTAGCATGCAAGGCCCTGACCCACAAGACTTTTACCCAGGAAAGACCTCAGACTGAGCACTAGCACAGAGGATAAAAGAAACATATGGCGATGTAGAGAAGGGTACATGAGGCTACAAGGTAGCCTCTCTCTAGAGTGGCGTAGTGCGCCTTGCCTGTCAGCTGATCGCAGGCAAGTTAGTTCATAAGAACATACCAACACAGGTGACTGGTTTCATAGTTGACCTCGCAGGGAAGTGTGTCGAGGGACTACATATGAATTGGGCACATTATCTTGTAAACCAGTTAGAGATGGATTGTAGAGGAGCTCAAGACCAAGGGTATGAGTTCCACTTTAGTTGGTTTCTCATACTCATCACTTTCATCGCTTGGGAAATGCCAGAGGGAGCCACTTTTTCGGAGATCAAACCTTTCGAACCATTGGCCGCGAAGTTTTATACGTTGTGGTACTCCAACAACATGAACAAGCAGTGGCAGTCCAATGTTGTCTTCCACACCTATTTCAACCAACTGAAGAATGCAATTCAGTCTACACTGCGAATCACCCCCAAAGTACTTCATAGGTTTAGACCTTTGATGAAATTCAGTACGGACCGCCACTTCACCTATATTACAGTGCATGGTGATGAGCATAAACAACATCTCCAACACTACTACAAGATGACAGAAGATGACTTGGAGGAGATTACCAAGGAATGGTCGACATACCTCCTTATTGTAGCGGACCCCGAAGACATGTCCGGCGAGGAAATCCCTGAAGCTATGCTGGATATACCTGGGCCAAGGAAGACTAAGAAGGATGACGAAGTTGAAAATATCCCTAGCACGTCCAAAAAGACTACTTCGATATCACCTGTGCAGGGAGGTGATGGTGACGAGCTAGGTGGCACAGAAGTTGAGAAAAATAGAGGTGAGGTTACTCCACCTAGAGAGGAGGAGGATCCCTCCATGAAAAGAAAGATTACACCACCAAAACCTTTCGCCTAAAAGAAAGATAAGGGAACCTAGACCACACTTAAAACTACCCTTACCCCATATGACTTTGACTTCTTAATTGTTGCGCTGAATGATGTTTCACTAGAGTTCACAGAAAATCAAGAAGAAAAGCAGGAGGAGATATTCAACCGAATCAAGGGAGAACTCCAAGAAGTGAAGTAGGAACTCCATTCCAGCCGAGCAGTTTCTACAACGCCCTTGATAAGCATAACATCAAGAATAGGCGATGATCCCTCTCATCTACACCAGATCACTGATCAAGTCGAAGCTTGCCTTTGATGAGCTCAAGAATACACAACACAAGCCACCCAGTCTTTGATGCAAGAACATAAATCACTTCTAGAACAACAGAGTGAGGAAGAATGGGAAAATATTTCCATGAAAGTGAAGTGGGATGAGGAAAAGGCACAGTTGCTAGCAAAGAAACTTGAAGAACAGGAAAGGGTTCACAAAGAACTTCACTCTGTGACGGTCATAGAAGTGAAGATGGAAGACCATCTCCCACAGCAGACAAGCCACCCAGTCTTTGATGCAAGAACATAAAGCACTTCTATAACAATAGAGTGAGGAAGAATGGGAAAATCTTGCCCTGAAAGTGAAGTGGGAGGAGGAAAAGGCACAGTTGCTAGCAAAGAAAATTGAAGTACAGGAAAGGGTTCACAAAGAACTTCACTCTGTGACAGTCATAGAAGTGAAGATGGAAGACCATCTCCCACAACAGGTGACCCAACTGAAAGAAGTAATCCAACAAATCCAACAATGCATCACATATCTGGAGCTCCGCACCGTGCCCAAGACCCCCCAAGAAATAAGAGATCTAAGAGAGGCCATTGCTCGAAGCGCAGTTGGACGATTAAAATCCTTTGCACTAGAATGCAAGCAGTTGAGTGCTAGAAGCGCCTAGACTTATGAAACCCTCATAGATAATCCAGAATTGCATACATTAGAGGCACAACTCCAAGAAGAAAAGCAGCAAGCAGACATGCTACAGGTGCAGATAAAGACTTTGACCCCAGTCGAAAGAATGAAGAGGTTCAAAGAACAATGCACAACCCAACAACATGTACATACACTGCAAAGTAAAGTGATGGAAGTTTCCCAACAGCTTCAGCCAATCCAAGAAAAGGCATGCCAGCTGTTTGCTAAACTTGAAAGCCAGGGAGCTGAACTTGAACAAGTTGTCATCACTGCAGAACAATGCCTGGAAGGACCACTCAATGACACAATGATCTAGGAATTCACTGAGCAAGAGGTTGTCACATTGCAGCAGGTTGAAGCAGCTCGAGACAAGCTCGAGGCATTCGAGGCAGAATTGATCAGACTAGAGTGACTCAAGACGAGTCACATGTGAGTGTTGGGGGATTGTTGGCCCTTGACCAATTTTTGAAGAATACTTAGTCATAGTTGACCGTTTTTGGGACTGCGATAGCTAGTCAAAGATGGAGCGTAATGCGAAGAGGAAATTAGGGAAGAAAAACCTATTTTTGGGACCACTTGGGGTTTTGGGTTGATGTAACAGGAAAGGGATGTCGGCCCGTGGGTTTACCCACACTTAGGCCCATTTTATAATCTATAAATAGATACTCAGGCAATGTAAGTAGTAGACGGTAGTACATCTATGTGATGTATAACTAAAGGTTTAGTGCTAGTAATTGGATCTATGTGATCAGATGTATATTGCAAGTGCTATGTGCATGATTGTAAGGAGATTGAAAAGCTAAGTGCAAGTTGTTGTAGTTTGGGGCTGAAGTACAAGGAAGAAGAATCTAGCGAGCTACGCAAATATTATGTCCTGTGCGAAGCAAGGATTGTTGAAGCTCTGTGTCGTAACTGTTTGACTAAGATAATAAAGAAGAAGATCTTGTGGACGTAGCCCCAGGGTGGGGGTGAACCACGATAACTTTGGTTATTGTGTTATGTGCTTTGACCTAATGTGTTTATCTCCTTCTTGGCTAAGTGCTTGATGTGATTAACTAGATTTAGTTATGTTTTGTGCTTCTAAGATAGTAATGAATGTTAGATCTAATATATAAGATGCTTAGTGCCTGATCTGGTGAATCCAATCTGTCTTGTTATATCTAAGTGTTGAATTATCTTGAATCTGAGTATATACTGCGATGCTCTGTGCTATCTGTGAAGTGTTGTAAGGGTTGAATATTGATAGATAAACCTTGCTAGATAATTTCTAAGTGCTATAATCACAGATCTGTGTCTCAGCTAAGGTTTCAGACATCTGAGTCCTGCAACCACCCCTGCCTCTACCTCGGGTGAGACTTCATCTGCTTTGCAGGTGTTGCCGAAAGGGATGGTAGTTAGGGTTTTGTTGGTGTGCTCTTGAGCGTTGAACCCTAGGTCTACCCCTGTGCCAACACCATAACTGAACATTTGAGGATAATAAAAAGGAAAAACTGGGCACTTTCAGAGGGGATGGAATTTTTTTGGGCAGAAAAAAAGGTTGCGCGCTCAGAGCCTGAGAGGCCAATTAATTGCAACAGACCAAAAATCAACCATTGGATCATCCTCCGATATTGCAGATAGTGTTTCATCTTCCTATGTTATGTAACCTTTCTTTAGTGAATCAACAACTCTCTTTTCCCCATGAATGTAATTTTTTCATTATCTTCTGCATTTAATAAAGGACATTTGCGGACTTGATCTCATTTTATTTCTTTGAATAATAATTATGATTTTTTGGCCACTTTTCGATTGTTATTTTAACTGGTTTAGGGTTTTGTGTGGAATGTTTCTTCAAATACTTTGTTATAAGTCTGGTATATATTACTACTTATTCGTATTAAAGAGCATCCTACACAGAAATCCATTTTGTGAAAGGATTTATTTATTTTGTATAGCTATGGAATTTGGCAAAAATAGTCAATATGTTTTCATGCATGCAGTTGGATTTCCTTAATTATTTCCATACACTTTCTTATTATCAGTCGTGTGAAATATTGCATGTCTTATTGTTTTACTTCTGATTTTTCTTTCTTCAGTGCCATGGAATACCATGTTATTCACATTGGCATTTGAAACTGTCAGACAATTGTCTTAGGTTGATGGATAGTTGGTATGGATTGTTGGTTGTCATTGATTTCAACCATTTGAGAGTGATATTGTAGATTTATGTCAAACCTTAGTGATTTATGTCAACCCTTGGAGAAATTCCAGTAGCGAATTTCAGTAGCACAAAGGTTTGGGTAATGGACCCAAGTTTGTTTGATGTATAACAGTATGATTTTTAATATATATGAATGTAAGAATATTCTATATGGATAGTACATGTCATTCCATTTCTAGTGGTATGTGGAATGTCACATAACTCCTCATAGTTAGAGAGTTATGGCCATGTGAAGTTGGAGAACCCAGGTTTTGGGTAATGGACCCAAGTTTGTTTGATGGATAATGGTATGAGTTTTGATATATTTGCAGGAAATACTATTATATATGGATAGTACATGTCATTTCATTTCTATTGGTATGTGGAACTTCACATAACTCCTTATGGTTAGAGAGTTATGTCCATGTGAAGTTGGAGAACCCTCATGAGTCATCTAGAAGCCCCAAAAAGTCAAAGCAGTCAAAGTGTTTGCAAAGAAGAAATTATTTAAATAATAAAGTGAAGCGATGAGTGTACTATAAATCAAAGTGGATACAAAATAAATTATTTAAATAACAAAGTTAATGGAGAAATTACTAAGTAGACAAGTGGTTAGAAGTGGGTTAACCCTAAAATAAGGAAAGTGGGTTAAGATGGTTAAAAGGTAACCCCTTGAGGAAGCTACATGAAAGTATAAATAAGAGGCAAGGCTCTCTCATTTTAATAACACTTGAGCATATTGAATATATACAAGTGAATGAGGCAACCAAAGGATATATAAGACAAATTTCAGAGGGAAGGTGAAGTAAAGAAGGCCAAAATTCAAGGGAGGATAAATTATTTTGATGATGCTTTCTAAGGTATGTTATTTATAGGTCATTTCACCATTTTCGCAATAAATTTCTTTCTAGAATTATTTAGACTGTGAAATTGGGAGACCATTGAGGAAACATATCCAAGTAGGTGTGGTACAAATTTCATCTTGTGGTTTGTTGTATTTCAGGAGTTACACTCCATGGAAAATAGGGTTTGTGGCTAGTCCCGAAACTAGTCTAAAACATGTGTTTCGGGTAAAAACGTCATAACTTATTCATAACAGATCCAAATTCAGTAATCCAAAATTTTTTGTTTATATTACATTATGTAGTATCCTATGTACAATTTTCAGATCTATACAACAAAAATTCCGTGCGGGGCATGCTCTACAAGTTCGCTCTCTAGAATAAGCATAAATTCAACAAGGTATGCCATTTTTTCTATAATTCCTTTTCTAAAAGGTTCCAAGTAGTGACACCTAAAGGAATTGCATAAAACACACTGAAGAACATTGTGTACTATTTTCAGATCTTTATTCATTGCAGGTACATAGTTATGATTATTTCAATTTAGGGTTGTTGACTAATCCAAAACTAGTCATGTGAGAATAAAGTAAAATTTGATGAAAATGCTAGTATTTTGTTGTTAAAGTTAAGGAAGGTTTTCAAGTATGTGATCATATACACCAGGTCTATTAAAGATTTACAAATTAGATATGGATGAAGAAATTGATGAGGGCTTTTGGTTCAGGTGCATGTTGGGTACATGGTTGAGACAAGTAGTTGATGAGTTGGAACATACATGAGATGTATAGTTGATGATGTTGGTACATCTTGATAAGTCATATTTGATGAGTAGTTGATACATGATTGGTACATACTTGGTACATGGTTGTAGGCACTTGTTAGTAGTATTGTTGACACATGGTTTATGGATGATGTAGCATACTTTTATTGGTATATTATTAGAAGCACATATTGATCTTGGTGATGATTATAAGTTGGTGTGTTATGCTTGGTTGATGAACATATTTGAGAGTTGTATTAGAGATTGATATTGATGAGTAGATATGATTTGGTTGATAAGATTGATGAGACAGGTTGTTGTGATAGGTTGTTTGGACATGTTGTTGTGACAGGTTATTCGTACAGGTTTGGTGCATGGTTGATGCACTCGTTGATGGTACAAGTTGAGGTACAGGTTGGTGAATGGTTGATGCACTGGTTCATGGTACAGGTTGATTACATGTTGTTTGGTACAAGTTGGTGCATGGTTTATGCACTTGTTTATAGTACAAGTTGATTACATGTTGAGGTACAGGTTTATGCATGGTTCAGGTTTTTTGGTACAGGTTGATTGGTACAGGTTTACAACAATATATCTCACAGTGATAGTGTGACCCATCATTCTACTTATAGTGTGACAGTGGTTCCATCATTCTACTTATACATCAGGGTGGTTGGAAGGGGCAAGGATAGGTGGTTTTAGCCACATTTCGGTTGTAGCCGGAGAACATAGGGGGTTGTAGCCTCCTTCTAGTTGTATCCAGAGAATTGGGGAGTTGGAGGTTCCCTCGGGTTGTAGCCTGAGAAACTAGGAAGTTGGTGCTTCCAATGAATGTAATTATTAAAGACATATAAGAAAAAGAATTATGTGGTTTTCTCCCACTTTGGGTTTCCACGTAAAACACTAGTTTACTATGTATGTGTGTAATTTCTCATTTGTTCATTGTTTATTTACTCTTCAACTATTGGATGATAATGATTCATTGATATAACACTTTCATTTTATGGTGAAAAATGATTAAATTGTTGTATTATTGTTCACCCCCCCTCTCAGTAATCCAACAATTGGTATCAGAGCCGATTCATTCAGGAAACAATTTAACCACTGGAAGGAGATCATGGATTATTTTGAGAATAGAGTACCAATGTTTAATGGCCAGAATGGTTTTACGTATGAGATGTGGAGAAGAAGGATGAAAGTAATTTTATAGGCACAGGGACATTATATTTTGCTATCAATTGTTACAGGATATGATAGTTCAAAAAGGGCAAAGACTGGAGCCAAGAAGGAATTAAAGAATAATAAAAAATAGGAATGGATTTCATCTGGGAAGGATTACCTAATCCAATAAGAGAAAAGGTTGGTAAATGTTCTTCAGCCAAACAACTTTGGGATAAGTTACATGAAATATATTATTCACCCATCGCAGATTCAGAAAATGCCAAAGAAGATGAAAATATAGATCAAGAAGAATTATGTTCACCATGTCAAAGAGATTCAGAAGATGAAGAGTACATAATCACCAGAGGTATGTTGTTTTTCTTTAATTGTGAAAAACGTGGACATCTTGAAATAGAATGCCATGAAGGAAATGAGACAAAAAAACTAATTGAAAAGGAAGACAATTATGAAGTAGAATTGATTAGTGTTTTAGATGAACTAAGAGAAGAAAACAAGTCACTCAAGAAATAATTGATGAAACAAAAGGAAAGTGTTCACATTTTTTAAGAGTCCCAATAGGTCATCGAGAACTTAAGAACTCAACTAGAAGAAGCCAGAAAGATCGAAGAAAATATTGAATATCAAAATCATTATTTGGAAGCCAACATAGAAGCACATAAGGAAGAAGCAGAAATGAGAGAGAAGATATTGACAAATCATCTTAAGGAAATAAATAACGATCTAAACCAGCTTGAGGCAAAGTTTGGTCAAGAAGAGAAAGGACTTGAAGAAGAAATAATCACATTAAAAATTCATCTTGAAGAAGCGAAAAAAAACAGAAGAAGTCATGAAGTCTCAGATAATGAGGAAAGAAGAAGAGGTTGAGAAGATTGAAGAAGAAGTTTCCACATTTAGAAGTAAAATCGTCAAGCTCAACAAGAACGTTGAAGAGACAGAAACATCCACATAAGTTATAGAGAATGAAGAGAAGCACTCTAGGCTGCTAGTAAAGAAAAATGAAGAGAATAGAAAGAGTTATGCAGAAGTACTCAAAGGAAGGAATCATGGTCAACCAGAATCTAATAAAACTATTGAATATACATCTTCAAGAAGACCATCCATATTTAAGCCACAAAGAAGCTTCAATCATGATCATGATCAGTCAAGGAAAAAATTTAGAAGGACTACGCCACAAACAAGATCATTCTCTCCCAGGTATGCAAATTTATTTTATGGTCAATGTTTTTATTATACTAACTTTGGAAATAAGGTTGCAGATTGCAGGGATTATAAAATAAATGTTCAAGAAATAAATGCCTATGTGACCCCACGTAACATTGAATGTTACAAATGTCATAACTATGGACACATATCTAGTGATTGTAGAAGCGTGATCGATACTTCCATGAAAGAGAAAACTGATATCAGATGTAAGAAAGTGTGGATAAGAAAACACGAAGAACGGGTGAACACATTCCAGGTCCAAGAGATTGCAAGATTGGCAATAAAATGAGATGAAGAAAATTCTACAGAGAAAAAGAAAGATGTCAGATATAGAAAGGTTTGGAAAATAACTGAAAGAAAAGAAGGACATGTAAATGAGGAACATGTTCAAGAGATTGTGCTTTCAGGAATTGTAGTGAAAGATGAATCCACATATAGAAAGAAAGAAGTCAGAGCTCAGAGAGATGATGAATCTACCAATGAAGATGATGATGAATATATCAATGAAGATGATGATGAATACACATTAGAGAAGGAATTGTTCTGAGCCATATGACTTAGAGAATCTCAGGTAATATGAATATTAGACAGGGGGATTCTATGTGATAGCTGTGACAGAACAAAGAACCATCCTTCGAGCAGCTTGCAGAGTTTGAAAAGACAGATATAGAGAAGTCAGTTAGCAAAAGTACACTTTGATAGATTAATCAAGACTTCCTGATAGTATAGTGATAAATAGGTCAACATTATGGACAATTGTGCAAGTAGAGTCTTGGACAGTATGGACAGAGATGTATTCGTAAGAATACTTAGTAGGTTTGGATAGATATATGATATTGGACGAGAGCATGGATTCATAGATTGGTTCTGAGATTGGTTCAGAGACAAAGGAACATTATCATAATGGATGGTAATTACACAGGAAATGGCTCGAATAATGCTAATGAATTCCAAATTGACAAATATATTTTGGACACATGCGGTGCATACAAAAACTCACATTCAAAATAGAGTAATTCTCAGAAACAACAATGACAAAACTCCCTATGAACTATGGAAAGGAAGCGTAGACATCAACCTCTACATGAAGGTAACTCAAGGTAGTATTTTATTAATTGAAATTTATGTTGATGATATTGTTTTTGGAAGTACTAATGACAGGTTAAGCTAGAAATTTGCAAAGGATATGCATAATGAATTTAAAATGTCATTACTTGGAGAACTATCCTTCTTTCCAGGTCTTCATATATGTCAAAGCAACCAAGGAATTTTTATTTCTCAAACTAAGTATATCAAAGAAATGCTAAAGAGGTTTGGAATGGAAGATTGCAAACTAGTTACCACTCCTATGCAAACCAGTTGCAAGTTGAGAAAAGATGTTGATTCAAAGTATAAAGACTAGAGGCAATACATGTCAATGATTGGTAGCTTACTATATGTGACAACATCCAAACCAGATTTAATGGAGGTAGTTGGATAGGTGGAACAATTTAAAGCAACACCAAAGGAGTCACATTTATTAGTAGTGAAAAGTATTTTCAAATATCTCAAAGGAACATAAGAGTTTGGATTATGGTATCCAAAAGGAAATTATCTATCACTTATTTCCTACACAGATGCATATTGGGAAGGTTGCATTGATGACCGATGGAGCACTAGTGGAGCATCGTTCTACTTGGGGGAGTTTTTAGTATCATGGTTAAGAAAGAAACAATCATCAGTATCCTTATCCACAGTCGAGACAGATTATATTGGAACATCAACATGTTGTACATAGGTTCTATGGATGAAACAAACTCTGACAGATATACAGGTTGAGTATTATGATTTCATTCCAATCTATTCTGATAATAGAAGTGCCATCAATATCTCAAAGAACCCGATGATGTAATCCAAAATGAAACACATTCCAATCAAGTATCACTTTCTACATGAACAAGTTGTAGAGAATAACATCAGAGTTGAATATGTGGGCACAAAATAAAAAGTGGAAAAAATATTTACAAAACCGCTTCCACGGGAAGCCTTTGAGTATCTTCGTCATAGACAGAGAGTAATTTCTACTCCAAAATGATTTTTTTTAATGCTTATCTTATATGTATGAGATT
This sequence comes from Picea engelmannii, assembly GCA_009831015.1. Taxonomy (NCBI): domain Eukaryota; kingdom Viridiplantae; phylum Streptophyta; class Pinopsida; order Pinales; family Pinaceae; genus Picea; species Picea engelmannii. Next base: position 428,962 of record ML796122.1, on the reverse strand, counting down.
TACATGAGGAAACACCATAAAGAGGATAGTTCAGGTTGAGAGATCAATTTCAGGAAGATTTCAGTAAGGGGGAGTATCCCCAAGGACAGTTCAGTTTGGGGGAGAAACCCCAGATGGAAATATACCTTTGTCATTGATGACAAAGGGGGAGATATTTATCATATGCATGATATAAATACTTGGAGAGAGAGAACAGAGGCATGTAGACAGGGGGAGTAGCCCAAAGGAGAGTTCAGTCAAGGGGAGTAGCCCCAAAGGGAGATAACCTTTTCCATTGATGTCAAAGAGGGAGAGATATCAAAATTTATGAGGAGGATAAGCATGAATGTTATCATGACTAAGTGTTTCCATCAATGTTGGTGTTGCCATCAATGCCAAAGGGGGAGATTGTCAAAAAGTTGGATTAGGTTGATGGAAAGTTGACATGGATTGTTGGTTTTCATTGATTTCAACCATTTGAGAGTGATATTGTATATTGATGTGAACGCTTGGAGAAAGTACGGTAGCGAATTCTGGTAGCACAAAGGTTTGAGTAATGGACCCAAGTTTGTTTGACGTATAGTGATATGCATTTTAATATATTTGAAGGTAAGACTATTATATATGGATAGTACATGTCATGCCATTTCCGGTGGTATGTGGAACATCACATAACTCCACACGATTAGAGAGTTATGGCCATGTGAAGTTGGAGAACCCAGGTTTGGGTAATGGACTCAAGTTTGTTTGATGGATAATGGTACAAGTTTTGATATATTTGTAGGAAAGACTATTCTAGATGGATAGTACATGTCATTCCATTTCCATTGGTATGTGGAATTTCACATAACTCCTCACAGTTAGAGAGTTATGGCCATGTGAAGTTGGAGAACCCTCATGAGTCATCTAGAAGCCCCAAAAAGTCAAAGTAGTCAAAAAAAGAAATTATTTAAATAATAAAGTTAATGGATAAATTACTAAGTAGACAAGTGGTTAGAAGTGGGTTAACCCTAAAATAAGGAAAGTGGGTTAAGATGGTTAAAAGGTAACCCCTTGAGGAAGCTACATGAAAGTATAAATAAGAGGAAAGGCTCTCTCATTTTAATAACACTTGAGAATATTGAATATCTAAAATTGACTAAGGTAACCAAAGGATATCTAAGCTGAATTGAAGAGGGAAGGTGAAGTAAAGAAGGCCAAAATTCAAGGGAGGATAAATTATATTGATGATGCTTTCTAAGGTATGCTATTTACAGGCCATCTCACCATTTTCGCAATACCTTTTTTTCTAGAATGATTCAAATCGTGAAATTGGGAGGTTGTTGAGGAAACATATCCAAGTAGTTGTGTTACAAATTTAATCTTGTGGTTCGTTTTATTTATGGAGTTACACTTCGTGGAAAATAGGGTTTGTGGCTAGTCCTGAAACTAGTCTAAAACAAGTATTTTGGGTAAAAACTTCATAAATTCTTCATAACAGATCAAAATTATGTAAGACCAAATATTTTGGTTAGAGTAAAGGTTGTATTGTTCTGTGTACAATTTTTAGATCCACACAACAAATATTATGTGCGGTAACGCTCTACATGTTAGCTCTCTAGAATAAGCATAAATTCAACAAGGTATGCATTTTTTTCTATAATTCTCTTTTTGAGAGGTTCCAAGTAATGACACCTAGAGGAATTGCACAAAACATACTGAAGAACATTGTGTACTATTTTCATATCTTTATTCATTACAAGTACATAGTTATGATTATTTCAAGTTAAGGTTCTTGACTAATCCAAAACTAGTCATGTGAGACTAAAGTAAAGTTTGATGAAAATGATAGTCTCTTGTTGTTAAAGTTAAGGAAGGTTTGCAAGTATGTGATCATATACACCAGGTCTATTACAGAGTTACAAATCAGATTTGGATGATGAAATTGATGAGGGATTTTGGTTGAGGTACATGTTGGGTACATGGTTGAGACAAGTAGTTGATGAGTTGACACATAGATGAGGTGTATAGTTGATGATGTTGGTACATCTTGATGAGTCATAGTTGATGAGTAATTGATACATGATAGGAACATACTTGGTACATGGTTGGAGGCACTTGTTAGTAGTATTGTTGACGCATGGTTTATGGATGATGTAGCATACTTGTATTGGTATATTATTAGAAACACATATTGATCTTGGTGATGATTATCAATTGTTGTGTTGTGATTGGTGGGTGCACATATTTGAGAGCTATCTTGGTGATTGATCTTAATGAGTATATCTGATTTGGTTGATAATATTGATGAGACATGTTGTTGTGATAGCTTGTTTGGAAAAGTTATTCATACAGGTTTGGTGCATGGTTGATGCACTCATTGATGGTACAGATTGAGGTACAGGTTGGTGCATGGTTGATGCACTTGTTTATGGTACAGGTTGATTACATGTTGTTTGGTACAGGTTGGTGCATGGTTGATGCACTTGTTTATGGTACAGGTTGATTACATCTTGTTCGGTACAGGTTGGTGCATGGTTGATGCACTTGTTTATGGTACAGGTTGATTGTAGGTTGAGGTACAGGTTGATGCATGGTTGATGCATGGTTCAGGTTATTGGTACAGGTTGTTTGGTGTAGGTTTACAACAATATATCTCATAGTGATAGTGTCACAGTGGTTCCATCATTCTACTTATACGTCAGTGCGGTTGGACGAGGCAAGGATAGGTGGTTGTAGCCACCTTCTGTTTGTAGACGGAAAACATAGGGGGTTGTAGCCTCCTTCTGGTTATAGCTAGAGAATTGGTGAGTTGGAGCTTCCCTCAAGCTGTATCCTGAGAAACTAGGGGGTTGGAGCTTCCTTCTAGTTGCAGCTGGAAAACAAAGGAAGTTGGTGCTTCCAATGAATGTAATTCTTAAAGACATATAAGAAAAATCATTATGTGGTTTTCTCCCGCTTTGGGTTTCCACGTAAAACACTGGTGTATTGTGTATGTGTGTGATTTTTCATTTGTTCATTATTTATTTACTCTGCAAATATTGGATGATAATGCTACATTGATATAACACTTGCATTTTATGGTGAAAAAGGATTAAATTGCTCTATTACCGATTCACCCTCCCTCTCAGTAATCCAACATAAACCCTTCTTCTAAATCTTCCATGACTTTTCATGTTGGAGAAAGGTTCCCATTAGAGAGGCCCCCGTCTCATTATTTGTTTGGAGCTATTTTATTTCTTTGTCTTCCTTTTATTATCTTGTTTTATTATTTTATTTATCATTAAAAACTGACATTAATACTATGTATTAAAGGCTTGTTTTGAGGTGACTTAGAATAACGTATTTTTGTGACAAATAGAGGGTTACCCCCTTTTGCTCAAGAGCCATTTTGAAATCCAAAATCAGGAAGAGGTTTCTAAAGGCCTCTTTGGATGCCATGATATTTCTCACTAGTGTTACGCGTCAAAATGTCACGCTTCATTTTCACACCCTAAGTGTGACAAGTGTCACAAAGTGACGTATGCACCTTGTTAAGTGTCGCACGCACTGTCGAAAGTGTCATATGAACCTTACAAAGTGATTCATTTATTTTTTTGAGTGTCACAACCCCTTGACACCATAAAAACATTTTGCACAATCCGTAAGTCATATTGGAGGAAGAAACCCATCATTTCAAGGCCAAAAACACACCTTTTTCTTGGAAACTCGACCCTTTTTGGGGCATCTACGAAGTGTGGAGCCCCCTGGCTATGTCGATAGAGTGAAACTTCATGGAAAGGTTCCTCCTTGCCATGTTATATGAGAACCACTTTATATAATGGCGCCCTATGTTCAACTCAAGGGGAGCGCCAATATTGTTAGAGAGAAATTGGGGATCCTCCACCTTTTCCTAAGGGCCAAATCCGACTTGGATGAGGTTGTTGTCGTAAAATCATACCCTATAGGATATATCCTAGGATATAATAAAAACTTAAGGAGCCATATCCTCAACCATATCCTTCATTTTATCATAGTGGTTGTGCCCCTCAAGCCTATATATTGAATGTATTTCCATGGTGACTGGGGGGACAATTCAGGTATCAAACCTTTGATTTTGGAGGAAGCATCATAATTTTTTTGTCAATATTCACTCAAGGGATGGACGAGGAGAGCTTGGAGAATATTGCTTCATCATCACACATTCTTTGTAAGTACCTTCTTTGTCTTTCCAATTAATGATAACTTGGCCTATTCCCTTCAAGTTCATGTGTTTTACATTTTCTTGTCTATTGTTGTTTCAGTGTTCATAGATAGATCTACTTATATAATCATCTAGAGTAGAAGTAAGAATAATTTTTCTAGTCTTTATAGGATTCCATTTTCACTGAGGAGATTGGAGATCAAGCCCAAGGATTGGAGCAGTGAGGATGAACATCACAATAAGGTACGCCCCATTCTTCTTCTCTCTTGCTTGATTGATTGAGTTAAATCTATAGAGAAATTAGCAACCATTTTTTTACTTCTGTCTTTGAACCAAATATAGGGGTCTTGGTTCAAAGGGGAGATTATCTTTTTCGCAGGGTAAGATTTCTCACAATAGAAAAATGACGACTCCACTGGGGATGAACTTTGACTAGTTTTTCCTTGGTTTCATATTGAATCCTTTCTTTTGATTATATATTTCTTGTTTGATGATTAATTTTGATCTATTTACCCTTCCCTCTTCCTCATTGAATATTTTACAGGGCCATTGACTAGGTCTCTGTTGAGTCTGAGCTTGTGGAAGACATTTTTGAAATTTTCAAAAAGTGGCACTCCCATGTAGTGTATACCAGGGTGCCATTAGCTGAATGGAACTCCCCTAATCTTGCTAGAGGGTGCCATGGTGCTCTTTATATTTGAGAACAAGGGAACAAATATCCTTTTTTTGGTGTTTTTTCCTCTTTCTTCCATGTTTTGTTCAGTCTTCTTTTGAGAGGCATTTAGCCTAGAGTCTCCTAGATTTCCTTTGGATTTGTTTGGATTGAGAATTGACATTTATCACTCATTTTTGTCTTTGTTGAGCCTGCAAACCTCTTCTAAGTCGTGAGATTGTTTCACCTTGTTTTTCACTAGTTTTGTCTTTGTCTCGTGATGTTTTGAATTATCTGATTCACTAGAAGAAGTTTGTAAAGGTTTGATTGGTCCCGAGTTTCTTTTCAATCTTTCTTGGAACATATCTCTCTTTTGAATTATTGAGAATATCTTGTTTACCACAACCCAATCTTGAATACTTGTTTCTTTATGCTCATTTTTAAGGATTGTTGAGTGATTGTCTCTTTCTCTTTTCATTTTTTGGGTTCTATTTGGAGGCATTATGACATTTTTATTTCTTGTAGACTTTTTGAGTTCTTGATTGAGTGAGTTATTTCACACTTAGTTTCTCTCAGTTTTGAGTGAATTTCTTGTTCAATATTTTTACTTCATATTCCTTTGTATCTGCATTGGATTCTTGCATTGAAAGTAAGGAAGTAGAAAAAAATTTCATTTGATTTAGGTTCATTACATTTATAATCAAACAAACATAAATTGATTGCATTCAAAGTTTTGGGTGGTACATGTTCGTAGTTTGCATTTGGTAAACTGCATTGGGTTTATTTGGGAACGGAAAAAGACTCGTCTCCTTTCCATAGATAGAGTTCATCGAACAAAAAATTTACATATCATTCTATTGCACTCTTTTGGATTCAAAGTCATGAATATCATCAGTTTCACTTCCATACCCTTGAGTAAACAACAACCTAAAACTCAAAGTGCTAATTAAAATCTATCTAGAAAATTTTCTTTCTAGGGATCTGCAAACCTACATTAACTTAAGTGTAGGGATTTGGAATATGTGTTGAGAATAAATTTCCAAATCCATAAACAAACATAGAATCTTGTGATAGGGAGAGAAAATCCAATTTTCATATCATCATAGTTGGGACCCCCCTTTCACATAGGGGTTAAACACAAGGTCACATGTGAGAGAGAAACATAGATTACCCCTCTAAAACTTAATCAAACGTAGTGGAGAGATAGTATACTCGGGGTTCTTATTGAAGTGTTATTGGTTTCATTAGGTCTCGGTGCTTCTTGAATCTCAAATCTACTCAAGGTCCTATGGAGTTTACTAGTCGTCTTGTCTTCAGTCCTCTAGAAGAATTTTAGACTTGATATCCTTCCCATACATTTGATCCCGAATGTTGGTTGTACCCATCCAGAGGCTAACTGCGAGTTGGTAACCTTAGTGGCCTTTATATTTAGGGTTCATACACAAGGTGAAGGCCAAGGGGAGCCTTTGCTATACCTGGGTTAGATGTTGGTCAAACTCACTCAAACTCCTTGTAGGGTAACCCATGGATAGATCGTGAGGGAACTTGCGTCAAGGTGTAAGTCCATTAAGTAGGTCTCCAACATAACTAATCCACTAGCTCTATCTTAACCCCTTTTTCATATTGATCATGTGACATTGGATTTCATCACCTACTAGCGCGTTCACTGTGAAAAGTTTTGTTTGTTTGGTTTGCTTCCTAGATTTTTTAGCGTGTGCTATTTTTTTTCCTAGAAAAAAATTAGGTTGATTCTATGTCTATGGTGTCGGTTCCTAGAACTACCAATGAAGGAACCAATTTTCTTGGGATATTGTTTGTTTCTCCTTCTGTGGGACACATTGGTCCTCCTTATATCGCTACTTTGACTCTTCCTGGACTCACTATTGGGTTACTAGTCTAGTTGTTTTCCACTCTGATGAATGTAAGTGATCCTAGTTCTTCGTCCATAAGTAATCCACCCTAGTACCATCAACCTCATGTCGGTCCTCTGCCTTCTTCAGCCATAGGGTCTTCTTCCCATTATTCTTCTTCGCGTAGTGAAATCTCTACAACTAGTAACCAGGTGGATAAGAAGAAGAAGAAAAATAAGTCAGGGGGGAAACTTCCAACCACTGTAGGAAATGTTGAAAGCAATCAAACAACTATTTTTCATCATGTTGGGAGTGTTGATAATGTCAACAAGTCTACCAAGACACATCGCAAGCCTAAATTACCTTGTAGGCTTTGTAAGGGTGACTACCTTCTTAAGGATTTACCTAGTATTCCCAAGGTTGTAGAAGTGTGGTATGTGATTCCTCAACCCACGTTGTCATCCACTGCAACTCTTTCTGGTGACAAACCATCAAATATTGATAATCAGGTTGGAAGTAAGAAGGGTAATGTCAAGTTTCCTTGCTTTTTATGTAACGGGATGCATCACAGTTACCTCTGCTCTCACATGGATGAGGCTTCATATCTTTTGGAAAATATTGTTGATATCCAACAACAATTACATATCCCAACCCTCCATTGGTTGATGAACTAGTCAATCCATCTCCATCATTGGTCAATCTGGTTGATCAGGTAGTCAATTTGGTTCCATCATCTATTGATCCGGTTGATCAAGTGATCGATTCGATTTCACCTTTGATCGATCCCACTCTCCCCTTAGAGAGTGAAGTTAAAGTGGTCAATACAATACCACCCTTGGTCGATCCCACTCCTCCTAGGAAAAGTGAGTATGTTGCTCAGGTATTTCTTTTTTCTATGGATTCTTTTGGACAAGGGGGAACTACACTCGTTCCAACAGAATTCCCTCTAAGTAATGAGGCCATTCATTTTGATTGGGGTACACTACTGGAACTTTTTATTCCTTCATATATACCTTTCCAAATTAGTGTTCATGTTTGTGGTAGGGACGTTCCTAAGACTATTGTTGGTGAAGGTGCATCAGTTAGTATTTTCTCCTCCATTTCTTGGCAAGCTTTAGGTTCTTCTCATCTTTCATTGGTGACTCAGAATCCATTGTCTTTTAACATAAGGGATAGTCAACCTTTAAGTATCCCTACTAAGTTTCCTATTACTTTAGGATGAAAATATGTCTATATTGATGTGATGGTAGTCCATGACCCCTTGGATTTTAATTTTCTCCTTGAGAGAGACTATGTTTATGCTATGAATGCTCTTGTGTCCAAAGTATTTCGAGTGATGTGTTTCCCTCACAATGGAAACATAGTGACCATTGAACAACTTTCATTAATTTTCCCTCATACAATGATCATCCATCTCATTTCCCTAAACAATCCTGATATGCAAGCGACATCCGCTCCGCCACAGGTCAATTATGTGGCAACCTATTCCATGCATTCAAACTTGAATGAGAAGGAATGTCTCCCTTCTTTTGATTTAGATCTGGTAGTTGACATGGTAATATCTTTGATAGGGCTATTAGAGCCTGATCTCCCTACCCCTATCGCAACCCTCGACATGTATTCCTTCCAGAGTGTGGTTCTTCCATCTAGAAAATATCTCTTGGAAGCCATGATTGAGTTTTGTCCCTTGACATGTATTCCTTCTAGAGCATTGTCCTATTGGAAGCCATGATCAAGTAGAGGTATTTGAGCATAGTTTATTTGTTGATTTCAAGCTCATTAAAAATTAAACTAGGTTCGAGCAGAGTTCCCATTTCTATCTCAATCTCGTTAAAAAATGAAACAAAGAGCCTCAAGCATAGTTTTACTAGTTTCAAGATTGTGTAAAAATGAAACCTACCTCGTGAGAATAATTTTCTTGTATGTGACAAGCTCGTTAAAAAATGAAACTGAGGTATGGGAATCGAACCAATAGGATATGAGCATAGTTCATAATATATGTCAAGATCGTTAAAAATGAAATAGACCCCCCTCGATTTGAATCAAGTACTTGAACATTCTTTTCCTCTGTCTAGTGAAAATATTCCTATTAGTAACTAGATGCATAAACGAGGAAAGAAGAAGAACCATAGGAGGAAATGACGCTTGGGGGGAAAGTCACCAGCCTATGGACATCATACTGGAGTGAAGACACTAGCTTCTATCATGTAAGATGGGGGGAAAACACCTCTAGAGAGACAAATTTCTAGGAGTGATCCTCGCTTGAGGATCGTTCCCATTATAACGTAGTAGTATTTTCTAAAACGAGCTTAGTATTTGTTCTTTCTTGTGCTCATAAATACACGAGAATAGGTTATCGAGCTCATTATTTTTTCTTTCTCATGCTCGTTAAAACATGAGAATAGGTTACTGAGTATAATTTTATATCTTTTCAGAATTGAAAAATCTATACGAAAAAGGAACTCTTTGGAGTCTCCTTTAAGCTCTTTTCAGACTCCCTAAACGTGAAAATGTTTCTGAGTGAGCTTGTTTCCTTTCACACTCTTTAAAAGTTTTGAAAGAGAATATTTTGAGTGGTAGTTTATCTCTTTTTGGCCTCGTGAGACTAATTATATAAAATGAATACTCTAGTCAAGCATGATTAGAAGAGTTCTCCCTCACATTGTTTTACACTTTTTCCAGGCTTGGAAGACTAAATTTATGAAAAAGTCACTCATGGAGTCATCTTTAAGTTATTTTTGGACTCTATAAACATGAAAAACCACCGCATTTACCTTCTTTGGGCTCGTAAAACTATGTATCGAAGGACCTATACGAGTCCAATCTCTAGGACCCATACATGACCAAACCCATCCTTCTTCAGGTTCGTCAAACACATGATGAGAGACTCATTTGAAGGATGAGCTATATCGAGCATTTTTTATCTTCCTCAAGCTCATTAAAAAATAACTAGCTACTCATCTATATGGATGGGGGAAAAATTAAAGGAAGTGGGTCAAGTTTTTTGGAATCCTTTATGGTAGCTATTGTCACCCTTTAACATGGCACATGTTTGTGTCTCATATTACAGTTGGGTAATCTTCTTGTCTCCGAGTCATACCAATTCCATGTGTTTTCATACTTTTTCGTTCTAATCGAAGAGTGCTCTTATTTTTGTGACATTATGTTCTTGGTACTCATTGATTCAATGCCGCTAAGTCACTTGTCAGGCTTCATAATGTTCAAGTGAAGTTTCACTTCAAACCATCCATCTATAATATTATTAGTTTCCATTTCCTGTGTCAGTTCATAATCATTTTATTCGCCATCTCACATCACTTTCCTATGTCAGTTTTGTGTCGATAATGGGGGATACATCATGGCCCTCCTTTGACAGGTTTGTTCTTGTCGACTTTAGCACATTATCCAAGAATTATACTTAGAAACTAGTTAGTACCTTGGGACCTGCATGCCTCAATGGAAAGCCTCCTTGCATCTGACAATAGTTTTACATCATTGACCTCTGATCGGATGATTCTGTGAATTTTCAAACCATATAATGTATTCACATTCGCTAGAATGTACTAGGGTACCTTGGGATTCATTGTCATCATTGGTGATTTCCCTCCTACTTGTTAATCATATACCTCAATGACTGGTAATCAAGTGGTTTCTACCATTTTCAACATCAAATCATTTATTCACATGGCTATATTTGTACCACATTCCGATAGGGACGAAGACCCTAGGTTGGGCACTCACTCTATTATGTGTTTTTCCTAGGCTATGATGGAGATCATTTGAACATGTAAAATATTTCAGTACAATCACCATGTTGGAAATCTTATTGATATATATACGGTCACATAGATCCACATTGTATTGATTCATGGCTACGTTTTGTCATCTCATAGCTCCATTGTGTATTTCTCATGGCTACAATCAGTTCATATCATGGATATATGGATCCACATTGTATATCTAGTGGCCATATATTTAGTCAATATTCTCATGGATCTGTAGTGTATTGGTCGGTGACCATTATTTGAGTCATCTCGTATTCTGGGAATAGGTATTCCTTCCTCGGAAATGGAACATATTTGTATACTGAATGATGATTGTTTGCAGCTTATGCTAGGTTCTGCTACTCCAACACCCTTGGATTGAATAATTTGTAAAGTGTTTCAGCCATTAGTTTCTCTTTTGACTTCACACTATAGGGGGCATCTATTACATGTCAAAATGTCACACTTGATTTTCACACCCTAAGTGACGTCGCAAAGTGATGTATGCACCTTGTTAACTATCACATGCATTGTCGCAAGTGTTGTATGCACCTGACCAATTGCCACATTCATTGTTTTGAGTGTCGCAACCCCTTGAAACTATGAAAACATTTGTCACAATCCCTAAGTCATACTGGAGGAAGAAATCCATCATTTCAAGGCAAAAAAAACACTTTTTTCTTGGAAAATAGACCTTTTTGGGGGAATTTATGAAGGGTGGCGCCCCCTGGCCATGATGGGGGAGTGAAAATTCATGTAATGATTTCCCCTTTCCATGTTAAAGGAGTGTCAATTTATATAATGGTTCCCTGTGTTCAACTCTGGGGGAGCGCCAGTCTTGTTAGAGAGAAATTGGGGATCCTCCACCTTTTCCTAAGGGCCAACTACAACTTGGATGAGGTTGTTTTGGTAAAATCATACCCTATGGGATATATCCTAGGATCTAATCCTAACTTAAGGAGCCATATCCTCAACCAAGTTCTTCATTTTCTCATATTGGTTATGGCTCTCAAGCCTATATAGTGAAGGTATTTCCAAGGTGAAGGGGGGGACAATTAAAGTATCAAACCTTTGATTCTAGAGTAAGAATCAACATTTTTTTTTCAAGATTCATGCAAGGGTTGGACGAGGAGATCTTGGAGAATATTTCTTCATCATCAAGCATGCTTTGTACGTTACTTCCTTGGATTTCCAATTAATGATAACTTGGCCTATTCCCTTCAAGTTCATGTGTTTTATATTTTCTTGTCTATTGTCATTTCATTCTTCATAGATAGATCTACTTATCTAATAATATAGAATAGGAGGAAGAGTTCCCATGCTAGTATTTGTAGGATTTCAGTTGCGTTGAGGATCTTGGAGATCAAGCCCAAAGATTGGAGCAGCAAGGATGAACATCACAATAAGGTATGCCACATTCTTATTTTCTCTTGCTTGATTGATTGAGTTAAATATATAGGGACATTAGAAAACATTTTTTTACTTCTTTATTTGAACCAAAGATAGGGGTATTGGTTCAAAGGGGATATTAGCATGTCTACAAGGTAAGATTTCTCACAACACTAGCGGGGGGGAATTTTGAGGAACAACACTATGAAATGATTCACATTTGTTGTTTGTACTTTCCATAACTCGTAGGGAGTCTTATCACTGTTACTTCTGAGCATTCCTCTTTTCAAGATGTGAAATTCTATATGTACTTATTATGTCCAAAAAATGTCACTCAATGTGGAATATTTCAACATGGTTTTGGCCATTTCCTGCACTATTTTGTTCTTCCTTTCAACCACTCCATTTTTATGAGGTGTTTTGGCTACCAGGAACTGTCTCTTTATTCCATGTTCTCCACAGAAATCCATGAATTCCTTTGATGTAAAATCTCCTCCATTGTCTAATCTTAAGCACTTTATTTTCAAGTCCACCTCAATTTCAAGCATCTGTTTGTATATCTTGAAGTGTTTGAATGTCTCTTACTTCTTCCTAAGAAAACAAACTGCAGTCATTCTTATGTAGTCATCAAACAATAACACAAAATATTGTTCTCCATTTAATCCCTTCGTTCTTGTAGGTCCAAATAGGTCAGTGTGTACAATATCCAATGGTTTTGTCATGGAGTATTATTTTGATTTGAGATTGGTCCTGGTTTTTGTTCCTTGTAGACAATGCTCAGATTGATCGAGGTGGGTATTGGTGGCCACCCACCTGTTCCAAATTCCAACTGGCTCATCTTGACATTTTTCATTTCAACACGTTTCTATGTAATGCGAACATTTCTTTTTAATTGTGGGTTTTGCACTTATGGGATTGTCCTGAATCCCTACATAGCATCCAAGTGGATATTGGTGGTTTCCCACCTATTCCAAATGGATTATTTGGGAATTTTTCATGTCAGTACATCTTTTTGTACTTCTAGGACCATTTTAGGGCTCTAAACAATGTTTTCTTGGCTTGCCATAGTCAAATTACAGACATAATTAGAATTTGACAATATAATGTGTATTTCTCGAAAATACCTTTCCAATGGGCTATCACACACCTAAAACGAAGATCGTATGAAAACGTTACGACCTTGGTAAGGTAATGTACTAACTTACACCAACGGGGCCCACAGGACTTTTAACGCTCCATCTCCTAGGGTTAGGTTTTTGATGTCTAGGGTTTTGGCATTCATGTTTATCAAAAAAGGCCTTCAGAGCCTCATTTTAATCATCTTCTTGCAAATGAGTGTAGTCATCACATCTCTTCTTAGAGATAAATATGTCACCATTCTAGCGAGTTTTTCACTCTATCTTTTTACAATCTCTGTACATTTATTTCATTAATAGAAATATTGTTCGGTATGTGTTATATTCTTTGCATGTGTGTGTGTGGGTGCATCAGATTCGACAACTGCATTTGACGATCCCAACTTCCTTTGATATTTGTGTCGTGTGCGTCGGGCACTTTCTTAGGGAGGTCCCAGGGGGGGGCCAAGTATGCCCCCCCCTAGTTACGCGCAGTGTTGGGTTCCGGTGCAGCGCCCTGAAATTTTGTTTGGCGTTTTTTTGCTATTTTTAACGGATTTTGCTAAATTAATCCCAGATTAAGGGATTAGGGTTTTAGTAGCTACGAAATACCTAAAACATTATATATATTGTATGGTGAATGGTGAAATTAATACAATGAAGAGTTGAAAGGTGCGGCACCAAGGAATACTAGTTTTCTCCTGGTTAAGGGTTTCCAGCGTAAATCTTTGTGTACTATGCGTATGAGCCATTGATTAATTTCTGTTTTTATTAAGAATCTATATGCATTGTTGTACTTCACAGGTTTAAAAATTACATGTGGTATCAGAGCTCATTTTTGGCTTCAGAGGGACATCTTTGTTGCTGAGGGTTTGGCTCGGTCTTGATAGATCAAGTTTATCTTGTGTCTGTGATAAACCTGGGTTTAATGGGAGCTTTTGCAGTGGTGATTCGAGTGTAGAAAGAGGAATTTCGAGCTCTTCTAGAATCGATATAGAGAAGTTCAACGGTAAAAAATTTGAGCTATGGAAGCTCAATATAGAGGATCTTCTTGTAGACAAAGAACAATGGATCGATGTGGATCTTGGTACAAAACCTACTGGTACGAAGCCTACTGACACACATTCGACTGGTACACAACCTACTAGTACACAAACTACTAGTACACCACCTACTGGTATGTCGAAGGAATATTGAGAGAAGTTGGACAGAAGAGAAATAAGTATTGTTCAACTCTGCCTGGAAGATTTGATGTTGTTGAATGTCTCGGGAGAATTTATAGCCAAGGAACTATGGAATAAGTTAGGGAATTTGTATCAATTAAAGTCCCTGGTAAACAAGTTGTTTCTTCGAAATAAGTTGTATCATCTTAGGATGGAAGATGGAGATTATGTGATAGAACATCTAAATGCCTTTAATACTATGGTAAGTCAACTCGTATATGTTAATATTACAATTGCAGAAGAAGATAAGTGTATTACTTTGCTATGTTCTTTTCTAGACTCTTGGGATAATCTGGTTGTAGCAATTGGTAGTACCACTGAATCTACATTGAAGTATGAGGATGTAGTTGCATCCTTGTTATTTGAAGAGATGAGGCGGAAAAGCATGGATGGTCATAGCATAGATGATTTATTTGTAAGAGGTTGTACCCAAGACAAGAATCCTGGTAAGTCTTCGGGGGGGGGGAGATCTAAATCTACAGGTAGATCTAAGTCTCCAGGAAAATCTCAGGGGAAATTCTAGAAGTGTGGTAAAACAGGGCATTATAAGAAAGATTTCAAGTCTAAGAAGGTTGATAAACCAAAGGGATCTGATAGTACCTCTTCCACAGAGGCGAAAACCTCCACTGAAGGAGGAGGTGATGTTTACCTAGCATATATAGGTACACATGTTGACCGTGATGTATGGTTGATCGATTGAGGTGCGTCATATCATATGACTCCTCACGGGGAGTGGTTCTGTGAATATGAAAAATATGATGGTGGTGATGTATTCCTAGGGGATGAATCAACAACAAAAATCATGGGACATGAAAGGGTTAAGTTGTTGCTAAAATATCGAATGATTATGAATCTTCCTGGGGTCCTGCACATTCCAAAACTAGCCAGGAGCTTAATATCTGTAAGAAAGTTTGATTATGTAGGAGTGGATGTTTTATTGGGAAAGGGCACTTGCAAGATGGTACGAGGGGAAATGTTGTTGATGAGGGGAGTTCGGTGTGGAACTTTGTACAAGTTGTTGGGAAGAAATTATACTAATGGGTGTAATGGTTTTGTTGTCCATGAGAAGAGAAATGAAGGAGAGAAGAACAATATTGTCCCTGAAAAGAAGACCATGTTGTGGCATCAAAGACTGGGGAATATTGGAGAAAAGGTCCTTTGAACACTACACGGTAAAGGTATGGTTGAAGGTATGTCTAATTGCTCTATGGATTTTGATTTATGTGAACATTGCATATATGGTAAACAAAATTGAGTAAGATTCCCATCTGGTGCTACAAGAGCAAAGGGGATCTTAGAGTTGATACACAGTGATGTATTTGGACCTGTTCCTATTCCATCCCTAGGTAAATCTGTATATTATGTTTCATTCATAGATGATTTCTCAAGGAACACTTGGATTTACTTTCTTAGAAATAAATTTGAGGTATTTGATAAATTTAAAGAGTTTAAGGCTCTGGTAGAAAATCAGATAGAAAAATAAAGTAAAGTTATGGAGGACAGATGATGGTGGAGAATTTTGTTGAAATGAATTCAAAGAATTATGTAAGAAGTGTGGTATAGCAAGGAATAAGACTACTCCATACACACCTCAGTATAATGGAGTTTCAGAAAGGATGAACGTGACATTGATGGAAAAAGCAAGGAGCATGCTTAGTGGTCTCGAGTTAGGACAAAAATTCTAGGAAGAGGTAGTGGGTACAACATGTTACCTGGTCAATCGATCACCCTCATCAATGACGGCTGATAAAAGTCCACACGAGGTATGGTCTGGCAAGAAACCCTCTCTTGAACATATTAGAGTGTTTGGTTGTGATGGTTATGTACATGGTCCAAAGGAAAATAGGAGTAAGATGGATAATAAAGATGAAATGTGTATCTTTATTGGTTATAAATATGGTGTGAAAGGCTATAAACTTTGGAACCCGAAAACTAAGAAGATTGTTTACGGTCGGGATGTTGTTTTTAGAGAGGTAAAAGATGTTTCCAAATAGGAATTCCTACCAAGGAAAGAATAACCTGAGAAAATAGAGCTTGAGTTGGATGATGAAAAATCTGAATCATCTGAAGAAGATGAAGCAGAAGAAGAAGAACCTCATACCCCAACATTGAAGAGATCAGTGAGAGAAAGAAGGCAAACAGAAAGGTATAGTCCACCTGATTTCCATTCCAATTTTTCTTTATCTATTACTGATGATGATCCTAGAACTGTCAGGGAAGCAGTGAATTCAAAGGATAGTAAACTATGGAATAAGTCCATGGTTGAAGAAATGGATGCCTTGGATAAGAATGAGGCATGGGATATAGTTGAGTTTCCAGCTGGAAGAAAATATGTTGGTAGCAAATGTTTTTTTAAGAAGAAGTTTAATGCAGAAGGAAAAGTTGACAAATACAAAGATCGGTTAGTAGAAAAAGGTTAATCCCAGGCAGAGGGAATTGACTTTGGTGAGATTTTTTCTCTTGTTGCCAAGTTAACGTCTATTAGATTTATTTTATCTATTGTTGTTGCTTTTGATCTTGAAGTGGAATAGATGGATGTAAAGACAACATTCCTACATGGGGATATGGAGGAAGAAATCTACATGAAGCAGCCAGAAGGATTCGTAGTGAAGGGAAAGAAAGAGTTGGTCTGTAAGCTAAAGAAGTCACTATATGGTCTGAAGCAATCACCTAGGATGTGGTACCAAAAATTTGACACATACATCCTTGGATTGGGATTTGTGAGAAGCAAGGATGATCACTGTGTATATTCCAAGCAGGTTGGTAATCACTTCATTTATGCAGTGTTGTATGTTGATGACATGTTGCTGGTAGGAAATAACATGGATGTTATAAAGGAGGTGAAATCAAAACTATCCTCCAAATTTGACATGAAGGATCTCGGTGCTTCTAACTTCATTCTGGGAATGGAGATTAAAAGAGATTGTGAAAATAGGAAACTCTGGTTAAATCAGATACAATATGTTGAGACAATATTGCAGAGGTTTAATATGCATGGAAGTAAACCTCTCAAGGTTCCTATTCCTGTAGGTGTAAAGTTATCTGCAGATCAGTGTCCCAAGACACAGGAAGAATATGAGGATATGTCCCATGTTCTATATGCCAATGCAGTTGGCAGTTTGATGTATGCAATGGTCTGTACTAGACTGGACATTGCACATGCAGTGGGAGTTTTGATTAGGAATATGTCAAAACCAAGGAAGGAGCATTGGACAACAATAAAGAGGGTCTTCAGGTATCTTCGTGGCACTACCAGTTATGGATTGTGCTACCAAGGAAGACCAATATTGGATAGAGTGGTGGACATACATGGATTTTTTGATGTAGACTGGGTTGGAGATCGGGATAACAAAATATCTACAAGTGGGTAGGAAATAACATGGATGTTATAAAGGAGGTGAAATCACAACTATCCTCCAAATTTGACATGAAGGATCTCGGTGCTGCTAACTTCATTATGGGAATGGAGATTAAAAGAGATTGTGCAAATAGGAAACTCTGGTTAAATCAGATACAATATGTTGAGACGATATTGCAGAGGTTTAATATGCATGGAAGTAAACCTCTCAAGGTTCCTATTCCTATAGGTGTAAAGTTATCTGCAGATTAGTGTCCCAAGACATAGGAAGAATATGAGGACATGTCCCATGTTCTATATGCCAATGCAGTTGGCAGTTTGATGTATGCAATGATCTGTACTAGATCGTACATTTCACATGCAGTGGGAGTTTTGAGTAGGAATATGTCAAAACCAGGGAAGGAGCATTGGACAACAATAAAGAGGGTCTTCAGGTATCTTCGTGGCACTACCAGTTATGGATTGTGCTACCAAGGAAGACCAGAATTAGACAGAGTGGTGGACATACATGGCTTTGTTGATGCAGACTGGGCTGGAGATCTGGATAACAAAAGATCTACAAGTGGGTATGTGTTTAACCTATTTGGAGGAGCAATCAGTTGGATGAGCAAAAGACAGGCTGCAGTGGCACTCTCAACTACATAAGCTGAATACATGGTAGCCACTCATGCAAGCAAGGAAGAAATATGGTTACAAATATTATGTTCAGGCATTGGGTTGGTACAACAAGCAATAAGATTAGATTGTGACAGTCATAGTGAAATCTTCCTGGCAAAGAACCCAACTTATCATTCGAATACAAAGCATATTGATGTTCAGTATCACTTTGTGAGAGACATGGTTGAAGAAAAGAAGGTGTTGCTGGAAAAGGTTGACACTTTGAAGAATGTTGCAGATTCATTTACAAAGTCTGTGAGCACAAAAAATTTCTCATGGTTTAGAGTAACAATGGGCATTATTGGCCTGGATTGTTGACTATATAATCCTGTGAACCCTTGTATGAAAAGAAAACAACAAGTGGGAGAATGTTTTGTATGTGTTATATTATTTGCATGTGTGTGTGTGGGTGTGTCAGATTCGAAAACTGCATCTAATGATCCTAACTTCCTTCGCTAGTTGCGTCGTGTGCACCGGGTTCTTTCCTAGGGGGGGCGGGTTTTTGCTATTTTTAGCAGATTTTTCTATTTTTAGCAATTTTCTAAATTAACCTCGGATTAAGGGATTAGGGTTTTGGTAGCTAAGGAATACCTAAAACATTGTAGATATTGTATGGTGTATGGTGGAATTAATACAATGAAGAGTTGAAAGGTGCGACACCAAGGAAGACTGGTTTTCTCCTGGTTAAGGGTTTCCAATGTAAATATCTGTGTACTATGTGTATGAGCCATTGATTAATTTATGTTTTGATTAAGAATCTATAAGCATTTCTTTACTTCACAGGTTTAAAACTTACAATAAGGTATTGTTGTATTTCTCTATTTCTGGAAATTTTGATGTGTATTTCATTGTAATATCTATGGTTTCATTTTGTTTCGAAAATAATCTGGATCAGTGGTATCAGAGCAGAATGCTCTTGATCATTTTTCAGCACATGTCCCTGACGAGGTCCAAGTATAACAAGTTGGGTATAGATCTTGTCTCTCTTGAGTAAAATAACTCTCGCATGCCCAAGTAACCCTCTATGGCGGGAGAAAAGAAAAACGACAGAGCATAAGATTCTATTAACCTGTTTCTTGAGCAAGCTCTCACAAGACAAAGGGAAAAAATGATGGAGAATTTTCCCCACGTCCTTCAACGCCTACCAATAACAATAATCACATCTTCATGAAGCAACCACTTTGGAGGAATCTCTCCCTTGAAGGTACAAGTTAATTTTGATATTCTCCTATTTGAAGGTTAGATAGATGTGGATGCCTTAGAAAAATGGTTAAATCTGCTAGAAGGTTATTTCTTTGTTCACAAATTTTCCGATAGGGAAAAGGTCCCCTTCGCACTCCTCAAGTTTCTCCCCCATGTCAAACATTGGTGGGAAACTTACTGGGAGAAAAGTTCCATAGAGGAATCTAGAATATATGGAGTCAAGCCCACTTGGGATTTTTTTGTGGATGCGATCAAGGAACAATATTACCTTGTTGATAACTATGAAGACCAATACATGAAATGGACCACACTGCGGCAAGAAAAGATATAAACATTGTCATATTCAAAAATACTTTCCATACCTTGCGCACCAAGATGGGTGTCAAAGAATCCAAGAAGAATCTGGTTCTAAAATAATGTGGGGTTGTGCATAGGTACATCCAAACCGAAATGGATCTCCTAAACATCTCGTCCTTGGGAGCTACCTATCGATATACTGTCCAAATTGAGCATAAATTTAGGCACCAGAAAAAATGGGAGTTTGGGTCTACAAATCCACAACACCCAAATCATTGTAAAGACGATGCTAACCAACAGTCTCCTGACAACTAGTCCAAGACACACAAAAATAAGGGTAAAGGAAAGACGAATAATGACACTAGGAAGTGGTGCAACTTCCACAAATGATCCTGGAACAACACTGATGAATGTCTCTAAAAAAATTCATTGGTAGCCAAGGTCGAATACAAGGAGTCGAACCTTGATTCAGAATATGATCTAGAAAATATTGAAAATAAATAGATCATCGACGTAGATTCCATTGCTACTATCGTGACCGTAACAATTCAACTAGAAGAACTAGTAGATCCCAAAGAGGGGGAGTGCCTCTTCCATTCATAGATGTGGGTGAAGGGGACCCTTTTACATTTCATTGTTGATAGTGGTAGCCAAAATAACCTCATATCAGTTGAGGTCATCAAACATTTCGGGTTGTCAACAATGTTAGTCACCATTAATTTGTTTTGTGTGAAATCAAGATTTCAGAATCTAACGGGACACTAAACCGGTTTGGAAGCCTGATAAACTAGGAAAGGGGATAAATATGGCAAGGAGGGGATAAATCTGGCAGGATCACAAAGTTGATCATTCTCGACGCATCGTGGATCGTGAGTTCTCAAGATCAACGACCTGAAATTTAAAACATGGTTTTCGTTCGGGGTTATGTGGCACCATTAGGTGCATTTTAGGATGAAAAGTAGGTTTCCTTAGACCACTTTCTCATGCCCCCGAAAAGTGGAAAAGTGTAAAAGGGTGTTTGGTCATTTATTTTATTTTATTTTGAATGTTGGACCGTTAAAACCTTGGTGCGACCACCATCTTTCAATTGCAGCTCAACAATACACCAATTGAACGCCATTTCCGCTTGTTTCCAAGTATTTTTCATCACAACCATGGATCCCATCATAACCTCAGTACAAGAACAAGATCTTGTGGAAAATGAAGAATCCCTAATTGACCGAGATTCAGATATTTTTTATACCGAAATCACTATTTCGCCTATCTTTGTGTCCAGGAGAAACCTGTCCAATAAAGTAGGAAGATGTATATCGTTCCTCGAAGAAGTCTAGTCCACCATAGTCCCTTATGCTATCGAAATTTCTTTCCCATTTCCTGAACTTATAGGTTGGTGCACCAAACAATATTCCCATGAAGAAAGAGTCATCGTGAATAAACGAGGGTCCGAGGTCTTGTGTAGAATAGAGAGTCTATCAATTCGAGAGTCCCTCAATATACCATAGTATTTTTCCACAATTTATGAACCTTTCAATGAAGAGAAGTTGATTAGGGTATATAGAGAATTTCCATCAGAGGTCTGAGATTTGTTTTTACAGACAATTATCAAACTTGAACATTTTTCAGAGTGTCTATCTTTGCCAATGAATGTGAATATAATTTTTATTGAAGTCAAATGGGTCTGATCCCTATTGAGTCAAGTTTTAGGTCTAGATAATGACAAATATGTGGTTGAAGTCATGGTTGGTTTCCTTTTGACCTTTTTTAATTCAGAGTCTGGTCTATCAGTCTATATGATTTTTGATCTGTTCCTAACTGATAACATCCATAAGTAGCTAGTGAATTTTCGTTCTCTAAGACATTTCAGATACTACACATATCTGTTGATAACTTTCCTGGAAAACAACAAGAGGGAATTTCATGAAGCAACATTTGTGTCAACTGAGTGTAAAAGAATTACATTACGTATATTCATAAACAAAGTCATGTATAGAGTTTATAGTTTTATTTTCAATACCAACCTACGTATATTTTTGGATGACATGAGGAGCTATCTACAACCAAATCCGGACAACAGAGTGGGGGTTTGGGTATTATTCATGCACTCAACAATAATTTGGGTTTATGGTTGCCATGAATCCCCTTACCTATTGCCTATTTTATGACCCCTATAATCTTTGGCCTTGAATTCATCAGACAGAGAATTATATTTGAGACAGAGCATTTCCTAAAGTTGCACAAAGCCTCCAACCTCAAGTTCCCTTTTATCATTGGCCCCTTCATTATCAAAATCAGATCATGCTTGTCTCAAGATCAAGAAAAGATCAAAGAGTTTGGTTTTTCACAACTACAGGGAAGAAGATATGATCCACACCAAATCATATCCAAGAGAATATTGATGAAAAAATAAACCCCTAATGAGCATGAATAGGTTGAGGGTTTTGATAAGCTGGAAAATCTAGAAGTTTGTGTTGATATGGAAGCAATATTGAAACGAACTCAAAAACAACAAGTGGAGGCAACCCTGCAACAAAGTCAAATACAACAAGCTTCTCGGAAACTGATAGTCAAAGTTCATAAGATAAGTGTTTACAGCAAGAGAAGAAGTTTACAACAAGATTACATAGTCTACACAGATAGTGGATTTAGAAGAGGAAGAGCCCAGAGAACAAGTAAATCTAGATATGGTAGAAAGTGGTATTGGCACTGTAGAGGTTGAAAAGGAAAGAAAACTCAAAAGTGAAGGCAACTCAAGAACCTTTAGCAAAAATAAATATATCTTTGATAGAACATCTGAGGAAGTTTATCAATATAAAGAATATTTGGAAAAACAATATGCTGAGAAGGGAAACATATCTTTGGGTGAGATGAGGGATTTAGTCCCTGAAGAGGAAAATATTTCTCAGCATAAATATTCTTTGTTCACAGTAAGGGATGTTGAAAAGAGAACCTTTAACATTGCAGTTGCAGATAAAGACAAAGTCTCGAAGATAAATATAATATATGACAACATGAGTGCTCCAAACAAGGTCAAATTCCATAATAATACCAGTGATATGTTGTATTCTGATTCCCTGAGATTAAGCTTGAAGAATTCAAAACTATCATCTTATGCAATGAAATTGGAAGGACAGTTGAGGAAGGAAAAAACATCTAGAAGAGATTGGAAGACTCAGGTCAAGAGGCTAGAATCTAAAGGCCCCCAAGGGTTGAAATCCTCATTGGATGAGAAAGACAAATTAATTCAAAGTTTGAAGAAGAAATTGAAAATGTTTTCTATAGAGAATCCACAAACAACATAATTGGTTTCTCTAGAACAGGAAAAAGAAACACTTCGTCCAGAGACATTGGACTACAAATCTAGGGTGTTGCTATTATAATGAGAAAAGGTGAAATGGTCACAAGAGATAACATAAATTCTAAACAAAGCTGTAGTTGCAGCTCCTACTGCAGAACTTGGGTCAAACATTGAAGGAGTAGTCCAGGATATGTCACAAGTAAGATTGAAAGAAAGAGAAATCAAAGGGCTGAAAGGAAGCATATAGAAATTGAAGCAGGAGATGCATGCAAAGGATGAAAGAATGGTTCAATTTAAAAAAGAGAATGAAGTCTTGCAAGAAAGAATAGATAAATTAAAGATGAGGTTAAGAGGCAAAGGCCTGTTGCAGGGGGCCAAGAATATCATCTGGGACTCTATAGTTTTTTAAGCTGCCAAGTTCAGAGTATATTTAAATTTTATTAATGATAAAGACAGTATAGCCATCGCATCCAGAAGCAGGTGCACTGTTGTGAATGAAACTTTAGCAAAGAAACCATCAGAATGGGCCTAGAATGCCATAAATATACTCAACGTTGTTCCTACTACAGACCTTCAGACTATTGGGGTTAAAGACAGAACTACATTGATTATCTGGGCCAAGAGAGTTATTGCTAAAAATAACCTGTTGAAATCAGTCCAAACCAAGGCAACAAAGATGGAACATAGTGTACAGGAGTTCAAGGATTTGTTCAAATAATTTTTTATCAAAGGAATTCCACCATTTTGGGATGGAAAGGGAAAATTGTATGATCAATAAGAATATAATGCTTTCCTCACTCAGTGCATAATGGATCACTACAAGTTTGAAACCCCAGAGGAAAATATGAAAGGAGCTACATTAGTTGAGCATCTGATTACAGACTTTGAAATTTTGAATTAGTTCAAAGCATTCAAGCTTGGAATACCAATCATATCATATGATTTTTTCATTGAACTAGAGATCCTGATAAAGGAAATGATAGATTATGATATTCCTTCTAACTTGCAATGGAAGGAAATAGTACGCCTGAGGAAGACAAAATGTAGTTTTCCAGGGTCCAGTAGATGATGGAAAGATGTCACTAAAGATGGCAGATCATGTGGAAGACCAGAGCGGAACAAATGGAAAAGAATGACACTGAAGCATTAGAGGAGTCAGAATCTGGATCAAGAAACGTTCCTTGCTAATCATTGTAATTGGTTCCCAAACTGAAACTTCTTGCTTTAATCATTATAAACAATTTCAAAAACAAAACGTTTCATTTTGATCATTGTAATCGGTTTCAAACTGAAGGGGCTCAACTTGTATAAATATTAGGAGTTCCAAATGTATTAGGGGTTGGCAGAAGTGCAAGGGAACGATTTTAGCTATTTGGAACTTGAATGTAATTTTCTGAAGCTGAATAGAATACACATGCATATGTCTTGAAGTTTCCATGAAAAGATTATAATGGTGGTGGTCTAAGTTTTGTCTTCTCTCTTTGTATGTATTTCCTATATTTCTGATTTCATTTACACCGTCTTTTGTTTAAATTGGATATTTAAAGGCCCATAATTCATTTTTTGATGTTCTCGGCTTAAGAAATTTAAACTATTTTAAGTTCTTCCTAACTAATTCAGAATTCATTTATTTAATGCTCTGATACAGTTATATGTTTTTCCTTTCTTCTTACACTTTGCAAATTACAATTTATAACTCATATTTATCACCTCATTTAGCCTTTATCTTCTGGAGAGTTCTACCGACTAGTTGGTGCTTCCATTCGCTTTCAAAAGTTTTACTCCATAGCCCTAAGTGTCCCTCACCTTCCTTGCAAGCAAACTTATAAAAAATCCTTCAGAGAAACAAAACCTAGCCAGTGATTTGGTGAAGAAAACTCATTTATTAAAGACCAAGTGACAGGAGAGATCCCTCTCTGAGCTAAGCAGGCTAGTACCTAACTCTAAAGTGGTTTGTAGGTTACATCCATTGTTTGTTTTATCAGCCGAACAAATTTACAGAGTGCTAACAAACAACACCACACCCACAACCATACAACATTGGGTGGATTCACCAGGGACGAGATCTTTGTGTCAGCCAACAGTGTCGCCTGTCCTATGGCATCCAACCCTTCAAGGATTTGGTAGTGTGTGATGTTTCCCCTCTTGATGTATGTGATGTTTTTTTTGGCCAACCATATATGTGGAAATGTCATGTTGTTTATGAGTCTCGACCATGTAGTGTCATTATTACTCTTGGGGTTCATCTCTACAAGATACCAGAGGTAGTTCTGAATACTCTTCCACCAAAACAGTGTTGCAAGGTAATATGTCATACTACACAATTCATCCTCTTCACAGTCTATTCAAAGGATGCACAAAAGGCCACTACAACCAGTGCAACCTCAACACCTTCTTTCCAACAGAAGCAGATTGCAGAAGAGAAAGAAAATATTGTTTCTTCGCCTAAAATGGTGCCTACACAATGCCCTGTCAAGCCTAGAGACAACCAATTAGTGGAACAGATTCAACCCCACTAGAAACAAGTTCATGACAACCTTCCACAAACTAAGCAATGCAACCTCTCCAGCAAGGCACGTAACTGACCTAGATTTCGATTCAAAAAAATCTTTCCCCTCTTCTCCGGGAACTCAATGTAATTGAAACCATTTCTTCCTAAGGGGGGAGGATTGATCCTAGTGGATATTGGTGGCCAACCACCTGTTCCAAATTCCAACTAACTCATCTTGACACTTTTCAGGTCAGAACGTTTCTCTGTAATGGGGACATTTCTTTTTAATTGTGGTTTCTTCACTTACATGGCTGTCCAAAATCCCTACACAACATCCAGGTGGATATTGGTGGTCGTCCACCTATTCCAACTGGATTATTTTGGAAGTTTTCATGTTAGTACATCTTTATGTACTTCCAAGACTATTTTGGGGCTCTAAACAATGTTTTCTTGGCTTTCCATAGTAAAAATATAGACAAAGTCAGAGCTTGATGGAATAATGTGTATTTCTCAAAAATACCTTTCCAATGAGCTATCACAGGCCTAAAACGAAGATCGTATGCAAAAGTTACGACCCCGGGAAGTTATTGTACTAACTTACCCCAATGAGGCCCACATGACTTTTGGTGTTTTATATCCTAGGGTTAGGGTTTTGATGTCTAGGGTTTTGGCATTCATGTTTATAATAAAAAATCCTCTAGAGCCTCATTGTAATCATATTCTTTTGAAGGAGTGTAGTTGTAACATCTCTTCTTAGAGATAAAGCTGCCACCATTCTAGCGAGTCTTGCACTCTGTATTTTTACCATCTCTATACATTTATTTCATTAATATAAATCATGTATTGTTTTATTTCCATGTTTCTCACAATTTTGATGTGTATTTCATTGTAATATCTCTATTTTCATTTCGTTCCAAAAATAGTCTGGATCACAGATAGAGTATTTGTTGGCTTTCTGATCTCAGGCATTTCTTTCACTGCTTCCTTTTTATTGATTTTGACCATTAGGTTATCAAAGTTTATGTGACCCATCCTTCTGTGCTAGAGGAAACTTTCATTTTCCTTTCCTAAGAAACATTTTCCCCTTCCAATCTCATTCAGGACATATATGTTGTTTTGGGTTCTTCTTGTTGTAGCCACCAGTTTTCCTGATCCTTCTTTTATTATCTCACATTTTTTTGAGTCAAACAAAAGTTTGTGTCCTTGATCACACATTTGATTGACACTTAGAACATTTTGTTTCATATATTCAACCAGTAGAACATTTTCTACCTTGGAATCTTTACTTCCAATATTGACTGTGCTTCTACCTATTGTTCTAGTTGAGTTATCATTTCCAAATAAAACTGGTCCATCTCTTTCCTTTTTCAGGGTAAGAAACTTGTTCTTGTCACCTGTCATATGATTTGAGCAACCATTGTCAACATACCATCCACTTTTCTTGTGTTGCGCTTGTAGAGAAAGTGAGCATTCGCCAATGTTGAATTGATCCTTCTTTCTTCTCCATATCTTGTGTGGTTCCTATTTATGACTCTTGATATTCTACTTTGGATCATTTGGAGGAATATTTAGTCTAAAATCTTTGGTCATGTGTCCAAAATTGTTTCACTTGTAGCACTCTATTTCATTTCTTAGTGAACCAAAACTAATGCGATTTTAATTATGTGCTTCATGTGACTTTCTGAGATAACTATTGTTTTAATAGCCTTCATAGTTTCTTCTATTCTTGGCGTTTGCTCTACAATTTGCAGCTTTGTGACCAATTTTTTTACAAGAGTAGCATAAGACAAGAAAAATAGTTTGATAGCTGGATGTAGGGGATCTTTTGAATGGTGTTGCTCTTCTAAAGACTTCTTCATATTGAGATGTTGTTGATTGTTGGTTCTGTTTTATGAATATTCTAGGTGGTCCAGTTCTGATCCGTATTATTTTGAGAACGAAATGAGATACGGTAATGCACAGTTTTTATTAATGACGAAAATGTACAAAAATTATAAAAATACAGAGTGAATGACTCGCTAGAATGGTGGAATATTATCTATGAGAAGATATGTGATGGATTCACTCATTCGCAAGAAGATTATGATTTATACAATGAGTCTCCAAAGGAATTTTCAACATAAACAAAATAAAAAACCTTAAGTTTGGAAGATGAAACACCAAATGGTTTGAGGGCCCTGATGGGGGTAGTTTATACGTCAACTTCCAAAGGGCGTAACTTTTGCATACGATCTTTGTTTTGGGGGAACGATAGATCATTGGAAAGGTATATACGAGGAATACACATTTTTCCATCACACTGTGGCTAAATCATACAATTTTATTCTGTTAATCCCCAAAAATGGTGTTTAGGGCCACAAAACGACCCTGGAAGTTTAGGACTCAAAAACTTGTAGAAAAACTGCCAAGGTGGAAACCCTATTTTGAGCCAATGGAATATGTGGATGGATGCCAATTTCTTCCTAGATCATTCTTCCCCCATTAGGAAGAAATAGTATCCATTTCTTTAAGTTCCCGTGGAATATGGGGAAGCTTTTGCAGAATCTAAACCTTGGTGCATTGCTTGCCTTGCTGAAGAGGTTGTCCTGCTTAGCCTGTTGAAGGTTTTTATGAACCTATGTCTCAAGGGGTTGGAGATGTTCAAAAGATCTAGATACATGATATTCCTGAGTGTGGGAGGACTCTGTTAGTGGAGATGCAACATGAATAGAATGAAGGGATTTGTTATACATTTGCTTGAATGGATACTGTGGAGGCACCTTTGTAGGTGCAGTAAGAATATCTTGGTGCTCTTCTACAATCCTGTTGATCTACTTCTACTATATTGAAGGGTCTTGGGCCGAGGCTGCAATGATTATAGTGTCCTTATCTTCTGAATAGACCGTTAAGAGGCTAAACTTTGTGGTGTGAGATATTACTTTGTGGCACTGTTTTGTTGAGACAGTAGTCGAAAATACCTTTGGTATCCTGTAGATTTGACCCCCCAGAGTAACAATGATGCTACATGTTAGAGACTCATAAATAACATGACGCCTCCACATATATGGTTGGCCTAATAGAACATCAAAAAATTACAGTGGGGAAACATCACACATTACCTCATCCTTGAAGGGCTCGATGTCATATGATAGGAGGCACTGTTGGATGACACGAAGATCTCGTCCCTAGAGAAGCCATCTAATGTTGTATGGTTGCGGGTGTGGTGTTGTTGGAAAATCCAACTGCTTGACAACCTCTATTGAGATGAGGTTCTTCTAGCTTCCTCTATCAACAATAAAATGTAGTGGGGTACCCTTCATCCACATCTATGAATGGAAAAGGCACTCGCCCTCCCCATGATCCTCTAGTATTTTTGGTTGGATTGTTGCAGTCGCAATAGTAGTAGTGGGTTTTGCATCAATGATCTATTTCCTTTTATTATTTTCTGAATTGGATTCCAAGTCGGGGCTCAGCTCTATTTCTTTGATCTCGGCCACCAATGACTGTTTTGAGCGACATTCATTGGTGTTGTGCTAATGGATTTTGTGGAAGTTGCACCACTTCCTAGTGTCCTTTTTCATCTTCTCATTACACTTCTTTTCTTGCATCTTGGATTGGTGGTCTTGAGGTTGGTTTTTCTGCGAGTTAGGGATACCTTTACCATACTTTGGTTGTTTCGTATTTGCAAACTTGAAATCCTTCTTGTTTTGTTTCTTAAATTTTTTCTCGGTTTTGACAACATATCAATAAGAAACTCCCACTGATGGAATTCCTAGAAATTCCATTTCGGGTTGGATGTACCTGTGTAGAGCCCCGTGGTATTTTAGAACTAGATGCCTCTTAGAGTCTTTGATACCCAACTTGGTACACAAGGCATGGAAGGTATTTGTGAACTATGACATTGTTTATCCCCTCTCTTTATGCATCATGTTCCATCTCATGTACTCGTTGTCATAGTTTCCCATAGGGTAATATTTCTCCTTGAATGCATCCATAAAAAGTTCCCAAGTGGGACTGGCCCCAAATATTCCAGAATCCTTTGTGGAATTTTTCTCCCAGTAATTTTCCCACCAATTTTTGACACGAGGGAGACCCTTAAGGAGCACAAGGTGATATTTTATCTATCGAAAAAATTGTGAACAGAGAAATAACCTTCTAGAAAATTTAACCACTTTTCCAAAGCATTTGCATTGATCTGACCTTCAAATACGAGAATTCCAAAATTAACATGTACCTTGAATGGGGTAGTGTCTCCAAAGTGACTTCTTGATGAAGATGCACATACTATTTTTGACAGTCATTGAAGGATTTGGGAAAAATTATCCAACATCTCGTCCCTCTATTGTGAAAGGGCTTCCACAAGCAACAACTTGATGGGATCTTCTTCTCCCTTATCTCTATTTTATTCCACTAGGGAGGCCGCTTGGGCCAGCAAGAGTGGTTTTCCTTAAGAGAAACTATTTTGAGACCCAACTCTCTATACCCCGACCTTGTCGGGGGCATGCACTAAGAAACGAAAAGGAGTAGCATGCTATGATACCGCTTATTCATATTATTTTGAGAATGAAATGAAGGCGGAAATATAATAAGTAAATACACAGATATATTTCCAGAAACACAGAGATACAATAATGCACAATTTTTATTAATGATGGAAATGTACATAAACTATAAAAATACATAGTGAATGACTCACTAGAATTGTGACATCTTATCTCTTAGAAGATATGTGATGGCTATGCTCATTTGCAAGAAGATGATGATGTTTAAAATGAAGCTTCAAAGGAATTTTTAACATAAATAAAATCCAAAACCCTAACCCCAGAAGATGAAACACCAAAAGGTTTGTGGGACTTGATGGGGATAGTTGATACCCCAACTTCTGAAGGGTTAACTTTTGCATATGATCTCCATTTGGGGTGCATGATAGCTCGTTGGAAAGTTATATATGAGGAATACACATTTTTCTATCACACTTTGGATAATTCCTATAGTGTTATTGTGCCACACCCAAAAAGCGTTGTTTAGGGCCTCAAGCCGACCTTAGAAGTTTATGACTCGAAAAACTATAGAAAAAATGCCAAGGTGGAAAACCATGTTTTGAGCCAGTGGAATAGGTGGGTGGCCATTGATTTCTTCCTAGATCACGTTCCTCTATGTTTTTCTTCTTGAATACCTTTGACTATTTATGCATAGGTTCTTTGTTCTTCTTCTTGTTCTGTCATATTGGATCTTGAGCCTTTCTCGGTCTGCATCTGGTTGTATCCTAGCCTAGACCTGTCATAGTATGGCCTTTGACTACTAATGATCTCATCAAATACTTTGGTGCTATTATGTTGCATATATTTCTTTTGGATATCTTTTCTTAAGGTGAGTATTTCTGCTTCCAATCTTTCAATCATCCTCTCCTTATCTTCTAACTGATTTTTTAGAGTTTCTTCAATCATTTTGTCTTCTTCTACTTGGATTTTTAACTTCATGATTATCTTCTCGATTTATTTTGAGTAGGAATTTTGAGATCCTTCTTTCTTCTTTAACTCTTCCTTGAGTGACTTGATTTTCTTTCTTTCTTTCCCTAGTTCTTCTAAGCACTGATTAATTCTGCTCTGATATTGACTTCATGTCTTCTTTGGAATATTCAGAATATTCTTCATCATCTTCTACTACCATGAAGAGTACTCTTTATGAATCATTGTCACTATCATCATCCTCGTCTGATGAAGATGTGTCTTCCTTTGAGTATAAACTTTACTTGAATAATTTATTTTTGTTCCTTCTCTTGTATCCTTTTTTATTTTTATTTTTCTTCTTAGGATCTTCTTCTTCATCGCTACCTTTATTCTTAGAATAAGGACATTTAGAATCAAAATGACCAATACAATCACAATTAAACATTTCAACAGAAGCACAACTTTGTACTTGTTGGTTCCTCTTTTTAACTTCCTTATGAAGTTTGTCGCTTCTTCATCTTCCTCTGAATCATTGTTGTAGTTGCAATCTGGTTTTGACTTTTGATTCCTTTGCTTCTTTTTCTTCTTATATTCTTTGAACGTTGCTTCCTTTGTGACTAGGATATCTTGTTCTATCCTCATTTCATAAGCTATGAATATTCCATGTATCTCGCCCATGCTCAAACAATCAAGATATGTTCTTTCTTCCAGGGTTGATATCTTAGGATCAAATCTCATAGGTAGAGATCTTAGAACCTTTTGAACGACCATTGATTCATCAACTTCCTCTCCCAGTCCTCTAATAGTGTTCATTTTTTCGTCAACTCATATAAAGTAGGCAACAATTTCTTCATCTTCCTTCATATTCAGTTGCTCAAACTTAGCTCTAAGGGTTTGAAGCTTAACTCCCTTGACTTTGCTATCTCCTTCGTAAATATTTTGAAGTTTATCCCAAAGATCCTTTGGAGTGTTTCAATGCATAACTTTGACAAATAATGAATCATCGAGACTACTCAGAATGGTGCATTTATCCTTTGATTTGTTTTTGTTGAGTTTCTTTCCATCTTTTTTTGTTGGGGGAGTGGTTGGTGCTACATATCCTTCTACTACTGACTTCCAAACATCAAATACCTATTCTTGTAAAAAGGTTTTCATCCTTTTATTCCAAAAGGCATAGCTATGTCCATCAAACCTTGGTGCTCCAATATTAGTGTATTCCATGATCTCATTCTAGTGGTTAAATTGTTTCTTGAAGGAACTACTTTGATACCAATTGTTGGAATACTAAGAGAGGGGGGTGAATTAGTATGAGCACTTTATTCTCACTTTTAACTACAATATGTAATCATTAACATCATCAGTAGTATATCATCAATATATTATGAGCTGTATAAATCACATAGCATAATAGACATCCACAAAAACACAGTACACCAGAATTTATGTGGGAACCAAAATGAGAGAAAACCATGAAATGATTTTCTTATATATCAAAATAATGAATTCATTGGAAGCACCGACTTCCCAATTCTCCAGCTACAACTGGAAGTATTTTAATACCCCCTACTTATAGGCTCCAACTTGAAGGAAGCTACAACTCCCTGAATTCTCTAGCGCCAAATAGAAGGAGACTACATTCCCATGATTCTTAAGCTCCAACTTGAAGGAAACTCCAACTCCCCGTGTTCTCTAGTACCAAACAAAAGGAGGCTATGGACCCCCTTCCTTACCCCGTCTTGCCACCCTGAAATATAAATGTAGACCAAACTGTCACTAACACAATCACTGCCACTTTCATTGTCACTGCCATAGTCAATTCCACTGTCACATCAAACTGTAACCTGTCACCTTCACTGTACCATCAACCTGTAACTGATCATCAACATAATTTGTACTAAAACCTATACCATATCATCCATCAACTATGTACCAACATATGTATCATAACATGCATCAACCATGTACAATAAAATATGCCAAATGTATATACCATAAAACCAATGATCAATATCTAATCATGTATTAAATCATATACCATGTACTATAGCATCAACCAATGTATAGAACATGTACCATATACCATAGCATATATGTGTACCATATCACCAATGAACTGCCTCAAAGAACCAAAGCATGTCCCTCGTGCATATGCCACCATACATCAAGTATATACCTCAATCATACATCTACGTCAAAGAAAGCACATAAGCATACCTATATCTCTGTAGCTGACCTGATACACAATAGTGATAACCTGTAAGATTTCCTTTGACCTCATGGAATTGTTATAATCATTTCCCCAAAATTTGTATTGTCCTTGCGAGATTAAGACATGATGTCACGACAGGGCCTCGTGTGACAAGTATTGTGCAACCCCCAGGGATGCCTTGTGGAACACTAGTAGTTTGACCCGTGAGGGTCAACCAAACTAGGGTTTCCTCAGAAATATTCTCTCTCCTCTACAACCTCGAAACTCCCACACTTCTCACTTGTCACTACCTCATATTTCGTTGTTGCAAAACATTCCAAAAAAACACTAGTTCACTAGAATATGTTCAATAGAATAAGTGAGTGAAGGTACATGTGAATGAATCCTTGATGTGTATTTATACTTTTGTTGGGTATCCTCTTTCCTTAAACTTAGGGGCTTCTTGACTTTATTTTTACAACCACTTTACCCTTTCATTAAAGACTTGTAACTATCGGAACTTATAACTTCATAAGGACATAACTCCTCAACCATGAGAAACTATGTAGCTTACTACCTATCACTAGAAATGGCATGACCAGGAATATCCATCCATGAGTGAATTACCTGCATTTACACTGTCATTCAT
>ML796122.1:338571-370137 GCA_009831015.1 Picea engelmannii | reverse complement strand
CCCCCCCCCCCCCCCATGCCTAGGGGTAACTAGAGGAGATCGTGTTTGATGGCCCACAATGGAAAACATGATCTCAATCATGATGATGATTAGCATGTCAACAAATGGCATCACAACAACCCCCCTCATTCACATTTACAACTATAGGTCAACGAACGCTCATCATATTCTAGCAACCTAGAGTATGGGAGATGGTAAGCCATCGTCACCATAAGGTATGTTAGTCTTTCTTTCATGAAAAGTGTTTTTCTTAATTTTTTGGGCATGTGGATGAGGATATTTGGATGAAGTTGGATAATGGATAACTGGTTTGGGAAATTGTGTCATTTTCCTTGTTTCACCTTGGTGGTCAAATTCTGTGCACTAGTCTTATGTTGTCGTCGCCCACCGAAAAGAGATACTACTCGGGGGCCCTCACAAGGGTAACATTCCATTCCCCACCATACTTAACACTTTCCATCTTTGAGCCTCTCATAGTGTACTAAACTTCAACAATGGGTCATGGTCCATTCTCTCATGAGAGGAGGGGTTGAAGGCCCAAAGTTTGATTGCAACCGATAATAAAAGAACAAGAAATTGATGATAAAGAAAGAAATAAATGATAGAAAAAAAGGAATAACAAAATCCAATCCAAACTTGAGATCTACTCTTTCATTGTTCGTCCTGGTCCCAAATAGAAATGCTACAACTTGAAACCTTATAAAGGGGACTTGCAAATATAATAAAGTGGACTAAAAAAGATGGTTGATAAAGGGGTTTGGGAAAAATAGCACGTAACTATGGGGTAAATCAAGATAAATTGCACCCTCCACAATGACGCACGTAGAAATAGATTCAACGACACCATGAGCCATGAAGTAAGCCCTAAAACCATACCATTATCACACTTACTCTTGAAGGGTATTTACTTTCCCTGAACTCTCAAGACCTATCCCTCTACCTTGGTTATTTTATTTCCTGTCTAGGTGGCACACCTAATAGGGTTGGATGAAGGCCCTCCCATACTTAAACCTAGAAAATCACATGAGGTCTTGGGCTGGTGTGATGCTTAAAGGGGATACTAAGGTGAATTGTCTTACATGGTTTATGTCTTAACTTGTAGCCTTATTTGCATGTTTTAAGGAATAATGTTTCTTATGAACTTTGGCTAACCACGTTTTATGCTTTGATTTGTTTAGGATGGCCATGACATGGTTCTTTGAGGGATGTCTTGGGCTTGTACCCAGGACGTTGTGCCTTTATTGCAAGACCTTGGTACATATGATGGAGAGAAATGGGTCATCCAGTAACTCACCACCCTTAAACGTTAGCTCTCACACCCTCAGAACCCTGAACGGTGGACATATGGTCTTGGTAGGAGAAAATTCAGTCATGATGGAACACAAATGGACTGGAAGCCCCATAGGATGGGCATAGTACCCCGAGACTTACCTCGTGACTTATTTTTCCCTAGGATCAGGGATGTTGTAGTAGCAGACAATTAGAGAAAGTGCAAAGATGAGATGCAGCTCCCTAGGGCCTAGACGTTATCCCTACTAGGATGATGATGTCATCTTCTAGTGTATGACCTAGCCAGGATTTGATGCACACATGGGGTATTGATGACACATAGCATGATTTGTTGATGAAATACATCACTTTCTCCCACCTTGCTCCAAATTGATGCCACGTGGCCTTTGGAGGCCTCTGTTTTTCCCTAGAGAACTTGACGTCTCGCACGTGTGGGCTATTTTGATGTATTTTTCATTTATTACACATTGTAAAGGTTAAATGAGGGGTCGACCCCACTTAAGTTGTGAATTTGTTATGTTATGTGGAAAAAAGTGAGACACTAGGGCCTAATATAAGAAGGATAGCCTCACTTTCATTTTCTCATCATGATTCTCTCACCTTTGTGAGATACACTTATGAAATTTCCACCCTTTTGGGGTAACTATCTCTTCTCTCTCATGCGCTATACTTGGAAAGGTCTCTTGTGGATGGATTTGCTCATTTTGGATGGATATTTATGAAATTAGGCATACATTATCTTGGTTTCTTGGATGAAGTAAGTAAATTTCTATAATTTGTATTCATGCTATGAATGTTTATGGTGAAATACTTGTTATTTGTTGCAATGAATCTTGCTTATTGAAACCATGAGAGAGGAACATAATTGCTCCTTCCTCTCACAAGGTGATATTTATCTAAAATTGATTGATTTTTCTTTCTAGGGTTATAACCCTAAAGTGCTAGAACTTTAGGATTTTATCCGTAGACAATTGATATTTGACCTAGTTGAAGCCACAAGAAGGGAGAAATGGTTTCTAGGGACCAAATGTGCTTGCACCCTAGAAGTCCTTCTCCTCAAGATATAATACCTAAGGCCCAAATGTTCTTGCACCTTAGGGTTTAGTTCCTACATCTTGGTTTCAAGTAGGCCAACCTTCAAGATTTTAGTTGTAGTGAAATACTCCATACCCTAGAAAGACACTAATATGAGAAGCAACTCTCTTGGTGAACTAATTGGAAAACTCTCTCTCCCTCAAAAATCTCAATCATCCTACTAATTGTACTAACACTAACATTAAGAAACTCAGTAAATAACTTGTTGCTATTATGAAAGGCTTTCTATGGCCATGTAAATCACATTAATTTGTTGCATACATTAATCTGTTGGTGGTTAAACTCCCTCAGAAATTACCTTCAACAATTGGATAATATTCTATTGGATGTATGCTTAATTTTCATAGTTAATTATGGTGTTTATGAGCATTTATTATTATTGATATTACAAATTACCTATTGTTGTTATAAGACTAGTTTATTGCTACAATTTGCAACAGTCATAGCAATTTAACTTGTCTAGTGTCTAAAAGAGTTCATTATTGCATACGTTAGCTTGGAAATTGATATAAATATATATATATATATATATATATATATATATATATAGTAAATTTCTCTTGTTCCAGGAAGGTACAAAATCATGTTCAAACCTATTTTCTTTCCTTGACCTAGACCAATCATTTGGTGATCAAGGTAGGGGTAAACTTGTTATTTAATCCCTTGAGGTCACCAGGGAAACCTTCCTTGTGGTGGAACTCTTCCATCACTAAAATGAGGCAAGTCCCTATTTAGGTGACAATGGTAGGTTATTCCGTAGTTATGCAGGATTTGGGGATCTTGTGTTGGGATTTGCATAAGTACAAATACTGTGATAACACCCAACAAACCATTCTTTCTTCATCTCACTTTTGCAATGACTTCCTTACTCATTGTCGTGATTGAGATTAAATGTTGTTCTCTTTTTCGTCCACCTATCATTACTATTTATCATGTTCTGTTGAATGAGACTTCGTGCCCAATGGAAAGGCCTTTGGTATGAGAGGTTTACAATGTTTATTTTTAGTCTGCTACCATTTAATCCTCAACCATGTTTCTCATAATTATTTATTTAAATCTGGCATCCCAAAATTAGCATTGTGAGTTGTTTCTTAGTGACAGTGGGCAGTCAACATTCTTGAATTTGATGAGGGATCCCCCTCTGGTCCAAGATCCAGTTTGTGTGATAAAGTAGGTTTTTCATATGGCTTGGAATAGTTCCTCAGGAGTCAACAACATCTCAAGGTTACAACATATTTTTGGCATCGTTGTCAAGGAAAAAAGGTTCGAAATATTTAACCTGGGATATGACAAAGATAAGTCCTAACTCTTGGAAGTGAATAAGGATCAGACAATAATAAGTTTTTTGGTTTTCAAAGAAGATTTTTGAGTTAGAAATTTCACCTAGCAACTCCAATCAAAGTTTCAAGACTCCACTGGGAATCAACCTTGTTGATAGAGAAATGAAGGATTACCACAAAATGATTAGGTATCAAATGATGAGATTCTTTCAAGAAGCTTAATTTTTGTTGATTCCATTTCTACTTTTTCCTGTAGAGTTCAAAAATATTTTTCTTTATGTTGTATATTGGGTGAATTATAAATCCAAGACTATACTTTCTTCATTGGAAAAATAAGTATTGCCCTCTTCTTGCATTGTTGAGAATTATCATAAATCCAAAAATTTACCTCCTTTCTTGGAAAAATAAATCATGGTTTCTTCTTGTATTCCTCGAATAGATAAGCCTTGTTCAATATTTCCCTTTGAAAATAATGATGAGCCTCTTGCATCAATATCTTTTGAAATTTTTCTTGAACAAAATGTCCAAATCCCTATTGTTCCAAAGCATAGTCAGTCTTGTAAACCAGTTGAGAATGAGACTAGTATACCATCTCCTACAATCAATAGTATACTTTCTAAACAACCTGCAAAGATTTATCCTTGGGTTAAAAATGGGTATAAACCTCTTAAATTGCTACCTATACTTCTTGATTTTCTTGAGAAGTATTTTAAGTCTCTTCCTAGATTTAATGGAGAAGATGATGTTTCAATAGAAAAACAAATAGCAGCCTTTGAAGACATCACATATTACATAGATATTAAGTATTATGAATTCTTTATGAGGATGTTTACTCAATATTTGCAAGGGGAAGTTAGAAAATTATTTAAAGACTTGGCAACTGATTCCATTAGTTCTTGGACTAATTTCCATGATCTTTTCTTGCACGAATGGGTTAAAAGGAAAACTCATCATTAGTATCTCTCTGAGTTTTATGCTATAGAAAGAAGGAAATATGAAACGGTTACAAAGTTTAATAGAATATTTGAAAATTTGTATCACAATTTTCCTATTGATATTCGACCTTTTGAAGTTTCTTCCAAGGTGATATACATTATCACATCATCCTGATTTGGCTTTTTATCTTAGAGAAAGGAAATCTCAAACTTTGGAACAAATGTTTATTGATGTCGAGGAGATAGAGAATAATTTATGGGCTTGTGGGAAGCTGCCTAATCAAATCATGAATGAAGGTGTGACTTCAGAGAATTAGAAAGTGGAAGAGGAATGAAGAAAATTAGATTTTCATATTTCTCCAATTCAAAATATTGAAAAAGGGAGCAGGACAAGACATATTCATATTCCAAATCAACAATATGTCAATTATTGGGGAACTGATTTTTGCATAATTTTTTTAATTTATTTTCATGGTGAGGAATTTTTTTTTATTAATGATGAATCTAAGGAAGATGTCCGTTATCATGAAATTCATAAATATTTTCAAGAAGATACAATTTTCTATAATGATCATATTGATCAAATTTAAGATCTGGTTGAACATACTGATGTTCTTTTTCTTGATACTGACGAAGAGATTAAAGCACCTTCAAACCAAATATTTATTTCTGAGCATACCAATATTTTATTCGAAGCTCATTTGATGGTTGTTGAGTTTTAGGTTTGTGTAGAGCTAAATTTGGTTTTCTAATAGCCAATCTAGAGAACAAGAATTCGACAAGAAAAATAATGTTGATGATTTAGTGATTCACGTCGTTGGGTTCAAGATGTTGTGAAAAATTTAAATTATGGAGAAGACAAGGATGAATCTATCCAACCTCGATCTCAACTAACTCCACCATATTAGATCAAAATTTCTATTGCACTAGATATCATATCTAATTTTGAAATACTAGTTATTAAGGATTTGTTTTTTAAGTTGTTGGTTATCCTGTTGTTGAATTCGAGATGCATTCTTGGAATAAATTGTGGATTAGGGATTTATTTTAGGATTTGATTTGTAAAAATAGTAAGGTAGAAGGCTATAAGAAGAAAAAATTTGGAACAGATAAAAGGGGTTAGAGGTTAGGAATTTTTCACAGCGAGGGATATGTCCTCTGTAATGAAGCCCGAGTGGCTATTGCAATTTTCTTAGATACCAGGGATCAATCTATGGATTCATAGCTCATCCCTAGAAAAACCATATTTCTCTCTTTCTATGTATTAAGCTTCTTAAATTTTATCTCTGTTATATATTCTATTATGGTAATTTGCAATCAAATTTACAAGTTTTGAAGAGAGCAATTTGGTAAACCTCCACTGCTATATGTGTCTTTATTTATTCAATATATACATTTGCAAGTTACTTTTATAACTTTTATGATGTTGGATTCATTATCATGCCCAACGCTTGTACTTATTCATTTGTTGAATTCATTGTTTTAGATTCCCAACAAACCATTCTTTCTTCGTCTCAATTTTGTAGTGATTTCCTTACTCATTGACACGATTGATATTAAATGTTATTCTCTTTTTCTTCCACATATCATTACGATTTATTGTGTTCTATTGAATGAGACTTCATGCCCAATGGAAAGGCCTTTGATCTGAGAGGATTACAATCTTTATTTTAAGTATGTTATCATCTAATCCTCAACTTTGTTTATCATACTTATTTATTTAAATATGGCATCCTAAGCTTAATGTTGTGAGTTGCTTCTTAGTGACAATGGGCAGTCAGTTTTCTTGAATTTGATGAGGGAACCCCCTCTGGTCCAAGGGACATCTTGTGGCCTAAAGTAGGTTTTTAGATGCCTTGGCATAGTTCCTAAGTAGCCAGGAACATCTCAAGGTTACAACAATACCAAAGTCGTTGATCATTTAAAGAAATTCTATGATGACTTTGGATTACATAACGTGCACCTCCAACACCAAGATGTAGGCATGAAAGCCTTCTCTACCTCATTGGTAAGCGATGATAAATCTTGGTATAATAGCCTTCCAAGTAAGAGTATAAATACATGGGAAGACCTCAAAACTAATTTCTTAAGAAAATGAGGGGTTGAAAAGGATGAGGCCTTTCTCTTCTCTCAATTTGAAAAAATCATGAAACATGAACAAGAGCCTGTAAGAGAATTCAATGAAATATTCGATGCCTTGGCAGAGGATTTTCCTCACAAGATTAGATCTCTATAAGGAATTATTCTAGTTCGGTTTCTAATTATTTTCCAAGGACAATTAGGCTTCTTACTAAAAGAAAAATATCCCAAACCCATCTCTGAAGAACAAGAATTTTCCTCTCAAATAAAAGTCAACCTAGATTCTTTCAAGTTAAATACTCCTCCTATAATCGATGAACTAGTTGTTGTTGGTAAAAAGGTCACAAAACTCAATAAGTCTCAGGAAATGCTCAAGGTCAAACTAGATTCCTTAGACAAAGGATATGCCCTTTACAAACGAGATATTGGAAACATCAATTGGGAGGGTGCTTCTCCCGAAGGTTCCTATCCTATTACAAAGGGGATATGGGACATTGAGAAAGACATGGCTTCTTGAAAGGCTAGAATAAAAATTCTATAATTCATGAATGAATATTTGGAAGAAGATGATAAGCTTCTCAAAGAGGATACCAACCTCACTACACCAACAATTCCAAAATTGGGTGGTGATGGTTTAAAAGGTAACAATCCTAATGGAATTATACCTTCGTAAGGTCCTAAACATGGAGAGACCCAAAAATATCAGCTAGATATCCCTATATCTTCGCAAGACCTTGGCGTCAAAGAACCTCAAGGGCCCCAAGATGGAAAAGATCTCCCTATGGTTCTCCACATTGAAAAATATTGGTATAAAAAAAGGAAAACATGCACCATTCTTCATCTTCTTAGTAATAAATGAATTCATCCTCCATGACTACATGCTTGACTCAGTTGCTTCCGTCGATTTCATGCCCTTGAAATTTATGAAACAAATTGGCTTGGAAATATCATGAACCTATAGGAATGTGTGTGGTGTTGATTCTCAACCTATCATTGTTTGCGTCCTCATCAAGACCTTAAAGTTAGCCTGGCATCTTTTCCCAATGTCTCCCTTCCTATGGATGTTGTAGTAATTTATATACCTAATGTGGGGAATATTGTTATCTAAGGAATGGGTTGAAACCTTAGGAGGTATCCTTCCACTGGACCTATCATATGCTACCATCCCTCACCTTGAGAGAGGTTTTGTCACCCTTTATAGAGAGCATGTTGTATGATACCAAGTTGAAACCCCCCAAAGTCCCATGGATGAGATATTGTATCTGGATGACAATATGGGAAGTTTTTATGCTATGGATCCTGTACTTTGGATAGATAAATGTTGGGACAATAGTGACATATGGAATTTGGAGTTTGATGGTGCTCACTCTAACTTTGGATCCAGAGAAGGAATTTTCCTCGTAGCACCCTCTAAAAAGGCCACCTTTTTCTCATATAGGCTTGAGTATGATTGTACGAACAACATTCTTGAATATGAATCCTTACTCATAGGACTCAACTTGATCCTTGATAGGAATAGAAAATGGTTGAAGGTCATAGGGGATTCCCGATCTAGTTGTATCCTAAGTAAAAATGAAATTTTATGCAACAAATAAAGGTTGAGAAAATATATGGACTTGGTACGGGACACTATAGAACTCTTTGATTCTTTTTCAATTAATGTTGTCCCCATAGAGAAGAAATATGTTGTTAATGCTCTAGTTGTTTTTGCATCCACCCTACAACCTTGTGAGGAGGTCCTTTAGGACTTATACAAAATGGAAGTTGTCTTTACGCCATCAATCCATAATAACCTAGAACATTGGCAAGTTTTTAATGATGATTCCAAAATACTTAGATTCCTGCAAAGTAGCAAGGAGTTCTCTGACTCCCAAATAAATTTTCTAGTTGATTCCATGAACTCAGAAGTTATAGACTTTCCTAATGACACTATCCCAAAGGGGTGTGTCCCCTTAGAGTGTTAGACAAACATGACATGTACAAGGGGAAGCATGTTGTAGACTAATCTAACAAATCCTTTGAGTTCAATCTAGGCTTGGAGAATGAGCAAAGGATGGTAAAGATAGGAAAGGGAACTACCAAGTTTGAGAAAGATGGTATACTAGATCTTATTCGAGAATTTAAGGACATATTTTCTTGGACTTCTAATGATCTAAAGGCCTATAGAGGTGATTTTATTCAACATGCCATCCCTCTCATAGAAGGATCCAAACCATTTAGACATAAGTTGAGGCACGTTAACCCCAAGCTAGCCCCTCATATTCAAAAGGAGCTTCAAAAGATGGTTGGCATTGGGACCATAGCCCCCATTAGATATTCTTCTTAGATGTTTAAATTGGTGGTTGTCCGAAAGACGAATGGCGACATTACACTGTGTGTCGACTTTAGGAATCTCAACCAATTATCACTTAAGGACAATTGTCCTCTCCCTAACATGGAAACTCTGTTACAAAGAGTCATTGGTGCTTTAATGATGTCAATGTTGGATGGTTTTTTAGGATACAACCAAGTTTTAGTCAGGGAAGAGGATTGACTTAAGACTGCATTCACCACCCCTTAGGGAACCTTCATGTACTTGAGAATGCCCTTTGGTCTTATGAACATTGGGTCTACTTTCCAAAGAGTGATGGATTTTTCCTTCAGGGATCTGATAGGGAAAATCATAGAGATATACCAATATGATTTGACAATTGTTTTTAAGGAAATAAATACACATATTTCACACCTTAGGATGATATTTGAGTGGTATAGGAAATATGTCATCTCCATTAACCCTAAGAAACCGATATTCAGTATTAACAAAGGAAAGTTGTTAGAACATGTGGTTTCAAAAGAAGGTATTTCCATCGATCCCAAAAGAATCAAATCTATTAGAACATCTGTCCACCTACTAACAAGAAATCTTTTTAGTCATTCTTTGGAACGATCAACTTTATACGAAGATTTATCCCAAACATTTCCAAGAAGGTTAAGCCAATGAATGCTTTTCTAAGAAAGGATGACACCTTCAAATGGGATAATGATAGCCTAAATTCATTTGAAGATATTAAGGAAGCAATCACTACGACATATGTCTTGGTTATCCTTGATTACTCTCACGACTTTATAATTTTTTCATTCACTTCTCAAGACACTATATTTGAAGTGTTATTACAAAAGAATAAGGACAACCATGAACAACCCATTGCTTTCATGAGAAAAACCCTTAGGGATGCTGAGTTAAATTATTCAATCACGGAGAAGCAGGCCTATGCCCTAGTCAATTCCATTAATCATTTTAGGAGTTATGTCAGTTACAACAAAATCAAAGCATACGTGCCATACGTCGTTGTCAAAGATGTCCTCTCCCAACAAGATTGCCTTGAAACTAGGGGAAAGTGGGTGTCGAAGATTCAGTAATATGACTTAGAGATCAAACCCAC
This sequence comes from Picea engelmannii, assembly GCA_009831015.1. Lineage (NCBI taxonomy): Eukaryota > Viridiplantae > Streptophyta > Pinopsida > Pinales > Pinaceae > Picea > Picea engelmannii. The sequence continues at coordinate 360,036 of ML796122.1, read as the reverse complement.
TAGGATTATTAAGGGACGAGGCTTAGCTAATGTGTTGACCGAGAGTAATGAAAAATCCATGCAAATGGGAGAGAATGACCAAATTAATGTAATGGTGAGTGAGTTAGAACATGATGACTGGTGTGATGTCATTATCTATTACATGAAGAACCTTTCATGCCCAAACCACCTATTAGATCAAAAGAGTGGAGCCTTGAAACTGAAAGCTATGAAATGTTATTTAACTCAAGATGGTCTTGGTTGGAAGAGCCCTGATGGAATTATCCTTAGATGTGTGAACAAAGATGAAGCCAACCAATTTATTAAGGAACTCTATTCAGGGTATTGCAGTGGTCACTTCACTTCCAGCACCACCACCCATAAGATTCTAAGAGCTAGATATTACTGGCCTACATTATTCAATGATACCCATCGATATGCCATGTCCTACCAGCCTTGTCAATTCTTCACAGGAAAGCAACAATTGCCTACATTTCCTTTGAAGACAGTCAGTGTTGAGACTCCTTTTCAACAATGGGGTTTATATTTCATTGGTGAATTAAAGGACAACTCCAGCAATGGATATCATTGGATCTTGACTGCTACAAATTATTTCACTAGGTGGGTAGAATCCATCCCAACAAGAAAGGAAACTGAGGAAGTCATCGTGAGTTTTCTTGATGATAGAATAATAACAAGGTTTGATACCCCTACCAAAATCACTACTGACAATGCGAAGGATTTTATCTCCCTTGGTTTGGAAAACTTATTCTTTAAGTATGGGATCATCCTAACTCACTCTTCCAACTACTATCCCCAAGGGAATGGACTAGCATAATTTAGCAATAAGAATCTGATGAATATCGTCAAGAATATTGTAGGAGAAAAAACGAATTCTTGGGATAGTAAGATCAAGTATGCTTTATGGGATGACCATATTACAACCAAGACTTCCAAAGGAAAAACCCTATTTGAGTTGGTGTATCAATTGGAAGCTAAACTTCCCATCAAACTTTAGATTCCTACCCTCCATTTCACACAACAATATATGACTAATAAGGAGGCTTTGCAAGGAAGGATTGACCAACTGATAGAATTAGACGAATCTAGGAGGAACACTTTGGATCAAATAGCGTAGAACTAAGAGAAGATCAAGGGAATGTTTGACCACAAAGAAAGACAAAGGAATTTCAAGGAGAGAGACCATACATTGATGTGGGACAAGAGGAAGGGGAAACCAGGAATGCACAATATATTTGATAGCTTATGGATCGAGCCCTAATGAATCGAGAGTGAGACTAGTACTAAATACTTTATCTTAGCCACACCTGAGGGAGAGAAGTTATCATTACCCATTAATAGATACCTTATCAAGCCCTACTTTCTTGAAGGAACTTGACCTTTGTCATGTAGTATAGGTTAGGTAGGGTATTTTCATCCCGCATTGCATTTGTATATAGGATTGCACCATGCATTCATGTTAGTGTAGTGTTTCATTCTCTTGCATATACTTTTAATTTTCATTTTTATATTGTGCATTCATGTTAGGAACTTACATTGTTCATCATTACTTTATCATGTATAGTTGAAGTAAACTTTTTCTTTCTAGCATGATTTTTTTTATTTACTACTAATACCAGTGGATCAAATCCTCCATCCTATACTTCTAAAGTGCTAGCGTTGTTAGAATTGGGTATAGGATTGGAGGTCTTGCACAACTAGACATGTTGAGATTCGCATGTGCTCTACGTTGAGCACATGTCCCCATGTTAGAGCCAGATGTTACCCCCCCATGCCTAGGGTTAACAAGAGGAGATCATGCTTCCTGGCCCGAAGTGGAGACAATGATATTGACCATGATGATGATCAACATGTTCAAAAATAGAAGCTCTGCAACCCCCCTCAAATCTACAGCCCCCCTCAAATCACTTTTCTAATAAAAATCATCTAAGCTCATCAGATCCATTCAACTCAATGTATGGGAGATGGTAAGCCAGTGTCATCATGAGGTATGTTAGTCATTCTTTCATGTAAAGTGTTGTGCTTAATTTATCAGGCATGTGGATGAGGATCATTGGTTGAAGTTGGATAATGGATCACTAGCTCATAAAGTTATGTTTGTTTCCTTGTTTCACCTTGGTGGTCAGCTTTTATGCCTCTATATCAAATTGCTCCTCATTAATATAGGTTTTGCACATGCTTTTGTGACCTCGGTTCTCAACTTTGTTAGCTCAACATCCTTTGCAGCTTGATAAATGGGTCAACCACCTCCTTCAAAGAAAAAAAGGGTATTAGGTAGGTTTGTCGCCTAACTCGTAATGTTGCCTAACAAAGGGGATTTTTTTCCTCGTAAACATAGAGGGGATTTTTTTCCTCAATAAAATCTAACAAAGGGGCATACCATCAAGGCAGTTGCATTGGTTAAGTTGGAAAGAGGTGGTTCTAGGTCAGGATCATGCTCTAAATTGGACCAACTACATCAATTCCCTTAAAAAATATTTTTTCCACCCTTCGGATTGTAAGGATCAATTGATTTAGTCTCTCAACCCTTCAGGTAGATATATTCCCCGACTAGGATATTCATCTTTGGATCAAGAAATATAGGAGGATCCCCAACCATGGTGGGGGGGATGTTGTGGATATTAAAATGTCTTGCAAAAGAGAAACCTTTTATGTGGCTCTTGTTATTAAATAAATCCTTTACTTTGGAAAAATTGCAAAAAAGAAACTTTATCGGTCTGGGTAGATACAGTATCTGTAAGAAAGACAATGGATCTAATTCACATCTCTTTCTAAATTTCTCCTTCTCAACATATGTAAGGTCATATATTGAAGTTATATATTGAAGTTATATGGATCTAATGGATCCAAGAAATTTAGAAATTTTGAGGATCTGTATTGATATTACATTGTATATGCTTATTTTGGATTATTGGAAATGATTTTGACTTCTTAGTCTCTCTATCTATTGTAAATGATTGTATCACTAGTGGTTATCGCACACAACCTAGTCTTTTTGACAAATGTAGATTTTGAATGATTTACATTTCAGTTTTAGGTGGTTAGTCTTTTTGGACAATTTTGAGTAGCTTGCTATAGGAATGCCTCTCGAATCTACTTATGTAATTTTGTTCATTCTGAAATAAAATTATTGTTTGTTCTTTGGAATATGTGTGTGTGTGTGTGTGTGTGTGTGTGTTATAATGTCAGACGCTCAAGAATCGATGATTCAAAGCGATAGTCTCATAGTTTCACTCTAATTTCCACTATAGTGGCAGCCAGTTTTCTCTTCAGGCGAGATGTACATTGTGATCCTTTTGGCACCAATTTCAAAGAATGTGTTTGGCTATTGTGCAAAACCATTGAGCCTTGGCCCTTTTATAAGTAATAAAAATTGTATGTTATATAAAATCATATATACATATATTAAATTTTATATATAAAGATTATAGCCTAACCATATTATACTGATTTATATTAATTTATACCTAAGTTAGGAGTCATGATGTATGTGTCTATGTGTTAGGGCAGGCATGAATGGATGATTAAGGCGACACTCACAATCTAAATATAAAGGAGGAATTTGAATGAATTAGTTTGTCATCTCTTGAAATTCAATGAATTTCAAACTCCATGGAGGAAAGTAGCTAAACATGGTGAATTATCTCTCAGCTACACTTCAGGTGCATCCTTCTTCCCTTTGGTAAGAATGAATATGCCAATGCACCTAGACTACACCAAAGATTTTGTTAGTATTATATGAGAACCCTAGACTCCATCAAATGCCAACAAGTGTCATTAGAAGTAGATTTGTCATGCCACTTTCACATTAGGTCCATAATAGTGATTATGAGAATTATTGGAGAAGTTATACACATTTTAAGTTGGAGCCTCAAACTCCCTGCAAGAAATTCTTGTGACAACTATCTCTCTTGATTTGAGTATGTAGGTTTTCATAGTTAGTCATAATGATTGCAAACCTTCTAGAAGTAAATTTTGTCACATTCCACCCATCATTAGAGAAACATCAAGCTATAGTAATAATAAGAGGGAGGAAAGAAATGAAAAAAAGGGGGTAAAAATTTCATCCGAGAATGCCAAATGAGAAAATAAATAACAATACCTAAAAGGAGGTTATATGTAGTAAAAACTCGAATCCACAATAAAACAAGAATGAGGGATAATGAGGATAATCATCAAGAGGAAGGGAATAAGAGCCAAATGAGAAAGCATAAAAGGTCTAATGGGAAACATGTTTTTATGTTATGTTTCTAGGATTGACTTAGATTTTCTAATATCCTATAACATGGATATAATAGGGTGCCAAACAACAAAGGTATCATCAACAAATATAAACCATAATTTGGGTTTTAGATGAAAGCTATTTAATGATAAATTCTCGAAATGTTCCATGAATATTAACAACCACTAGAGAAAGGGATGACCTCATAATCATACCTTTAGCTTGTTCATAGAAAATTCCGTTGAAGGTAAAGAAGGTAGAGGTGAGGAAAGTTTCAATTAGGTTTAGAGTTTCATGGTCAAAAATTTTGGAGATAAGATCAACAGATTCAAGGATAGGAATTTTGGTGAATAAGGAAAAGACATCAAAACTAACCATGATTTCTTGTTCATCAAGTTGTAGATGTTGTGTTTTTTGAATGAAATTAAAAGAATCTTTAATAAATGAAAGAATTTTTCCAATAAAAGATCAAGTTTTATCCACTAGAAAGAAAGCAAGAGCATAAGTGGATGCTCCTATGGAACTAGTTATATGTTAATCCATAGACAATGCTTCATGTTAAGTATAAAACCCCTTATTAAGCTCTAGATATTGAATCATTACATTTCTAGTGTTATATTAGGAGGTTGGATAGAAACCCTTCATTGTACCCTTTGTCTCCTATACACACACACACACACACACACACACACACACACATGAAGGATACCTAGTCTTAGGATCATCTTATCTCATATTGTAGATTGAATATATTGTAAGAGGAGGTTTTCCCCTTGAATTTGACTGTTATCCATTTATTTTTTATCATTTTCAAGGCATTGTTTCATAACATTTGATATCATAGCATCGATCCTAGGGTTTTTCTTCTTCAAGTGAGTCATCTTGGAATTTTCATTATAATTTTTTTTTCCGAGATGTCTTAGATAACGAAATTTGGAGGTTACCGAGGAGACATATCACAGTATGTTTGGTAAACATTTCATGTTTTGATTCATTATAATTCTGGAGATATAGCCTATGTAAGTTAGGGTTTGTAACTATCCTTGAAATTAGTATCAAATGAGTCATATTTTTTATTTTCTCTATAAAAACATTTTTGTGAAGTTTCAAAATCTGAAATTTTTATAATCCCGAGGAGACATAGCTAACTACATGTGGAAAACTTTTCATATTTTAAATCATTACAATTTGTGAGATATATCTTGTGGAAGTTGGAATTGTTTACTAATCCTCAAATTAGTCTTAAACAAGACATTTGGGTATTTTTGCTATAATGTTTTATCAGTGAAGGTTAAGGCTTTGAAATTTTCAAGAGTTTAAGAATCCATATCAGAGTACTACAGAGAAAAATTTCAAACTCATAAGAGTTCAAAGTTCGTAGATATATGAGGAAAAAGGTCAACCATCCAAACATGCTCCAAATTAGGGTTTGAATAGTATGTAACTTACAATTGGCATAAATTTTGATTAGAAGATCTATTTTTGGTGATTCAAAATTTGTGAAAAAGAGAATTATTATTTTCTCGGATGGCTCCAAAGGTTCCTCCAAAATTTAATTCACCAACTAAACCTCTAGAGAGTTCAACCATGACTTAAGAAGAAAGAGATGAAAATTTTCACCAAATTGAAAAGGTGGAAAAGAAGATGAATGCAAATCAAGAACATATGGAAATGAATATGGAAGAATAAAAAAATACCATGCATTACATGTTCTTACATACCATAGATGAGAGACTCCCTAAAGGAGATAACAAGATGCAAGGAAATCATGAAAGAAATAAACATTGAATCACAGAATCATGATCACTCATCACTTCCAGATCCACATTATCAAGGCTTCAATGCGACAATAAGGAACAACTTCATTTGAAATATCGATATGAGGAAGTTTGATGGTAAAGATCCTATAACATGGATATTCCAAATGGAAAAAATCTTTGATCTACACCATGTGCCAAGCTTATAGATAATTATATCCTTGTATTTAGAAAATGTTTAATTTGTTTGGTATCAATGGCTTTGTGAAAGAAAATATGATTTTATTATCTCTTGGTCTATTTTTACGGATGAATTGATGGCACATTATGGGGATATTAAGAGAGATACATTATTTAGTCAATTAATAAATATTTGGCAAAAAGGTCCAATTACAAAGCACATTCAACCATTCCAAAAGCTCGGTCTCAGGGTAAATAAAATTCCAAAGGATAATTTGTTAAATCTTTTTATGGGTACTTTAAATGAGAACATTCAACTTGACTTGTGTCTCGTCGGACCTAAATCCCTAGAACAAGCTTTCAATATGGAAATGAAAGTGGAAAAAAAAATATGGCTACTAGAAGGGGGACCACTAACAATTATAAAGAGCACCATGTTCTCTCTTTTAACCTCACTCAATTAATAAGGTTGACACCTCAACAAATGGATGAAAGAAGAGAAAATGAACTATGTTTCAATTGTGACAACAAGTATAGTAAGGGGCATAAATGCGGTGAGAAGAAATTATTCTACATAGACTGTGAAGAGGAAGAATATCAAGAATTGGAACCATAACAAGATCTAGATCTAGAAGACACTACTTTAAATTATCTAAAAAAAGGAAAACATAGTATTGTGGTAGATGCAATTTCAAGGAAAGAAGAAGAAACAAAGGGTTCACTATGTGTTATTTCTATTCTGCAATCTGATTAGATGGAAGAAGAAAGGATATAATGGAAGCAAGATCAATAGGTATGCAAGATCATTCAACAACTAGAAGAGGACACCCATGCATTAGATAAATTCGTATGGAAGAATGATTTGATATGGTATCATGATCAATTATAGTTATGTAAGAATTCCCAACTCAAACAAATTGTCCTTCTAAAATTGCACACTTCTCCTATAGGAGGACATTCAGGGTGCTTGAAAACTTACCACAGGATCAAGAATGATTTTTTCTGGGAAGGTATTAAAACTAGTGTTCAAAAGCTTGTTTTTGAATATGTGGTTTTCAAACAGAATAAGGGAGAGACAGTCAATATGTCAAGTCTCCTCCAATCATTAGTCATACCAAGTCAACATTGGGAAGAAGTTTCAATGGATTTTATTACGGGTTTACCCAAATATGAAAGAAATATTGTCATCATGGTAGTAGTGGATCGACTAACAAGGTATGCCCATTTTGTATCTCATTCTCATCCTTTTAAAGAAAGTACAGTAGCCACAACATTCAAAGAAATAGTTCAAAAGATTCATAGATTTACCAAAATTATTGTAAGTGACACCGATCCAATTTTCATTGGAATTTTTTGGACTGAATTATTTTCTTGTTTGGGTACTCAATTGGCTCACAACTCATCTTACCATCCTCAATCCGATGGGAAAATTGAGACTGTGAATAAATTCCTAGAAGGATATCTTTGTTTCTTTACATATGATAAACAAACATAATGGGTCAACTGGTTTCCCTTGGCAAAATGATGCTACAAGACATCCTTCCATACTTCATCAAAAATTTCCCCATTTTTGTCACTTTATGGATGCCATCCGCCAACCATCACATCACCCTTGAAGGGGAATGCAAAGGTTCAAGAAGTGGAGGACCACATAGGGAACTGACAAGAGATTCTCAAACTATTGAAGGACAACTTGGTTATGGCACAAAATAGGATGAAACAATGAGTAGATCAGCATCGCAGTGAAAGAGAATTTGATGTGGGGGATTTGGTATTTTTGAAGATACAACCATATAAACAGATGTCCCTCAAGAAACAAAAGAAGGACAATAAATTAGCACCCAATTATAATGGCCCTTATAAGGTGTTGCAAGACTTACAAATTGGAATTGCCTCCATCTTGAAATGGAGATTAAAAAGATGTGAAAACGAGCAATTACTGAGTACCTCGTCAAATAGAAGAACCTATCAGTGGAAGAGGCGACATGGGAAGATGAGTTCTTTCACATAGACATTGGTTCATAACACTATAGATCTAAGAGGGACATCGTTTTTATGAATTTTCTCTTGTCCATAGATTTTTGGGGTTTGAGGGTTATGATGAATAAGGTGTTTTTTCACTGCAGGGTCTAAAGAGGAGGACTTAATGGATTTGGTGACAATTTTAGTAATGGCATTGATTAGGTTCTAAAGAGGTTTGTATCCATGGTCATATGTATTCATGACAATGGTAGCATTGCCTTTATTGGCTTTTAGAATAATGATATTGGGGTTATCATTAAGTTTGCAAATGGAATTAAACGCTTCTTTAGAAAGGTTTGGTTTAGGAAGTTAAGAAAGGCGAAGGATCCTGTCACACTCTTACTGAATTTCTTCAGCTTGGTGAGTGGGAAGATGTTGCATAATGTATTAAACAGAGAAAATAATGTCTTCAAATGGAATGTAAAGAGGGATGAGGAAAAATTCAAACCTTTTTCTAAAAGATGAATAGAAGGAGGGTCTAGTTCAACCGAGGATAAATTTATAACGAGAAGATGGGTATAAACTAAGCCAATGTTGGAAACCCACTATCCACCATTTTTCACATTAGACCATTTGTAGTTTCTCATTTGGATCATATTCCCTTCCTCTTGATGATTCTCCTCATTATCCCTCATTCTTGTTTTATTGTGGATTCAATTTTTTCCTCGTCCTCTTTAACATTCTCTTCATCTTTAACCTATAACCAACCCCCTACCCCGATTCTTACTTGTGTGTGTGTGTGTAGAGAGAGAGAGAGAATTTCTCGTGTTTTTGACTTGCCCGTAATTATTCTTTTCTCATTTTAACGGTCATAGAATAATTTATTCAATTTTTCCAATAGTTATCCCTTAATTTTCATTTAAATCACATCATCAAAACTCTTTTATGTTATTACTATAGCTTGATGTGTCCCTGATGATGGGTGGAGTGTCCACTTGAAATGTTGGAAATTTCAAAAACTATGACACAATTTACTTCCAAGAGGCTTGCAATCATAGTTATATCTCTATTTATGAACTAGATTGCAGCCAAACCATTTCCATCATAAACAAAGTGGTAGTGCCATTTTCGGATTGGGGTCAAATAGACAATGTAATCAATATCAAGGAAGTTATGGTCATTTTAAATTACAACCTCAAAACCCTGTTTGCATAAAGAAGATCAATTGAGTGTACAATATTTTGTAATTTCTATATTAAAACCCTAGCTCTCATAATTATAGTGGAATATTGCATTTAACATGGATATATTATCCCTTATCATTGAGGCATATCCAAGTTTATAAGCTACTTATGTGGAAGAAGTTTATCTTGTAAGTTTTCTTGAATTTGTTATGGAATATAAAAACATCACAAGAAGTGGTTACTTGAAGTTGAAGAAATTTCTAATCCATGCCCACATTATAGAAACTTTGAAGTAGTCTACCAACATCTATTGGTTTTAGATAATTGAGTACTAAAATTGCAAGAAACATGTGAAGCAATCTAAAGATTGGAACTTTAAAGACATATTGAAGAGGAGTATACAAGAGAGATATCTAACTAGGGTGATCTAAAGAAGGCTAAGGAGAAATGGTATATATGGATAGTTGTTAATTAATGTCCAAGAAAACTACTTCATATTCTCTATAATGAATCTACTTCGTTAGATGAAGCCAAAATAATGAAAGACAATTATGAGAAGGTTGTGATTACAATTTTTCAGCTAGAATCTTCTTCAATGGTGGCATTTCTTCCAAATATGCAACTAATCTATGTAGCTCTTTTGTGGATCCATGGTGAGCATTTTTCACATAGCACTGTCATTTGCCATTTCTTGTGTCAACATACATGGTGAATAAGGTCCTTATGGACAATCAGCCTTAAGGGCAATACCCATACATGGAAACCTATCTTATGGATGTGCATCATAGGTACAAATGTTGAGGGCAATGCATTGGATTGTATTTACTATATTAATTAATATTAAATAAATTCCACTATGTTATTATCATGCAATGTAATAAATGTATTATTATCCATTTATTAATGTAAAGGCCAATAATTGTTGAAGTTAAAATTTGTTAAAAAATCATAAACAAAGATGAAGTCTCAAGGGTTAGATTTTTGGGAGCGAAGAACCCTGGCCGTGGTTGCAATCCTAAGAGCTCCTTATAGATCCGCTGCGTATGGTCAACCCTGAGATACATATTGTTTTCCCAAGAACTAAGAGGAAACATACATTCAATTCAATATATGAAAGACGATGCCTATATGAAGGAAATATAGTTCCTCGGACTCTGATCGAAGGAGATGGCTCTCCGGAAATGGATAAATGCAACCTACAAGATCGAGAGCTTGACTTTGTTCAGACTCTGTACAAAAGGCTTCTCCATCGTGCTCTTCTGTAGCACAAAACGTAGGGAGCAGATCTGCAAGGGAGGGGCGTATTTCTGCGTATTTCTTCAACTCTGCATGCCTTGGCAAGAGCGGTTTGACCTTGAGAAAGAAGACTTCTCCAAGGCATTGGTCTAGGTCAGATTGTATACGTTACCAATGTAGTTCAGGTCAGAAGAGATTTTCGAAGGCACCACTTATACTTTTGGGGGTGTGTGTCAAAGGGTAAAGCCTCGGAGGTCACTCGAGCTGGGAGACATGCTTCATGTGCAAGGATTCGCATTTGTGTTTACATGAGCGTATCCCATCCTCTCGCGGAATCGATCTACAGTATGACTGCGAATGGATAAAACCATTGGATTATGAGGTTTGGTTACTGAATCAGTCCCTGGATTATGAGGTTCAGTCCCCAATGGTATGTTTCGAGTTCTGAAAGATAATGGATGTCAGATTCTGAGTCATATTTCAGCTAGGATTCTACGTAATTCCGTACTACCAGGAGATAGGGTCAAGAGCGAATTAAGTGCATGTGATTTAACCAAAGGGGCAAAGTTTTGTATCCGATGATGCCATGAACAACAAACAACTCTGGAAGAAATTCTAGTTAAATATTCAACCAAAGACCAAACGAAATGACAAGGAAATGAGCCAAAAAGGGGTAGCCACCTCAAGATCAATCACAGCCCAAACCCTCGAAGATATTCCATGCACCAGCGGATTCTGCCAACGCTGGACGAACAAACAAAGGGCAAAGGGAAGGCGCTGATAGAGAAGAAGTCAAGCTCTAGAAATCAGATGGAGGAATTCGAATCTAAGGAAGGCCCTCTAATTATGCAACCCTCGACGCAGTCTACTCTTTTCATAAAAAAATACCACTGTAAGGTTCAAACCTTACAGTGTGAAGCGGAAGAAAAGGACAAGGGAGAAAGAATCAAAGCGTTAGGAGGTGCTAGGAGACGCTTAACAGACAAGAAACCCAAGCCAGTCCCACTATGGGCTAGGCAGCCTCATTAACGACACAACAAAGGAGGTAGACACCAGAGAGCACATGGAAGAAACACTAAAACTGCCAGGGAGATGAATCACAAACAAGCGAGGAGGTAGAAGATGACAATGATGTAGACCAAACATTATTGATGGCGGATTGTTTGTGTGCAGTCCGACCAAACATTCCATCAAGAACAGTTTGGTTAGAAAGAAACAGAAACAAAAAAAAAAAGGCCTACTCTATAATGTTTGGTCGGACTGCACAATAGAAAAAACTAAATTAATGAAGATTCAAGAACGGTGAAGCATACCTGTGAGGTGGTCCATGCAGAATCTTTAGTCTTGAGATTGAAGGATCTATTAAACCTCTCAATGTTGTTGCCCACATTACAATAACCAAGGTTGTCCTACAAATGGTGAATCCCAATGTTAGCTCACTCAAAATACATTGAAAATGCTCGAGTGACACAAATTTGGGGAATGAAAAAAAATTCTTTATATTAACTAATGGTATCTGTTGAGAAAACTGTTACATAACCGTACTCATTTCATTTCACCTGAAATGTGTTGAAGATGGCTTCAAATATTCGCTCCTGGGGCCTTCCATTAATTAAGACCCTCTTGTTCTGCGTTTTTCTGGATCAAATCCTCAATCTTGTAGCATATCCCCACCATCGTAATGGGACACTGGTGACGGGAGGATTGGTGCATCCCTGTGAATCTCATGACACAGGATCACAAAAATCCAAGGATCACAAACCTTTTCATGCTGAGTTATTCTATATGGAATTCTTTTCATTTTTTCCACTGCATAGCATTGCATTTTGTTTGTTGCTTTATAAATTTAAGCGTGCATGCAGATTGTATATATTGATCACCTGTTAATACGTGACATTACATTCACTCTTGTCTCTGTATTTCAGCCTTTCGGACAGATAACTGCTCTTCAAGACGGAGTCCTCACCTTATTCTGTAACTTCTATTCTATTCCCTATGTACTATTAGCGTTGCTTTGTTGTTATTATAGAGTCGAGAGCAATCACAAAATATTTGGTGAAGAAATACCGAGGACAAAGCAGATGTGAGGATCTGTTGGTGAAAACAGTGGAGGAGCAAGCTGTGGTTGAACAGTGGTGCCAGGTGGAGTCGCAGCAATTCAATCCTTCCCTTTATGCGATCATTCAGCAGCTTGTCGCCATCCCCATGATGAAAAAAGGAACCACAGATGAAGCAGTGATGGAGAGTAACGTGGAAGAGATGGACAAAGTCTTGAATGTGTATGAGGAGCGATTGTCCAAGAGCAAGTACTTGGGCTGGAGATTCCCTAACCCTAGATCTCCAACATCTACCATATGTCCATTGTTTGTTAAATGCCGTTGGGAAGGATCATCTTCTCACCTCCAGAAATCATTTGAATGAATTGTTTTAGCGCATCTCTTTTCGTGCAGCTTGGAAAGACTCTCCAGCAACATGAAATTTCATTCATCAAACAAATCCAAATCCAAACCTCTTTCTTTCCCGAAGATCCAAACCTTTTTCTTTCCAATAAACCTTCTGAGTACTTTCATATGAAATGGGTAAACAGAAAACCTTCAGAGTACTTTTCTTATGAAATGGGTAAACAGAACCTGATCCCATCATAATCTAACTATAAAAGGATCAAGAGAAACGAACTGTGATTTCCCCAAATCCAAATCTATTTTTTTCCCAAAGAAATCTGTGCAGAAAACTCTGTGAAAACTTTCATATGAATGGATAAACAGATATTTTTATATGAAATGGGTAAACAGATTTTGAGAGGATTAAGAGAGTCGAACCCGTGACCTTCACCAAATCCAAACCTTTTTTTTCCCAAAAAAATCCTTGCAGAAAACTCTCTGAGTATTTTCGTATGAAATGGTTAAAACTACCTTGATTCTGTCTTAACCCAATTCAGAGAGGATTAAGAGAGTAGAACCAGTGACCTCGCCCACTTAGAAAGAAAGTAGAACTAGTGACCTGATTCAGAGAGGATTAAGAGAGTAGAACCAGTGACCTCGCCCACTTTGAAAGAGAGTAGAACCAGTGACCTGATTCAGAGAGTAGAACCAGTGACCTCCCCCACTTTGAAAAAGAGTAAGAGATCTCCTAAACTCCCCAATTTTAAAAAAGAGATAAGAAATAAAAGATCTCACTACTCCTATGACCTCTCCAACCTCTCCAACTTCAGAGGAGAAAAATAAATAAGAGGTCTCACTTGCTGGATAACCTCCCCAACTTTAAAGGAGATATAAGATCTCTCAGTAGCTCATAATCACTTAAACTAATCCTAGGGCTTAAACTTAAATCCAAAACATCCTTCGTACTACTCTACAAAACTTTGAAAAATATATTTATCCTTCGAATTTAATTTGTTTTTCACTTCTAAATGATTCTTTCAGTAAAATCAAAGGACAATATGGATATTTAGATTGACGGTGGAAATAAGCCCATGACAGAAACGGTGGAAATAAGCCCATGATAAATAAATAAACGGTGGAGATAAGCCCTTTGGCAGTAGCAGCATCCTGATTCCATTAAACGAATTGTGGAATCTTGTCCGTCCTGTCCTTTGGTAATAGCAGGATCCAAATTTACAATCCCAATATTCACAGTTACCGAATATTAGAAGGAAATTAAGACTACACAATTTAATCAATTCTTTCGTAATGAGATTATCAAAATAATTTAATTTAATAAGTCATTAAAGTTTTTTTTACCATAACCTTCTTCAGTGTTTTAGGATGAGTATTTACAGCTTTAATTCAACTACACATATCCCACAATATTAGCACAGGTTCAGAACAAAAGGTAGAGCAGGTAGTTGCGCTGTAAAGTCCAAAATAAACACGTTACGTTGTACAATTTTGGAGAATGCAATCCCTGCAACTTTCCAACCACAAGCAATAAATATTCAAGCAATAAATATTAAGTAGAAAATAACAGCCACATGTTCTGATACGTATTTATAATATTGATAAATTACATATAATTTATATATATATATATATAATATTATGAAAACAATTTCATGTGACGGTATATTTATAATATTGATTAATTACAATGGTTGAAAATGACATTTTACATTTTTATTATTAATTTACTGTTTTATATTTTATTTTATTATATTGTTAATCTTTTATGCTTTGTAATGAAAACAAAAGTTATTTCTTAGTTTTGATTTGTAATGTCTTTTCCTAAATCTGATGGTTGAGATATGAGATAATATGGTTGAGACATGAGATAATATGATCTTTTAAGTGTTGGAGCAGAATTGTGGACGATCTATGTGACCTAAGAGTTACTAAGTTTCCATATTTAAATTTATATGATAGGATCTTTATTTAATTTTTTATATTAATTTCAGTTCTTTACATAAAACTTTTCATATTGATGTCATTTTTGATTTATTGGTTAATAAAATTTCAATATAAACATTTTTTTTTTATTTGTGATGTCTTAATGGTTTCTTTATCCAAGGTTTGGATTTTAACATTTGATGACTTTTCTGTTTCAATGAGGCTACTCATTATTTTCTTATCAATCATTGATTCTTTGTTGGTAAGTTGCTTTAGCTTTTCTTGTTGTAACTTTTTTTTTACTTTTTAACTTCTTAATGTCTTAATCAAGCTTTCACTATGATTCTACAATTATTTTGTCAAAATGTTTTTTGCATATTTTGTACTAACTTTTGATTATATTGAAGGATCACTTTTGAAACATCTTTAAGGTTTTCTTATGAGGCAACCACTAAGCATGAGTTCAATTTAAAGTCAAGTGAGGTTATTTTCTTCTTATAGCAAATTGTCAAAAAAAAATTCTTTATGTTTAAAATGAATTGGGTTATGAATTTATAATAATCAATTGTTAATTGTAAGTCCTTATTTTCATATTGTTTTCCATCATAAAAATTGTTTTTTAGATTATACTTGCCTTTGAAACTAATAATAATAATAATAATCCGATTTTAAGGTTATTTCCAAGTAAACCAAATTTATGTATAAAACCCCCTTGTTTGTGGGACAAGGGACCAAAAATATAGTAATATTGTTATCACTATCATGTGACCTCTTAGGAGGCATGTTCTTAATCATTAGGCCACTCAAACTGTATTACTATGTCGTTGATTTTATCAATTGTATTTTGATACTTTAACTTTTTTAATTATATTTTGAAATTTCTTAATTTTTATATTTATATGAGTTAATTTACTTAATTGAGAATTGTTACTCAATTGTGAAAGGTCATGGCTGGATCTCTAGTACATTTGAATATGATTTAATTTTTTGTATTTTATAATGGAATCGATCAAATTTGTAGTAATCTTCTCTTCTTTATTAAAATGTGGCAACTATATAAATCAAATTATTGGTTAACTGATAGATGTTTCAAGTATCTAAGTGGGTTTAAAAATGGATAAAAAATTTTGAGAATAAAAATCAAGCTATCCTTGAAATTTTGGTCGTATTTGGCCCATTTTACCTTAAAAATAATGTATATTTTCTTTAAAATTAATCTATTCCCTTTATAACACTACAAATATGTTTAACTATATATTTTTCCAAAATCACTAATCTATGCCAAATTGCTTCAATAGCTTGGCAAATGGTGGTTGATGTACTAATTTATATTTACATTTACATTTATATATATTACAATATATACTGTCGACTAATTTATATATATTACAATATATACTGTCGACTAATTTATATATATTACAATATATACTGTCGACTAATGGTACAGTATATACTCTAAGGTAGAATTTATTGTATTGTGGTTGGTTATATACCGAGCTGTACGCCTCACAAGGGTCATTGTGTGAACAGATCCTCTCAGAACATGGCTGTATGCCTCTTGACAAACTGCTGTCTCTGTAAACAAGTTTATACGCTTTATAAATTTGAGAAAAATTTATTCCTGGAAAAGGTAGAATTTATTGTAGAAACAATAAATATAAATATTATTGTAGAAAGGATCGAGTTGACTAAACAATAAATATAAATATAAATATAAACTTTCCACTAGAAACAATAAATCTTATTGTAGAAAATCCTGCAAATTTCCACCTAGAAACCATAAATATTAATGTAGAAAGGACCGAGTTGACGAGAGTATAAATCAGGTTTACTATTATTATAAATATACCCTGGATAACATCACTAATATAGTGTGCACGTAGGTAACTGAGCACAAAGGGTCATATTTGTACAAAACCCATCCCTTAAAAATGGTAACTTTGTTCACACTGAAAAAAACGTACTGGCCACCACCAGTAGACTGATACAAAAGCAGACTACAGCAACCTCAGATAATTTAAGTTGAAAAACATGATATACGGATGAAATAAATTTCGATTCTGACAACCACTTTAATATTATTGTAATGTACAAGAAATCGTTTTCCATATACATATTTGAATTTGTATTTTAGAATAAAATAAATTTCATATAATATAATATAATATAAATTTCATATAATAAAATAAATTTCATATAATATAATATTGTAATGTACAAGAAATCGTTTTCCATATAATATTATTGTAATGTACAAGAAATCGTTTTCCATATACATATTTGAATTTGTATTTTAGAATAAAATAAATTTCATATAATATAATATAATATAAATTTCATAGAATAAAATAAATTTCATATAATATAATATTGTAATGTACAAGAAATCGTTTTCCATATAATATTATTGTAATGTACAAGAAATCGTTTTCCATATACATATGGGGTGTCACTGAGCGGGTAGTGCATCTGCGAAAGGTTGGAGGACGCTTGGCACAGGGAAGCCACCCGCCTTGCCACTTATCCCTCCTCTCCGGTTACTTAAATGCAGAGAATTTACTCTCAATGTTTCATACACCGCGACAAGTACAAGCACCAGCTCCTTCACACAAGTGTAGTAATGGCGATGGGATGGCACTACAACAAGTCTCGTCAAGCGAGGTGGCTCCTCCACCTATTTCTCACAACATTGGGTCATCCCGTCCATTACCATTTTTTGTCTTTCGTTATGCTAAGCTTCGACCCTCACTCTTAATCCCCTCCCCCCTTTGTCCCCATGTTTCTCTCCATCACTCTGTCCTCCCTCTCCTCTTCATCCTCCAGATGTCCAGGCAAAGAGGTAAGTCTAAACGCAGGCCAAAATGGTATAGTCCATATGGGCGTGGACATCAGCGTAACCTTGACCTCCTATGCGCATTCTTTCACCATGGGCCTTCCTCCTCTATCCTCCCCTTGGGCTTGTAGGGTTGAATGGCACAACAATTTGGGCAATTCGTTGGGTTTTGCACCTCGACCCTTTGAGGATGAGCCTTCGAATCCACAGCCTCCCACCCACCCGGTTACTCCTCCAACCGCTCCACCTAACCATTCCACCTCCTCCCCTAAGACTGTGGCACCTTCACCTTGCGAAGAACACCAAGGGCTTCAGAGCGCTATGGCGATTTTACATGACCTTGTATTTGAGGTTAGGCAAGACTTGGCGGACCTACAATTCAGATTTGATTTGTGGATGCGACGCGAGGAGCGCCTTGAGTCATTGATGAGGACTCTCCTCCACAAGACTCCAGCTCTAGAGACAACAGGCCAGGCTTTGGAGCTAGCGAAAGACGATGACGGGCAGCAGAGATATCCAAATTCGGGCTCAACTTGATGGTTGGGTTTTCAAGTTCTTTTTAGTTTTTTGTCGATGACGTTATGGTTGTCTTCTTTTGAATCAACCCTCCATGGCATAATTATCTATAGACATATCATTAGGCTTATAAATTTTGAAATGGATTGTGACAGACACTCAGTTTCTAGAAATTGTTATTGTTGGACATATCGCTGCATTGGTTTCCCACCTGGGCGATGCATCCACCACCTCACTTGTTTAGGTAGTCAGTTGTATATTTTAGACATGTGGTTGCATTGATTTCTCACCTGAACGATGCAACCACCACCTCACTTATTTAGGCAAACAATTGTATGTTTTTTACTGTAACATGTCCTTATAATATAATCTCTTACTTACAAAAAAATAAAAAAAATAAAAAAAATCTAGATTGCATTCTAGATTGCATTCTAAATAAATCAAAGAAAAATTAAGTTTTGAAAAAGTTTAGGACTGCTTTGTCTCTGTCACAATAATATTTTGTCCTTTTTATGACATAGGCCATTGATTATGTTGTAGGTGATCATAAATATAAATATAATGATTCCTTCACATATATTTCCAAAATTTGTGTAGACATTAAAGCTTCAAATTACATGGTATGACACCTTAGATGGTATAATTTACACTAAATTTTTTTATATGTGGGATTTGTTTTCTTTTCAATCTCCTTATATTTTTGTATTAAAGTATTTAGAGTATCAATTTTTTTCATTTTCACTATATTATAATAGGTGGGTATATGAAGATAGCTCCTTTTTCATTCCAATATGAACGTGTGTTTTTTATTCTTTTCATAATCACAAGTTCCTATTTAAAGTAACATTCCTATTTAAATAGCCTTTCCCCCGCTAAAAACTCTACACATGCTAGTCCATCATGGATTATAATAGTTTACCTGTTTTTTTCTTTTAAAGGGTGTACGTTTCTGAGCGTTCACCCAAGAGGAATGAGATGCATTAGTATCTATAAAAGCATAAAATAAAAGGTGATTCGTTTTCTATTCATTTTTCAGGTGGTTTTTCTTCCACCAACATGAGTGTGTTTTATCATTTAGGTCAAAATTGTTAGAAAAAAATGATTAGCACTCAACTTTTTGTGGAGAGAAGCTCTCATTTTTAAACTTTTTTGTGGAGAGAAGCTCTCATCTTTAAGTATATTTGATTTTAGATGTTTTTTTTATCATTTTAAATTTTATAAATTTACATATTTTGAAAGAAAAATGTGTTGTTGTTTAATTGTACTTGTTATTCTATTATCATGGAGAAAAATAATGATGAAAACCCAAACCCTAACTCCCCACAAGACCCATATAATGAAACTAATCAATGTCTAAATGAACTTTAAAAACTAATTAGGGAGCTTAAAAACATAGAACCATCTAGTATTTCATTGACTACTTCACTTGACACCAATGTTGCTTCCATTGGCCAATCATTTGACATATCTCTATATAGGGCTAGGATGAAAAATTACTACTCAACTAGTAATAGCAAGGAAGAGATCAAAAAATTGGATATAAGAAAAGAGATTATTGTTCAGTTTACGCTATTTGATAAACCTCCTTGCAATAGGAGGGAGGTTCCCTTGTATTTTCTTAAAACATTATTGGGTCTCCGTGTCAATTATTTTGACAATGTATAATTCCAAGGGGTTGGTCTTGTCTTTGCTCGAGATTGAGAAACCACCAAGCATAACTCATTGAGAGGTTTTCATGCTCCTAGGCATTTGCCTAACCACCCCACAAGGCACCTCAACTCGAAGATAGGATTCCAGCCACTAGTACAGTGATATTGTCCCTAATGCACAATCTAGTTCAACATAGCATGTTTGTGGTAGCTCCCATTGAGAGCCATCATCTGATGATGTTATACCACCATGTGTAGAGCTTTCAGGTTAGGGTATTCATGTATTTCCAATGAAATTGTCTTACATTGATGTTCTCATTGCGGGCATACTTGTTAGGGTCCATTGAAGATCCTATTCAAGATATATTCTTCGGTGAGGTTAGTACGACATTTTTTTTATATTTTTATTTCTTATTTATTTCATTTTTCATTTGAAAAATATCTAGTAAACATAACTTTAAAGTATTTGTAGATTTCTTTTATTTTTTTGACATGTACAATTCCTACGATATGACAAACCTCCCTTCACGCAATAGAGCACCTCTTATCCTGAACTTTATGCAGTGGTTGCTACAACATATCCATTAGGGCTCCTCACACCCATGTATTTATGATTTTACACTATTGCAAATCAATTATATGCTTCATATAGCATGGATTTCTCTATTCTTGTTGTATGTACAAAGTATTAAAAGATGTTTGTCCATTTGTTGGATTTCGATCTTTTTAACATTTTATATGCATTAATAAAATTACATGAAAGTATGAAAAAGGATCTAAGAAGATTTTTATTGGAAAAAAAAAATTGTGCCAAAAGATTCCATAGTAAACTAGGACTTGTGTTTCTCCTTGAAGGATTTTAGGTACTTGGATACCTTAAAGGTCCACACATAGGACATGTTATCGCATAATTTGTACTTTCCCAAAGCTAAGGGAAAGTGAATATTAAATTGGCGTAACAAGGAGGATGTCCTATCACTGTCACCTTGATAAGACACCTCTTTATATTTAGGAGTAGTACCCCAGGGGAGACGTCCCCAGTGACCTATGGGTTTAAAAAGGATAAGGGAAAAGTATTAAAAAATTCCCACCCCTCTCACAGGTCACTTTGATCAAAAGTTCCAAGGGTTCTAATGAGATGAAGAAAAACAATATTTAAGTGTACATGCCCAGAACATGACAACAAGAAAATATGTTATTTGCAAGTACCATATGATGTTAGTGCTTCATAAAACCATACACTTTTGATAAAATGAACAAGTTGATATAGAAACTGAAGCAATAGAAGTATATTTATAACAAAAATATGTATTTAGCAACAACTACACAATTATGCCTCAATAATGCTTCAAAAATGACAAGAAATGATAGCATAAACTTGACAAAATGATAGTAATTGTGAGAAGCAATGATGACAATGTATTATCAGCTTTTATTCTTTCTTTTAAGATGAATTTTCTGCTATTATAGATGGTTGTAGAAATCTTTTGCAACAACAACAAATTAGTTAGCAAATTAGTCTAATCTAAAGTTAGAAATAGTTAGTAAAAGTCTTAAGGTAGATGGTTTAAGAGGTTGTTTGGTCAATCAATCACTTGCAA
>ML796122.1:310925-324372 GCA_009831015.1 Picea engelmannii | reverse complement strand
TTTTTTTATATGTGGGATTTGTTTTCTTTTCAATCTCCTTATATTTTTGTATTAAAGTATTTAGAGTATCAATTTTTTTCATTTTCACTATATTATAATAGGTGGGTATATGAAGATAGCTCCTTTTTCATTCCAATATGAACGTGTGTTTTTTATTCTTTTCATAATCACAAGTTCCTATTTAAAGTAACATTCCTATTTAAATAGCCTTTCCCCCGCTAAAAACTCTACACATGCTAGTCCATCATGGATTATAATAGTTTACCTGTTTTTTTCTTTTAAAGGGTGTACGTTTCTGAGCGTTCACCCAAGAGGAATGAGATGCATTAGTATCTATAAAAGCATAAAATAAAAGGTGATTCGTTTTCTATTCATTTTTCAGGTGGTTTTTCTTCCACCAACATGAGTGTGTTTTATCATTTAGGTCAAAATTGTTAGAAAAAAATGATTAGCACTCAACTTTTTGTGGAGAGAAGCTCTCATTTTTAAACTTTTTTGTGGAGAGAAGCTCTCATCTTTAAGTATATTTGATTTTAGATGTTTTTTTTATCATTTTAAATTTTATAAATTTACATATTTTGAAAGAAAAATGTGTTGTTGTTTAATTGTACTTGTTATTCTATTATCATGGAGAAAAATAATGATGAAAACCCAAACCCTAACTCCCCACAAGACCCATATAATGAAACTAATCAATGTCTAAATGAACTTTAAAAACTAATTAGGGAGCTTAAAAACATAGAACCATCTAGTATTTCATTGACTACTTCACTTGACACCAATGTTGCTTCCATTGGCCAATCATTTGACATATCTCTATATAGGGCTAGGATGAAAAATTACTACTCAACTAGTAATAGCAAGGAAGAGATCAAAAAATTGGATATAAGAAAAGAGATTATTGTTCAGTTTACGCTATTTGATAAACCTCCTTGCAATAGGAGGGAGGTTCCCTTGTATTTTCTTAAAACATTATTGGGTCTCCGTGTCAATTATTTTGACAATGTATAATTCCAAGGGGTTGGTCTTGTCTTTGCTCGAGATTGAGAAACCACCAAGCATAACTCATTGAGAGGTTTTCATGCTCCTAGGCATTTGCCTAACCACCCCACAAGGCACCTCAACTCGAAGATAGGATTCCAGCCACTAGTACAGTGATATTGTCCCTAATGCACAATCTAGTTCAACATAGCATGTTTGTGGTAGCTCCCATTGAGAGCCATCATCTGATGATGTTATACCACCATGTGTAGAGCTTTCAGGTTAGGGTATTCATGTATTTCCAATGAAATTGTCTTACATTGATGTTCTCATTGCGGGCATACTTGTTAGGGTCCATTGAAGATCCTATTCAAGATATATTCTTCGGTGAGGTTAGTACGACATTTTTTTTATATTTTTATTTCTTATTTATTTCATTTTTCATTTGAAAAATATCTAGTAAACATAACTTTAAAGTATTTGTAGATTTCTTTTATTTTTTTGACATGTACAATTCCTACGATATGACAAACCTCCCTTCACGCAATAGAGCACCTCTTATCCTGAACTTTATGCAGTGGTTGCTACAACATATCCATTAGGGCTCCTCACACCCATGTATTTATGATTTTACACTATTGCAAATCAATTATATGCTTCATATAGCATGGATTTCTCTATTCTTGTTGTATGTACAAAGTATTAAAAGATGTTTGTCCATTTGTTGGATTTCGATCTTTTTAACATTTTATATGCATTAATAAAATTACATGAAAGTATGAAAAAGGATCTAAGAAGATTTTTATTGGAAAAAAAAAATTGTGCCAAAAGATTCCATAGTAAACTAGGACTTGTGTTTCTCCTTGAAGGATTTTAGGTACTTGGATACCTTAAAGGTCCACACATAGGACATGTTATCGCATAATTTGTACTTTCCCAAAGCTAAGGGAAAGTGAATATTAAATTGGCGTAACAAGGAGGATGTCCTATCACTGTCACCTTGATAAGACACCTCTTTATATTTAGGAGTAGTACCCCAGGGGAGACGTCCCCAGTGACCTATGGGTTTAAAAAGGATAAGGGAAAAGTATTAAAAAATTCCCACCCCTCTCACAGGTCACTTTGATCAAAAGTTCCAAGGGTTCTAATGAGATGAAGAAAAACAATATTTAAGTGTACATGCCCAGAACATGACAACAAGAAAATATGTTATTTGCAAGTACCATATGATGTTAGTGCTTCATAAAACCATACACTTTTGATAAAATGAACAAGTTGATATAGAAACTGAAGCAATAGAAGTATATTTATAACAAAAATATGTATTTAGCAACAACTACACAATTATGCCTCAATAATGCTTCAAAAATGACAAGAAATGATAGCATAAACTTGACAAAATGATAGTAATTGTGAGAAGCAATGATGACAATGTATTATCAGCTTTTATTCTTTCTTTTAAGATGAATTTTCTGCTATTATAGATGGTTGTAGAAATCTTTTGCAACAACAACAAATTAGTTAGCAAATTAGTCTAATCTAAAGTTAGAAATAGTTAGTAAAAGTCTTAAGGTAGATGGTTTAAGAGGTTGTTTGGTCAATCAATCACTTGCAAGGTGTGAACTAATTCCTTTTAGGGTAAATGGAGTCAAAGTTTGCAGCATAAATTCTTAGAGGGAAACAACAAATTATAATAGATGAACTAAAGGAAGGGGAAGATGATTGAGGTGTTAGTAACCTAAGGCATTAATATCTAAAACCCTAGAAGAAAAAATGCTAGAAAGTAGGTAACCCTAGGACCTATCGATTTCCTTCTTCTTTAGATCAAACTTGAAATAAAATGTATGAATCTTAATGAAGCAATGCCACTAGAGTGATACAAAGGTAGGGCTCTAGTATATTCTTCAAGGAAGGTGTTATCTACCAAAATCAAATAGGTGAAGAGTTATAAAGAAACGAACAATAACATGTGCTTTTCTCCTAGGGTTTCAAGCTTGCAATTTCATAATCTTAGAAATGAATAAGAAAATTTACCATAACCATTCAAAATAAAGATGAATTACAGATTTTACTTACTTCATCAAGAATAATCTAGCCACAAAACCCTAGTTGAAGACTTTCCACTATGAAAATGCCAAAAATACACCAAGAATAGCCTCCTCCAAGAGTCGCACACCACTTAATTTCATCCAATAAGCCTTAAAAGAGGCCGAATTTCAGACCTCACACTTTTGTGAGTGAAAGATGATGAAAAAAGGAGTCTTAATTCTCTATTTATACAATATGAATGACCTTTAATTACATTTTAGGTCAAAAAAGGTCGACATGGTCGGTTTACATCAAAAATCCAATTTTACATCAAATTAAAAATTCAAAACCCTAATTTTCCATTAGAGATGACATCATGCCCCCCCTTGGGTGACATTAGGCCCCATCATGGAACTCTAGGCCTCAGAAATGAGATGTTAGGCCTCAAAGGTTGCCACACATGCCAACCAAGCCTTCCTCATGCCAAAACCCTAACTAGATGATGTCAGGGGCCTTCAAGGGCCAACGTCGTATTCGAAGGGTAAGACCCTGTTGAGCACTCAACACACCCTAAACAGCCTATGTCAAATTTACTTTTTGGGTACCACTTGATCTTTTGCACTATCTGATTCTACTTCAGTATGAAAAATGTTTCCTTTGCTTGTCACTTTTGTTTCTCATTTAAGTCTCTCAAAGTTTGCTTGAGCATGTGAAAACACATAACTTAAAATACTAACACTTAATTAAAGAATCTACAGTCAAGACTTCTCCCCGACGCGCTTAAGAAATTCGGCATCATAAAGGATTAAGCATGAAAGGAAATCACTCAAGAGAACCGAGGTCGCCGAGCGCCGATATTCATCGTCGTCGGCAAATAGAAGTTGTTCTTCCGCGACAAGAATCACTCAAGGATATCACCGACGACCGATCCATTTAGGCGTCGGTAAAAAGTGAAAAGAGTAAGCATGGAACGAAAATGAAATGATATCACTGATCGTCGACTTCTGAAACGTTGTTGGTATCGAGGGGATTTCGAGGATGATAATCCGCAAGAGGTTTATTTCTGAGGGATGATCCCCGATAATTTTCGGTATGGGCAGTCCCAAGTTAAGCATAGAACGCTCGACTTGAACAAAGTCCTGATTCCAACCATCACCCACAAGCTGAGTTCTCGGTTTTCAGTACTATGTATCTCGAGTTAGTGGTACCACGTTAGCGTCGTATGATGAAGTCGATCAACGTCGGAGGTTTTACAGAAGGATATCAATAAAATAATACAAAACAACTCGGAGCAACACTAAGCACAAAATCATGGTTAACTTACAAGAAATTTGGACAAAGAAAACAATAGATTCACATGCAAAGAGAAAAAAATGATGCATTCAACTACTATGACCAAAATCCTTTCGTCAAAATTTCGAGACTTTATATATTAGACTCCCATCAGGCTTAGGTTACATACAGTAGACACTGTCTACACCTTTTTGCCAACCAACCCGGTTACATTGAGAACATGAAAATTTTCACAAGAAAAAAGGGAATACTATCAAAATTCTACGTCACGTCTGAGAATACAAAACAGAGTCCGCCCATCATGCCTCTTCTGTGTGCGAAATTTCTCCCCGACTACCTCACGCTCATGGAGGTGTTGTTATCTTTTTTTCTTCCTACACCCTTTGCGCTTCGCGCAACTGCATGATCATTTCTTGTGCTTCCCGAAGTTGTCACTTGAGCTAGGTTGTGCTCCCTTCATGACCTTGTGGTGCTGACACCTCAAGGTTCTTTGCTGCCAATTGTCGACGTTATTCTCTATTCTCTTGGTAAAGTTCAGCTATGGCGAGTTGTGCCTGCTCCATCTGTGGATTAGGTCCTCAGACGTTAGAACTTGAGGCTTTTGTCTTTCTCATTCGGCTCCCGCTTCCTCGACTTGTGGTTCCGACAAGCTTCAGCCAAATAGTGTGCATTAAGAGCTCCTCGGCGGTTGATCGTGCACACGACTAAACCGGGATTTGGCTTTCCCCCCCGACTTCCTTATTTTTTCTAGGCCATCCACTCCTCCGATGTATCTGATGTTGAGGAATCATGGCTTCCAACCTATGCCCTTCCAACGTAACTTCTTCCACTTTGGCCTCCGCACAAGGTGATACTATCGTTTCCATGTGAAGGTAGGAATCTCCCTTTGAAGCCCTGGTAACACTCGCTGCAAACAAAAATGAGACCCAAGCATTTTGTGGCTCAATCATGGAACTTCGACTGCCTCATAGTCCCCGTCTTGAGTTTTGAGGAGTCCCCATGGTGAAACAACGTATCTACCTTATGCGTGGGTGAGTTGACAAAGGCCCAAAGAAAATAATTTGATCGAGCTGGGCTCACGAGACGAGTCAGTGCATAACCTTGACTGGTAAGTAGAACACATAGAAAACATCCAGAATTTATAACGAAGTGGGTAGTGAGTCAAAACATGCCAGGGAGCACTGAATGCCTTGTGATGGGATGTTTTAAAGAATTTATGTTTCACGTCCACACGACGGGTATCATCCAGGGCATGTGAGATGCAACCAATAGGAGTTGCAGAGAATGTGTGGTACGATCGCATTGATTTCTTTTTAAATTCCCCAACCTCCATAATGAGATGATGATGGTTGATGCACTTGCTGATGTGACTCCTGTTTGAGAAACTTGCCTCGACCTGAAGTGTTTAACGACTTCCCTTATGAAAGTATCCAGCTCTTTTGAAACTTACTCGTACTTTTAGCACATGTTCGACTCTGAACTCCTTTCTCGAACCCAAGGGCCAACTGGCCACTGGCGTGACTTTGACTCTCATGGTTTCCATACCTGATCTTTCATGCTATGGCGCACGGCTGTAACCCACCCTAACTCAAGAAAAATGACGACGCTAACAAAGATGGTTCAGGTAATTCGAAGGGTTGCAAAGATCACATAAGTACCAAACAATCAGGCTTAGCGAGCTTTACAGGTATGCACTAGTCTAGATTCTTCACGCTTATGTCTTTACATATATTTTGTCAAGTTTTATTCTGTAATCCATTTCTAAACGATTTGAATTTTGATTGCAGGAAAGATCCCTCTGACTATCGAGCAAAATTGGCTTCGTAACCTTGCCGAGGAATCCGAGAGAAATTGGGTCTGGAGATCAACAAGGTAATGAAGGATATCAAATTGCTTGAGTTCAGAACGCCCGATGATTTCGTCGACTTGTGTGACATAGTAGAATCGCACACCAAGAAATATTCTTCATGGGCCGAAAGAATAGCAAAGGTGATCGCCACAGCGCCATGACAGGTACAACAATTTATGGAACATTCGATCAGCACTCAGGCTGTGCTTCAACAGTTAAGTGCTAGTCTAGTCAAGTATCGGATGCCTGTGGTGGAGATCAAAGAAGTTCACGCACTCTCAATGGAACATCATAGATTTCCATACACCCAAACCTGCGAGGATTTGTTCATCAGTTAGTCGGAGTATGAGAAAAGTCACCCTTTCAAGTGATATCTTGAGTTGACTGTTAAGAAACTGTTAGAAGAGAACGCCACGTGGTGAATTCTGTTTACTTATCTATACTTAGCCATTATTTTCAGTTGAATTTTATGTTATAAATAAGAACATCGACCAATTAGCCAGAGGTCTATGGTCGCGGCAAGAAACTCTTTTTTTCGTTTGTTAAGAACTATTTCCGAGATAGCTTTAATTGAGAAGTCCTTATGGACCAGAGACAAAGTTATATTTTCATCAAACTGCATGTGTGATTGGACGTGGAGAAGAACTATTTCCTATCATGTTTCATGAACGAATGTTGTAATGAGTAAGAGAAATTAAATCTATTGTCAAGTTATGTGGTTCAATGTTTTGTTGTTCTTTTCTTTATGATGGAGATGAATCGTTGTGTTATCATGTGATGGATGATTAGTCTAGGTGAATTATTTTTCTTTCCATTATCTTATCGCATATGTGTTTTCTTTCTGATAATTAGTATCTTAGATAGTAATTGGATGCTCACACGGTTAACGTATTAGTACTAGGCCTGTGGGATAGAATTGGCGTCTGCATGCTTGAGTAGCGGGTTATCCCAAGCTCAACCTCTTCTCCAGTATTTTAGAGCCTTTTCCCATTTTTTTGCCAAGTTGGTTTATACCGACTTACAATCTTATATCTGTCCCACCTAAGAGAAAATACAAAAAGATAAAGTCCAAACTGAAGGAGAGACCTTCGCAAGAAAACGTAAAGCCCATCGATTAATTGGTCGGATCACAAGATCTGGAGAACCATTCCACCATTAAACGTTGTAGAGTCTAATTGGGCCTCGATGGTAGGTTTGGTTCATGTTGTTGAACTAAATGGATTTAGGACCCATCAAGAGAATTGGCGCTAGAAGGAGGGCCTGAGAATGAATGGCTAAATACATATTTCACATAATATTTCAGACAACCCGTAGATTCAAAAATGGCCCACATGCATGGCTAGTCATTCCCAAGACAACCCACACACGCTGAGTACTCCTAAAACGAGTAACTCACCACATCCCAAGGAAGAACCATTGTTCCCTGATATACCTTATGCTCTTCCTCACGAGGAATTAAATCAATTCAGAAGAATCACAAGAGCTTACGCCCGAAAGATCGGTGCGTTGTCCTTAGCTCCGATACTTCCTTGAAGAAAAAAACAAAGAAGACCAATGGTTAATACTCCTGATGAGGTTTTCGTGCACATGGTAGAAGACTTAATAGATTCATAATCAACGAAATCCAAGATCCTCTTGATCTGATACCCAAAACGCCAATCGACGACGTCCCTAAACCAGAGGATTTTTTGAAAGAGGAGGAGTTTAACTTAGAATCTGAAGATATGGAGGACAACAACGACCATAATTAAGAGAGGGGAAACCCACCACTGAACAACCAACCCTGGTTGTCCAGAGACACTTTAGCCCTCCCAAGACCAATCCATAACCTTCCCCGACATCCAGAGAAGTTACTTCTTAAGTTTGACCCAGAATCCTCAAGATTACCTGAAGATCATATCAAGAAATTTATACTAGAAATTAGACTTATGAACGTCCAACATGAAGATGTAGTTTGCAGGATGTTCCCCAACACTTTTGAGAACTTAGCCTCCACAAGGTATTTTAACCTACCTGTAGGATCCATAACTAGTTGGACAAAGTTTCAAAAAGATTTTTTAGATAAATTTACCGAAGAAACCACTACAAGAGCTCTGATGAATAAACTATTCACAGCCACCATGAGTTCAAAAGAGAAGGTTAAAGATTTATATCAAAGATTCACAACCATCTTAAACAAATTCCATCCCGAAGCCAAAACAACTCAGTAGTTGCAAATTTAAGTATATGTTAATGCGCTCCCAACTTCTATTTCCAAGTTTGTGAAGAGGGATGTTAAACGAACCTTAGCTGAGAATTTTGAAGAAGCTAAAATGATAGAATTCCAAATGAAAGTGTGTAAAGAAGGCCAGGTCTCTTTAGTTAAAAAAGAAGTTCCACCTCCTCCCAGGAGAGGACTCCTTCTGACTAGACCACTAGGGAAACAAGCAGAACAGACTCCCGACAAGGGTAATGGAGACATAGAATATCTACAATGCATGGTTAATAAATTATCAAATGAGATCATAAACATGAAGAGAAACAAAGGGGAAGGAAACCAAGGCCAAAGGCCTTATAAGACTTTCTTTAAAAGGAACTCATCGTTAAAAGCAATTGAACCTCCCCTAGCTAACTTGAATATCGATCTAGGGAATGCCTCATCTGATTATTTATGTACTTATCACTAGGAAAACCACTCTGAAAGAGACTTCCCTCAATGGGTGCATGCCAAGAATTTGATGGTCAACCGATTTTTAGATGAGGTTTCCCTAACCGAACCACCCAACAATTTGGTTATGAATGTTGTTGTCCAGGAAGAGATTGACCCACCCGAAGATACAACCATGCTGATATGGGATCCTGACCTAATTATGCCTTCCGATGACCTATTTCAGGTTCAAGAACCACCTGTAGAGGTCTTGGTTGTGAAAACTAGAAGTAAAGGTCCTATTGTCTCAAAGGATCCTACAACCACTCAAACGTCAGGGGAAAGGTCAACTCCCGATCGCCCGAAAGCACCTTTTGCTCCCTCAGCAAAAATATTTCTTGCTACAAGCTTTGAAATCAGTAGAAAACCCCATGACAAGCAATGAACAACAAAGAAATCTAAATTCCATAGATCTAGTAAATAAACCAACTATGAATACATTCTCGGAAGATAAGAAGGGAAAACCTTTTGTCCCACCGTTCCTCTTAATGTTTGAAGTCTTCAACAGGAACCTCCACAATTGTTTGGTAGATTCAGGAGCATCTTCCAATGTGATGCCCTTGTCTATTTTCAAAAAATTAAATGTCGTTCCTCTCAAGAGTGATAAACATGTAATACAACTAGATAGAACCTGGGTCAAAGTCACGGGGGAACTCAAATATGTAATGATCAGGATAGCGACACATCCTAAGTTTGTGGAAGTGATTGAAATCATTGTAGTTGACATCCCAGAGACCTATGGGTTATTACTAAGTCGAGATTGTTATGAGAAGTTAAACGGGTACTTTATTACAGACTGGGCACACCTTTGGCTACCACTGAAGGGATACAAGAATATGATCAGAATTGATAGGGAGAGATACCTGAAACATATGGTCACTGATCTAGAAACCTCGAATGAACCCTCATCCACAGACTTCATCGTCCTAGGTAATTATTCTTGTGATTCCTATTTCGGGAACTTCTCCCCTCTTCCATATGATGTCCCTCTCACTTAGAACTCTGGAATGATTTTTCAAGAGAAATCGTCAATATCGACAGAGGAAACCCTCTTCTGTCAAGAACCTGTGCTAGAAATCACCGGATAAAAGATAGGAGGGAAAGAAAGTAATAAGAAGGAAGGGATGGTTAACTTTCAATGACAGATCTGGACCATATATTTTGATGGATCTAAATCACAAGAAGGATGAGGGGCAGGGTACATCCTCATTGATTGAAAAGGTAAACGACATTTCCTGTCCTGTAGACTAGAATTCAAATGCACAAATAACAACGCCAAGTATGAGATCTAGTACAAGGGTTAAAGAAATCCATAGACTTAAACATCAAAGAATTTATGGTTTTCAGAGACTCGAATATTATCGTTAGATAAGTAAGGAATACTATACATTGCAATTCCCCGCACCTAAAGAATTATCAACAGAAAGTGCATAGGTTAATAGAGCATTTTGAAGATTTCAATATTACAACGATCCCCAGAGCAAAGAACATTATTGTTGATTCCCTGGCCACAGTTGCTTCAAGGCTGTCACCTTTAGAAGATTATGAAGCCTTCCGATTCACTGTAGAAATACTCTACAAACCATCGATGCCCAACAATATTTCTAATTGGAAAGTCTTTGAAGGGGATGAATAGATCATCAACTTTCTAAATAACCAAGATAATTTCAAAGACTTAGCTATTAATGATGAAGTATTCCAGGAACAATTAGAAGGAACTGATCCTTGGACAGGTCAACCTATTGACAAATCGAAGTCTCACACAATCCCGAAAGGGATAGCTAACTTGGAGAATATTTTTGACCTGAAGGAACGGTTTAAGGGGCCTAAAAATGAAAAGATCGGTAGCTCCCGTCCCCTACATGAAACTGTAAATATTGGAACCCCGAAAATCCTAAAGAATGTGAATCTTGGAACAACTATATCTAAGGAGGAAAGGAAGGCTTATCTTAAACTGTTTAGACAATATCAACATGTCTTTGCATGGTCCTATCGAGATCTGAAAACTTATGATACCTGCATCATTCAACACACTATCCCGTTAAGACCCGAAGTGAAACCCTTCCAACAGAAGCTCTAAAAGTATCACCCATCCCTAGAACCTCTCATGTACCAGGAATTAAAGAAACTTTTAGATTCCAAAATCATCTTCCATGTTAGGCATTCCACGTGGGTAGAAAATCTGGTTCCTGTGAGGAAAAAGTCTGGATAAATCCGCTTATGCGTAGATTTTAGGAACCTCAACAGAGCTTCATAAAAGGACAATTACCCAGTCCCGCCAATGGAGAAACTCCTGCAGGGCATGTATGTCTTGGAGATTTTCCCTCTATTCGACGGTTTCTCAGGATACAACCAAGTATGGGTTTCAGAAGAAGATCGTTTGAAAACTACCTTCCGAACCAAGTGGGGAACCTTCGCTTATAAACACATGCCTTTTGGGTTAGTCAACACAGGGGCGACCTTCCAAAGGGCCATGGATGTAGAATTTTGGGGACTAATCAACAAGTGTGTGGTAGTGTATCTGGATGACGTAACTATGTATTCAAAGAATAGAGAAGAGCACATCCAACACTTAACTCACATTTTCGAAAGGTGTAGGAAATATGGTATATCCTTAAATCCTAAGGAAACTATTTTCGGCGTCAAGGAAGGTAAGTTGCTAGGTCACATTATATCTCAAGCAAGCATTTGCATAGACCCAAAAAGGATTAAGGCCATAGCTCAACTCCCGTTGCCTCACAACAAGAAAGCTATGCAGTCTTTTTTCGGACAAATCAATTTCGTGAGAAAATTCACTCCCGATTTCGCGGAAACTATAACCCTTGAAAAAGATGATTCGTAAAGATGATGAATTTAAATGGGATGATGAATGAAGAGATGCATTCAACAACATCAAAACTACCATATCTCAAGCCCCCGTGTTACAAAGTCCCAATTTCAATAGAGATTTCTTCCTCTATAATTTCTCCTCCGACCAATCCTTAGCTGCGGTATTGACTCAGAAGGATGATGACAACAACGAGGCCCTGATGTCATTCATGAGCACTAACCTCCAAGGAGCCGAACAAAATTACCCTTCCGTAGATAAACAGGCTTATGCATTTTATAAAGCAGTAAAACACTTCAGGGCTTACATCCTCACGAACCACACCAAAGTAATCATACTTCATCCTGTAATCCTCTCTTTGTTCATTCAACAAGAGATGGGGGAAAGAAGAGGGAACTGGATGGAAGTAGTTCAAGAGTTTGATCTAGATATAAAACCTGCCAAACTAGTTAAAGGACAAGGGTTATGCAAACTTGTGGTTGAATCCCATGACCAAGAAAATGAAGACTCTGGATGGGAGAATGAAATGGCATTATGGTGTGGTGAAATTTCATACATTTCCCCAGGGCCAGAGTCTTGGTATGAGAATTTGACTTATCTCTTGCACCATGGGACTTGCGCAAAAAATCTCAACCCTAGGGAAAGGAGAGCTCTCAGGTTAAAATCCGCACAATGTTGCCTCATAAATTTGGTACTCTTCCGGGTTAATTATGACAGGGTACTCTTAAGATGTCTCGAATGGGAATATGCAAACAAAGTTCTGAAGGAGAACCATGATGGCCCTGTTGGTTATTATTTGCCCAACTTGTTCAAAGACGCTCACACCTACGCTAGAAATTGTAAGACCTATCAAATAAGCGTTGGGAGGGAGACGAGAGTGCCAGTCCCACTCCAACCAGTGACTGTCTCTAGGCCTTTTAAGCAATGGGGTTTAGATACCATAGGATAAATTACACCCAGTTCTTCAAAACAACATAAGTATATACTTACCGCCACCAATTATTTCATGAAATGGGCAGAGGCCATTCCTCTGACTCATGTAAACAAGAAGGTGGTAATCCAATTCATAGAACAATAGCTAATCACAAGGTTTGGGGTCCCTTCTGTCCTGTTTTTTGATAATGCAAATTATTTTTCTTCCACACTATTGACAGAGTTTTCTCTGGACAAAGGAATCATAATTAGGTACTCTGCAAATTATTATCCACATGAAAATGGGGTGGCAGAATCAACCAATAAGAACCTAGTGAGAATTTTAAAGAAGACGGTTGCAGACAACCAAAGGAATTGGCATAATCTACTCCATAACTCTCTATGGGCCGATAGAGTCACACCCAAGGAAGATATAGGAAATTCCCCATACTTTTTGGTGTACGAGCATGAATCCATTCTCCTGAATGAGCTTTATCTCCCATCTCTTCAACTAGCCCAAGATTCCAAAGGACACCCTTCATCAGTCATACAACAAAGAATTGACACTCTGCTCATGCTTGAGGAAGAAAGGGAAAAGGAAAAATCAAAGTTCATGGCCCACCAATAGATTGTTAAAAGATGGTTTGACAAGCATAAGTCTAAAGAGAAGAATTTTGAAGTAGGGGACTTGGTCCTAAAATGGGACAGAGAAAACGAGCCTAAAGGAAAACACTCTAAGTTTCAGAATCTATGGCTCGGGCCTTTCCAGGTGGCTGAGAATATTGGGGCATGTACTTATCAGTTACAAAATCTGAGGGGGGAACCAGAAGCCCTCCTAGTAAATGACCAAGCCCTAAAACAATATTTCCAT
>ML796122.1:287298-310910 GCA_009831015.1 Picea engelmannii | reverse complement strand
ATTTTTAAGTTTTATGTTTTGTGTGCGTATTTCATGAGTTGTTTCAGCTAGGTTTACTATGACTTACTTTAATTTTTTTTTTCTTTTGTTGTTTGATTTCCGCACTTTTGAAGGTTGTGTTTAGCAAGACAATGGTTGGTCTCAAATCATGCGACATAGAGAACTCTGTTCCTAACTCATTTCTCACATGCAACAAAAGGAAGCATCGAGGAACCTACACATTCTTTGAAGAGTCCTCTATCTAACCAGCGCAAATGAACAACTCTAGATAAATGCATAAAGTTCTACCTGGTGGTCTGGTGAAACCTTATGGGAAAGTTGGAAAGCTGAAAAGGACTTCATGAACCCCGAAGATAAAGCTAGCAAAGGCTTCACCTTAAACCATCTCACTTTGCAAATTAAACAAACGTCATCCTCTCCCACTCGCTCAGGGCATTCTACTGAAATCAAAGTTAACTATACCAAATGAGTGAACAGTGAGAGAGGGTATGCAGATATCTCTGTTGGGGCTATGGACGCTCGCTAGTAGTGGAGCAAGGTCTGTGATGTCGGGGTGACTCCATCGAGGCTATGGACGCTAGCTGGTAGCGGAGCAACACCGTAGCAAGTGAGTAAAGGTAACTAAAGGCTTCATGCCAGTGAATACTTTACTAGACTTTGTACAAAAGGGAATGAGTCAGGGTTATGGGAAATGAAGGAGGAATAAAGGTTAAAAACCCCACAGGCAGACCCAAAAGCATCAACCAAGGAGTTTCAAAAGAAAGGGTAAATGAAGCTCTGATTTAAAGCTAGTAAGGTTCTCCACCAACTTTCGTATCAACCAAACATGAAGGAGGAATAGAGATTCTGCTTTCACCCAGTAAGTTGCCATTTGTTGAGCACTCAACACACCCTAAAAAGCCTATGTCAAATTTACTTTTTGGGTACCACTTGATCTTATGCACTATCTGATTCTACTTCAGTATGAAAAA
This sequence comes from Picea engelmannii, assembly GCA_009831015.1. Lineage (NCBI taxonomy): Eukaryota > Viridiplantae > Streptophyta > Pinopsida > Pinales > Pinaceae > Picea > Picea engelmannii. Next base: position 309,939 of record ML796122.1, on the reverse strand, counting down.
TGTTGCATTTTCTTATCACTTTTGTTTCTCATTTAAGTCTCTCAAAGTTTGCTTGAGCATGCAAAAACACATAACTTAAAAGACTAACACTTAATTAAAGAATCGACAGTCAAGACTTCTCCCCGACGCGCTTAATAAATTCGGCATTGGAAAGGATTAAGCATGAAAGGAAATCACTCAAGAGAACCAAAATCGTTGAGCACCGATCTTCGTCGGCGTCGGCAAACAAAAGTTATTCTTCCGCGACAAGAGTCACTCAAGGATATCACCGACGGATGATCCCTTTCGGCGTCGGCAAAAGGTGAAAAGAGTAAGCGTTGAACGAAAATGAAATTATATCGCCGATCGTCGACTTCCGAAACCTTTTTAGTATCAGGGGGATTTCGAGGATGATAATCTGCAAGAGGTTTATTTCTGAGGGCTGGTCCCCATTAATTTTTGGCATCAGTAGTCCCAAGTTAAGCATAGAGTGCTCGACTTGAACAAAGTCCCGAGTCTGACCATCACCCGCAAGCTGAGTTCCCGGTTTTCATTACTATGTATCTCGAGTTAGTGGTACCACTTTAGCGTCGTACGATGAAGTCGATTGGCGTCAGAGGTTTTGCAGAAGGATATCAATAAAAAGATACAAAACAACTCAGAGCAACACTAAGCACAAAATCAGGGTTAACTTACAAGAAATTTGGACAAAGAAAACAATAGATTCACATGCAAAGAGAAAAAATGATGCATTCAACTACTATGACCAGAATCCTTTCGTCAAAATTTCGAGACTTTACATACAGTAGACACTGGCTCATGTTACATACAGTAGACACTGTCTACACCTTTTGGCCAACCAACCCGGTTACATTGAGAACATGAACATTTTCACAAGAAAAAAGGGAAGACTATCAAAATTCTGCGTCACGTCTGAGAATACAAAACAGAGTCCGCCCATCATGCCTCTTCACCACACAGTCTTTCTCCCCGGCTGCTTCGCACTCTCGAAGGTGTTGTCATCTTTTGTTCTTCTGACACCCTTTGCGCTTCGCGCAACTGCACGATCGTATCTTGTGCTTCCCGAAATTGGGTCCGGAGATAAACAAGGTGATGAAGGACATCAAATTGCTCGAGTTCAACACACCTGATGATTTAGTCGACTTGCGCGACATAGTCGAATCGCACACCAAGCAAGATTCTTCATAGGCCGAAAGACTAGCAAATGTGACCGACACAACACCAAGACAGGTACAACAATTTTTGGAATATCCGATCAGTCCTCGGGTTGTGCTTCAACAGTTAAGTGCTAGTCTGGTCAAGTATTGAATGCCTGCAGTGGAGATCAGAGAAGTTTACGCACTCCCTAGGGAAAAACACATATTTCCATAACCCCAAAGCTACAAGGATTTGTTCATCAGTTGGTTAGAGTATGAGAAAAGTCACCCTTTCAAGTGATATCTGTTGTGAGGGAAATCTCCCTATGGACTAGCAAATAGAGTTCAGACTTTGCATGCAGATATGACCGAAGAAAAACTACTTTCTACCTTCATCCCTAGATTTAAATCCCCTTTTCTTAGTAAATGCATGGAAATATCAACCTACCTCGTTTCCGACGTTTGATGTCGATCCTCCGTTGTACTTGATTACTTGTTCACAATACTCCTTCCAAAGTTGACCTGCATACAAGACAAGTAACGACTATGCATGCATCCTACTTATATACTAACGGGTTAGAAATCAAAACATATACTAATCAAAATATAAAAAGTTCACGAATTGGGACGGGAAAAGCTTTTTCTTTATTACTTTGAATGAGTCAACTTACAAAATCTGAGACCAGCCACTACTCTGCGAACCTGATACTGGGCTCCTCTTCTACTGTCCTCCAACTACTTTTCTTTGTATCTCCTTTGGCATCAGGAAAGGCTAAAGGGTTGGGACAATGGGAATATGCAAATGGGAAAAGTTTCTTTGCTATATTTTTCCTCCTTCCAAATGGGACCCCTACCCCTTCTTTTATAGGCTAGAAGGAGCTAGGTATTTGGATGAACCCTTGGCCATGCATGGCCGGGAGTTTCAGTTAACTCACCCATAGATTTTTTGTTCTGTTGACAACTTTCCTTTTTTCGTGCTTTTGTCGGTCCACGTGGGCTATTTTGGGTCAGCCAGCGTGTACAGGCATGCAGTAATGGAGTAGGGCGCATGTGCCTTTAAAAAAGAGGATTTTCAAAGAGTTGTTCAGCAGTGCTTTGGCAAAGAAGGGATATGAGATGGCTTGATGCCAGGTAAGCATGTATGGTGCAATTTAGGGTTATAACAGATGCCCCCTAATGTGTGAGGTCAGAAGAGCATCTGATGGCCGAAATACATTACCAATCTTTACTGATGTGCCAAACAATTGAGCCCAAGGATCAGGAACCGAGAGGCATCGTCTACAAAATAACACATGTCTCATTGAGGCGGGCATACCCATGCTCGGGATAAAATAGAATCATGGCTTCCAATCAAATACACTATAGATCCATGTCATATAACTATATAAAGAGTAGCCACAAACAATACACAGCGGAGCTACATCTCAAAATCGAAAAGATATACGTATAGAGTATCCATCTTCTGGAAGCTGATATGGCCTGATGGTTGGAGATGAGATCTTCAGAGCTCGAGCAACAACTTCAAAATCTTCCAAACTCATGTAGGAGTGTAATATGAGTGTACGACTGCACTACTTAGAGGTCTTCGATGACTCGTCGGTCATGGACTTGATGATCAGACTGAAGGCTTCATTGATTTCGAACAAGGACTTGATTGGACATTTGGGATGGCCGGGCATGAGGGAAAGAGACAAAAATGCAGAGGGGCCAACTCAGGCTTGGTGACAAAATTTCCTTGGACAATAGCATGACAAATGGTGAGACTCAGGCAGCATGGCATTAACATAAGTTTACGAGGCAGGATGCAACACAAACTCTCCACATGTTTGGAAGAATAACCAAATGGGGGAGGACACAACTCTATGTAGCGAGAACAAATTCCTAAGGTCATATTAAATCCCAGGGTGTGATGAACAAACAGACATATGTGCTTTATCCAAGGGTGACTCATTATGCTGCCAATAAAGAAAATACTTTTCCCTTCCTCTTTTTTGGGGTATATTTGATTTTTTTTTTGTTGTTGTCCTTTTCAATAGTTTTGGAAAAAGAATAAAGGAATATTACGTTACAAAGGAGGAACGAGTGTTGCAAACATACAAGTTCAAGGAACAAGGGAAAGACTGATGTTTAGGATAATGATACTCGGGAAAAATCATCCGGGGGCCAAGGGTGTTAAAACATAGAAGAAAACTGTTACTAGGCTGACATAGAAGGTATGCAAACGCGGTTAACAAAACACACAATGGTAACGTCCTTCGATGTAAGTTTAATGAGCCCAGGGAAGGTAAGCTCGGTGGTTTTTCATATTTAGAGATTCTAAAAAAACATAAAAGGAGACTCCATTGGGGTACCTTTTTCGAAGATAGTCTAGTCGGTTCGAAAAAGGGTAAAGTAGCACCGATTAGACGTCGATTCAAAACCATTTTAACGAGTGTGACAAGGACAAGATCACTCGGCTATTTTTTCATTTTTAAGGAGTCTGAAAAAAGATTAACTATGGACTCTGTCAGGAATGTTCTTCTGGACCAATTTAATGAGTGTGAAAGAATAAGGTCACTAGACAATCTTTTCAATTTTAGGGAGTCTGAAAAGAGCTTAACTATGAACTCCGTGGGGGTTCCTTCTTCGTAAGTTTAGTCCCTCAGGCCCAAAAAAGAGATAAAATTATACCTGAGAGTACTCTTTTATAGAGCTGAAGTTCCATAGAGTATACCTTTGTTCGTACAGTTGACCGTCCGGACCAAAAAATGGGTAAACTACCGCCGGATAGACGTGACTTCAAATTTCAGTTTAATGAGCGTGAAAGGCTAGAGGATCGCTCGACAATCTTTTCATATTTAGAGGGTCTGAAAAGGGCTTAAAAGAAGACCCGTTATTTTTTGGGAGTCCTGAGGGTGAGGTCAAGAGCGAAGAATAATCATGCAAATGAGGCTCAAACTCATATTCAGGAAAGACTATAAGGACTCCCGAGCCTGCAGTGTTTTTAGAGACAACATGAATGCCATAATGCAACTAGGATCTACCTAGGGCATCCATGTTCCGGTAAGCTCTACTACCAAATTGCGACACTTCTAAAGCAGAGATGATGGTTCCGTGTCACAATCTGATGGGATCGATCCTATGGCAAATGAAAAAGACAACGAGATACAAAAATCAGGGTAGAAACCTAACCTATATGCTCAAGTTGATCGTCGGAAAACTTTTCATGGACCATCAAAATTTACTCAAAACTCAAAAAAAATGTCCCAATACCCGATCGAATCCCTCCCATATAACTCCTGAATCACTCTAAATGGTTTTTGGTATAAAGAAAATGATAAGGGAGGTCAAAAAAGTGACAAAAAGAGGCCAAAAAGTTTATAAATAGAAGCTGGCAGCTCATTATCACCATTGCTAATTTGAAAATTGACTCTGGAGCCAAAAGACCCCCTTTGATAAAAACGATGATTCTGAGAGCTACAGTGGACGAAACGAACTTCCGTCTGGACAAAGTAAATACAAACTCCCCTATCTAGCTATTCAATTCTTTATTTTTGCTTTTGATTTCATTTTTTGGGTGGACGTCGAACTTTAAAAGGTCGTCCCTAGGTCCACACGGGCTGTCTCTGGACAGGCCGCGTGTACACTTGGGCAGAGTAAAAATTGCCCATGTGCACATGTGACTGTCACCTAGACAACACGCGTGGACCTCCGTTTATAAACAAAAAGAACCAAAGAGCACTCACTCACCCTCCTGAACTTTATTGTTTTGGTAGGATGTATGTCCACTGGAGGGAAAGGGAGCATGAAGAAGTTGGTGAGTTGGTTGCGGGAGATCCGAATGCCATGGTCGCGTTGATGCAATGTGGTTTGCTAAAGTTCTTCCTATGTCCATTTATGTGGGCGCAACTGAGGCTACCGAATGCCTTGGTTGACTATTGGCATATTGATGCAGAGGCTTTCATGCTAGAGGGGTAATCACTGGTGCCCACCACCGAGGATATCGACTTTTTGACTGGCCTCTCAAGGAGAGGGGAACCAGTCAATTTCAGGACATTTCTGTCGGGGCCGCATAACATAGTGGAACTGATAGCCCTGCACTGTGAGGCTGGGACAAGCCATTTGAGCTCCCAGGTTCCCATAAGTAAGATCACTAACCTATCGCTGCAAGAAATATTATTGCTCATTGGGCGGATTACCGGTTCAGCGGCCTTGCATCAGGTGTCCCGCGCACAGATGAACTATGTTATCCAGTGCTTGAATGCATAAATTTTTGACTGGAGTACCACACTACTGGAGTGTATGAAGAGGCAATTGATAGATTGTCGTCAGCAGATACAGAGGAACTTGGGGTTCGGGACTATTTTGTGTTCGTTATTTTTCAAGAGAGTTCCGAGCTTTAGTCCTCAGGTAGTGGTACGAGGACATCATGCCTCTTTTCCTGTTGTATGTAGATGGGCAGTATTACTGTCACGATAGGGTGGTAGAAGGACCAATGAGTCCTTCGATGATGACTTTTTTGCATGGCTGTCATGACAGATCCTTGTGATCGAGGATTACCCATATGCAGGGATAGACTTTTTGAGAGATCCTGAGATACCCGTGCCTCCTGGTGATTATGCAAGGAACAGGCATCGCCTCGGCCAGGGGCTGCAACTGCCACTGCCGGGGGACCAGCAGTAGCAGGAGACATCCCATCCAGGGAGGCTGAGAGAGTACTCAGACGAGTTGAGCGGAACTTGACTGCACTCACTCGCACAGTCCCGATGGCAGAGATTGAGGACTTGCTGCCATCTATGCAGCCTCATGTAGTGGGGGCACCTCGGACATGGGTCCGATTGTTTAGGCGTCTAGCTCATGCTGTGGACCAGTATAATAGGGCCCATAGGCCCTGAACCTATTTAGACATTTTACGTGCCACAAGCACTACTTGTATATATTTTTTGAGGGCATAAGCCCTGTGACTTGTTATTGGTCCTATTTTTGAGGCGCTTGCGTCCATCCATGTACTCTGGTTACTTTTATGATATTATATGTGGTTTTTTGGTATTTTGTGTCTTATGGATCACATGTGCAAAAATATATTTACATTCTTATGTCAATGTTCTTTTATATGTGTGCAAGATGCCAATCTAAAATTTGATTAGCTAGAGTATCTGTAATTTGGTTTAATCTCCTAGGAACATGAAAATATGTAATATAATCAAAGTTTCATTCTAAGAGACGTACCCTAAGGTATCATCGGTGTAAATTTGGATCATGAACCCGATATACTCTATTTAATTGAGACACAACCAATTGAGCGTCAAGATAGACCCGAAGATGAGAGATACCCAATGACAAAGCGTCATGAAGCAACTTAATAACTGCACTGTACTCGGCAACATTATTTGTGGTGTCACCTAAGCATATACCTCCGGAGGATAACAACTATCCCTGAGGTGTAAAGATTACCCAAGTTGCGGAGGCAAGCCTCTGAGTGTGCCGACTAGCACCGTCTACATACCCAACGAACACCTCAGAATCACTTGACATCTGACATATTGACGAAAGATAACATCAATGACACATCCATAACATTTAAAAGAAACAAAAAAGTAATAGTACAAAGACTATACATATGTTACAAAAAGTTACCCACAGTGACCTACCTATGAGTAACACTTCTTGAGGTAAAGCCCATTTCTAGGCTCCGCCAAAGCATTCCCTTCGAAATCAACCAGACAATAGGTGCCCTTTTTTAATACCTCTTTTATGATGAAAGGCCCGAACCACATGGGTTTGAATTTGCCTGCCCCCAGGGGGTCCTTATCTTGGTCATAGACCAGGACAAGGTTACCTTCAGAGAAAATCCGAGGACGAACGAACCAATCATATTGACACTTGACCTTATGTTTGTGAGCCTTGTTGGCCAGGGCCGCATCACGAAGCTATTCATTGAGCTGCTCAAGGTATACTAACCGTTCTTCGAGTGGAGAAGTGTCGGACAATAATTGTACTGCCAATTTTAGAGATGGGATCTGACATTCGATGGGCAAGATTGCCTCTAGCCTGTAAACGAGTTGAAAAGGTGAGAAACCGGTTGCAGTCTTAACAGATGTTCGGTAAGCCCATAATGCCGAGTATAGCATCAAATGCCAATTTGACTTGGCAGAGTTGATAGTTCATTGTAGAATAGTCTTAAGAGTTTTGTTTACAACTTCCACCTGCCCATTAGCCTGGGGGTAGTAGGGTGATGAATGTTCCTGCCGTAACCCAAGATTTGATGTTAATTTGGTCATCATCTGATTCTGAAAGTGACTACCATGGTCAGTGACAATCTCCCCCGGGACGTCGAACCTTGCTATGATCTGGTTGAATAAAAAGAGAGCTGCAGTCTCTCCATCATCTTTAAACGTTGGCATAGATTCGACCCACTTTGTGAAGTAGTCTATAGCTACGATGATATAGCGATGCCCCCTTGCTAAAGGAGGGTTGCAAGTAGTGTAATCAATCCCCCACTTGGTGAAGAGACCAACTGTGATGACAGAAAACATGGGAGCGGGATGTGCCCTCATTTTCTGAGAGAAGATTTGGCAGGGATGACACTTCTTGACCGATTCTATACAATCTTTGATAAGTGTCGGCCAGAAGTAACCCGCTCGTAGAATATTTTGGGCTGTTTCCAACCCAAACAAATGACCGCCACAAGCTCCGGTATTGCAATCATTAAGCACGATAACTGCCTCCTCATGAGTGAGACATCGATGTAGGATGCAGTCTACACCTCTATGATACAACGTATCGTCGAGTATGAGATAATTCTTAGCCTGATGGCATATTCGTCGACGCTCATCACGAGCAGTAGAAGTGGGGCACTTCAAAGTCTGGAGATAGATAAGTATATCTCCGTACCAAGGATCCAAAGATGTGACCAAAAACATATCTCCCCGGATAGGCGATTCTTCAGGCACAACGTCACCTGACTCAACCAGAAGTTCCAAAATAAGCTCTGCGAAGACCAGTGACTTTTTGGACTTTGTTGAAATGAAGTCTAAGTCAAACTCTTAGAGGATGACTATCCATCTACTGATTTTTCCGTCGATTAACCGTCGTGTCAACATGTATTGGAATGGATTCATGACAGCAATGACGGCGGTCTTGCGAAACAAAACGTAATGACGAAACTGTTGAATAGCATGAACTGCTGCCAACGCAAGTTTTTCGATATGAGAATAATTGAGTTTCGGTCCTACGAGGCCTCGGCTCAGGTAATAGATCACGTATTTTGAGAATAAGTCATCTTCCTGAACTAAAACCATGCCAATGGTTGACTCTATGGAAGCCATATATAATAATAAATCTTTGTTATAGTTAGGTGGCCGTAGCATAGGGGCAGTTGTGAGGGCATGTTTTAATGCGTCGAAAGAGCATTGAGCGGCATCGTCCTAGTAAAAGGGAATGTCTTTCTTTAGTAAATGCATAAATCCCTTGGTGATCTCGACATAGTTGGCGATGAAGCGTCGTAAAAAGTTTGCCTTGCCTTGTAGACTCTAAAGTTGAAGGATTGTGCGTGGGGGGGGAAATTGGATTATTGCCTCCACCTTGAGCGGATCGACCATGATCCCTATTGTTGATACGATGAAACCTAACAAACGTCCTGACATTACGCAGAAGATGCACTTGTTTGGATTCAAGCGAATCCGAAAGTAGCAACAACGTTCAAAGATCAGTCTAAGGTGTGTGGGATGATCCATTCTCTTGTGAGATCGCGATGCTAAATCATCTAGATAGGCCTCGACTATATGCTTGAGATCGTGAAAAGAAAAAGACATGGCCCACTGGAAGGTGGCTCCAGCATTTTTAAGACCGAAAGGCATTTTACAATACGCGAATGTACCCCAAGGACAAATGAATGTCGTTTTGTGTTGGTCTTCTGGTTTGATTTGGATTTGATTATATCCCGAAAAATCGTCCATGAAAGAAAAGGCCTCACAACCAACACATTCATCAATGATCTGGTCGATGAATGGTGTTGGAAAATTTCTTTGGGACATGCCTTGTTCAAATCATGGAAATCGGTACATACACGAATCATGCCTTGTTTTTTATTGACCGGCACGGGATTTGACACCCATTGGGTCAAATGGATAGGATAGATAAAACCTACCTTTAGCAATTTCTCAACCTCAATCTTGATGGCTGCTGCTTTCTTAGGATTAACTAGATGAAGCTTCTATCGAATAGGCTTGGCATCAGGATACATTGTGATCTCATGTTCAACTATTTTTGGATCGATATCTGGCATCTCCTCATAAGACCAGGAAAACACGTCGCAAAATTATTTGAAAAGATCTGTGTAGATTTGAATCTCTTCGAGGGAGTAATCCACTCCGACGAAGACATTCTCCACGACGCCAGGGTTTCAGGAGATATTGATCGGTATGGTTTCAGCAATAGTTTCCATATTTCCCTCAGCATAAATTTCGTGTGTAGCTAAGAGATTAATAGGGCACAACTGATATCCCGTCATGGTCACAGTGAATTCTCCTACTTCGATTTGGCTTAACTATGGGAGAAAATATGATCTATGATGAAGATGCTCCTAAGTCTTGTCCGGACTAGTCATTGCTTCGATTACTGCTTCGTCAGAAGGTAAGACTAAGTCTAATGAATCGGTGTTAGTGAGAGAACCCTGAGCCCAAATAGGCTCTAGAAGTGGATCGAGCTCTTGTGAAAGAGTCGGATCAGGGTTAGCTGAAGCGTTCTAGACTAAAGAGTACGCTACTTCAGCGACAAACAATGGCATGGACATGCCTGGGTGCCCTTTCTCATCCATCATGGCCAATAGGGAGGGAAGTATCCACGGATCCTCGAAATAAGTCATGTGGAACGACGAAACTTGAAAAATCTCAACCTTATGGTGATTGGATATAAATTTGATATCGTTGTGAGGAGGTGGGTAATCGAAGGTACACATCAAGGATGGGCACAAACCAACTCCTACGTTGACGACACCTGGTTGAGGATTATCAATCATTGGGATAGTGGATGCCCCCAAAGCTGGGTCAGGTCTGGAGAAAGACAATTGATCGATGGTCACTATCCGACCCTCATGTGGAAACAACAAGACCCTGAAAACTGTAGCAACCACAACTTGCATAGCATAAGTCCAACTCTGTCCTAACAACAGGTTATAGTCGAGGGGAGCATTGACTACCTCTACTTCGACACACACAGTCTTCCCTCCTAACTGCACGGGGAAAGAAGGAACGATGCCATGTGGTTGGAATGAACGACCGTCAAAAGCAGTGAGGAGAGTAGGTGATGGAGACAAAACAGGATGGCCAATGGCCTTCCAACATGCCAACGACATAACGCAAGTTGAGGTGCCCTCATCAACCACCATGCAGAAGATATTCCGAGTAAAATTTTTTCGTGGGATAAGCCACTACTATCTGAAACACTGTGTGGTAAGGCAGACGAGGTTTTAAGTCAGTTGTATCCAACATGATGGTACCCGGATTACAAGTCTTGGTAGAGCCTAAAGTGGTTAACAAGGCTTTCCTATGAGAAGGGCAGCTTTGGAGGACCTCCAAAGCAGACATCGCACAAGGGGTTTGTGATAAATCCTCCACTACAGAGTAGTTCTGGGCGGCCCTTGCGTTTGGGTTATGAGAAGCTTTTTTAAATGCACCTTTTGGAATGCATGTCATTGTTTCTCCCAACGTCTTCTCAATCTATAGAGGAAGAGATGGGAGGTCATCTTCTTTACCTTTCTCAGAAGTGCTTGGTTTACTATAGTCGTGCGCTCTAGTCGATATAAAAGCATCACCCCTAACCATATATACGTTCATGTATGAGGGGTTTTTCGGAGGCGGACAGGGTTCTTGGATGCCCCCTTCTATGCTTGAAAAGACTTGAGTTAGATTTTTCCCATGTTGAAATGGATTAGTCGACACCGTCTGCTGTTGCTATGTGACAAATTTTTGGGCTTCTGCAAGTCGAGGACATAGATGGGTCGGGTGGTCTTCCGCGCACAAGTTGCATGGATACCTCGCCTTCCATTTTTCAGTGTTGTCCCCACCAACATTATCGGTGGGTTTTTTATCCCCCTTACCCTTCTTTCGTTGTTTTTTCTTCCCTTCAGGCTGCTGGGTGGCCTTTGGGTTAGTCGACTGCATTGTGTGTACCTCCGATGTTTTGGTAGGGGGAGCAGCCAAAGAAGTAGTTTGGTTGGCCGCTGTGTGTTTTATAGCTAACTGCTACAACTGCTGCATCAATTGCTCAACAGGCTTTGTTTGTGCTGAACCAACAATACCATCGGCATGTGGTCCAACTCTCTGTCTAGTTTTATCCAGTATTGAACGTGGCGCATCTGGAAAGATGTTGTATAATAAACCAGAGTGAGAATAGATGAGATCAAACTGTTGAGCCCTCATGATGGCGTCTTCTTCGGAGAAAACTCCTGACGTCGCAACGTCTTTGGATAACTGCGGGACCAAATACTTAAGGAACCACTCTAGCAGGAATGCTGATGGGACTGGTACCTTGATTAAACTCTTCCGACATCTCCATTCTTGGATGTGATCAGAGATATGGTCCGTTGTTGTCTGTTCGAAATTGACAAGCATCTCTGTGCCAACGTCGTATCTCATAGGTAATTGGAAATGGTTCTGGAAAGCCATCGCCAGTTTGCCAAAAGAAGAATATCTTGAGCGATCGAGCTCAATGTACCATTTTGCGGCACTCCCAATGAGAGTACGTTGAAACAATCACAACTGTATGGAGTCATATTTCAATGAGTTAGATGAGCACCAAATATGGAAGGTAGTCATATGATCTCCTGGATCTTTGTTAGGCTTGGCTTCGAACTTTGGAATGTCCGAAGGAAACTTTTTCGGCATTGGAGGCCAACGCGGATCGTGACAAATAGGGTCATTCAACAACCTTGTCAAATCTGGCAAGTGTAAAGTTGCCAGGAAAGGTAGTTTGGGTTGTTGGTGATAACCTAGGAAAAAGGGGCTTGGAGTTTGACTGGCACCAGGTTGCCAAGAAAAGTTTGGCTGCTGGCTCGGATTCTGGTATAAACCATGGCCCTGGCCAACGTATGGATTTTGCATATGTGGAGACATCATCGGTTGATTTCCCAAATAAGACATAGATTGTTGGGCATGCATTATATTCGAAGGACTTTGGGAAGGATTACCCCATGCTGGTCCCGTGGGGATAGGCATAGTAGTTTGTCTAGGGTTCCATTGATTGTGGAAAGAATTACCCCAGATCGACATTCTGGACGAGGGGACGGATCCCTACCCTAAATTCCAAGGTCCTGCTGGGTTTGCCCCCTATGCAGGAATAGTACCTTGCATAGGAGTAGATTGTCCAAAAATGGGGTTGGCCCCAGTCGGGAAAGTGGATGACGAGAAGTCATTGTTACCAAACGTTCTGTTCAAAGAAAATGGTGTCGAACCTACCAACATACTATGCGAAGGTGGTCCTTGAATCCCCGCTCCAAATAAACTATTGTGTGTAGGTTGCCTGGCGGATGGTTGATGCGAGCGGTCGAGTGAAGGGGATGAAGGAGGGATATGACCTTCTCCGTAAGGGAAATCATTAAAAGGAGCAGGAGTGCCCCCCATGTGACCTTGCAAAGGAGCACTAGAGCCCCCTACCCCTAGACCTAAAGTCTGTAAAGTGGATTAAGAAAGTACAGAACTTGTACCCGAACTAGGCATCCCATATGAGAACGGAGGGCCTATCGCACTTGGTGTGAAAGGGGTTGTGGCCGCCGCCAAAGACGGGATTGTACCACTTTGCGAAGTAGTTGTGGTCGAGACCATGGTGGCTTGGACCGATGATGGTGGGTTAGGACGTGAAAGCTCTCCTGTGGTGACAACCGTGGTGGGAATTGAAGAATTCCCAGAAGAGTAACAACATGTGTTTCCATTGCTGTGTGCAACACTGTTTGGTGCTCGTAAAATTGAATTGGTACGATGAAGGTGCCAAGAAATCAGTGGTTGGGGTTTCAACCAGGCCAAGAGCGGTTGCTTCAAGGTCCAAAATGGTTGATTCCTTTGGGGGTTGGTCGGGCACAATGGCTTGTAACCCGATCGCTTCAAAAGACCCTTGTTGGTCTAGCTTTCGCCTTAATGGTGGCGGGGGGTGGCTCCAGTGTAACCGGCGACAGGCCAAGAAGCCTTCGTGACCGGCGGAGCTCGGGATCCTCCACTGTGTGAGAAGATCCAAGGCACTCTAAGGTAGTATAAACGTTCAAAAGTAACACACACTAAAAAAGACCCTAGAAGATAAGATAGGCGAACACTAAATTGATTGGAAGAACAGTTACAACAACCAACACTAGAGCAACTTACCGGTGCAAGTGAAACTCGAACACGGAAGCATCCTCTGGGTATACTTTGCAAAGTGTGGCCCGATGGCTATCCTAGGTACCACAGTATACCCCCATAGTCACCTGTGTATGTCCCTAAATAATATTGGCAACTAGGTTGCCAGCGCGCTAATAGTCACCAGGCGGGTACAGTCGAAAGTCGGGTAGACCACAATGAGCAGGGTATCGAGCCCGAAACTTATCAAGGGTATTGAGAGAAAATGGTCCGAAATACAACTGAGGAACTCGAATGGATTCGAGACCCATAAATCCCTGTGGCAAATGCAAACGACGGAATCCCAAGACACGCCCTCTATATGTGTTCTTCACTACGATTGGTCCAGCTTTGGAGGGGTTATCTCCGCTACCTTTCCGCACGCGACCTCATGTTTATCCCCTGTGTTAGAGGGGGGTCCTAGATAACTTTCACGACACTGGACTTAGACACTCCCTAACTCAGACTCCAATGTTTGATTTTAAATGGCCTTGAAGAGTTTCCTCTCCAACCTAATCCAAGGCCCTAATCCTGAACTAGTTGGTGAACCCTACAAACATAAAAGTCTAGTAGATTTTAAATTTAGCGTTAATTTTATGGCTTTGTCTTACGGCAAGGGATATGAAAGTGAAACTGATGTTGTGTAAAAGACGAAAGAAAAAATGAATAAAAAAGCTGGAAACAAAAATTTTACTTAATGCAAAACTTCAACAACTTTTACTTAATGCAAAATTTCAACAACTTTTCAAAATAAATATTTTTAATTTTCTAAGATTTTGGACAACAAACTCAAAAGAAATTTCACTTGACTACAAGCTACTTATGATCTAAGTAAACTGCAAAAACTTATAAAATAAATGACTTTTCCCTGGCTAATAATGCAGAACCACATTCTTCAACCAAATAAGAAAATGGAAAGAGATTTTTTTTTTATTTAAATGCTTGATAAAGCAGAAAAGAAAAATACCAACAAGCAAAAACCAAGAAAAACAATTCTGGCCTAATCGCAGATCTCAAAGAATCAGGTCAAAAATCACACACTAGCAATTTAAAAAAAAATGACTCTCACACTTGTCTAAAAACTTAAAAAAAATCTTTTATTTTTATGACAACTTTTTTTTTCAAATGAGAAAAAGAAAGATAAGGGTAAGATTAATCCTAAGCTACTGGCTGCTCAGACAGAGATTCAAACACCTGAGAGGAATAATTCTTATCAAGGGAAAGGATGACTGCCTTACCCTCAACAAAAATTATCTTGTACTAGCACGTGACTGTTAATCTAACAGCACACGTGCGAACACGCGCTAGATAGATACAGATGGCGTGTACACGCGGGCTGACCTTGTACAGTCCGCGTGTATATCTAAACTCTGAGAAAAATGAAAACAGACATACCAAACCAGGAAGAGACCACTGATATTGATAATCAGGATCCCTTGAAAGGCTTGGACACTCTTTTTAACAGAAAAACAAATAATGTAAGGAAAAATGATAAACCAAAAACAATATGAGATAGGACTGCAAACAACCAAGACTCAAACATAATTCCAGAAAACCCCCTGAGAATGTGTGATTTTGATAGGGAAGAGGATGACTGCCTCTGAAGTTCTCTGAACTCTACACGCTACTGCTACTTCTTCAGCTAGCATTCACAAGCGAGTTGTCAGAGAGTAGGGCACGGGTACACGCGTGCAGACCTTATGCAGGCCACGTGTACCTCTTTGGGTCTCAACAAACACAATCAAGAAAATGAGAGAAAGCTGGTATGGAAAACCAGACTCTCTGCTAGCTCAGACCTTACAGAAACTAAAAGAAAAAATAGGCAAGAAAAACTAGTCTTTAAAACTACCCAAAAACTAAATAAAATTCCAGGAACCCTAGAGAGTCTCCCTAGTATGGTCGCCAATTCTGTTGTGAGGGAAATATCCCTATGGACTAGCAAATAGAGTTCAGACTTTGCATGCAGATATGACCAAAGAAAAACTACTTTCTACCTTCATCCCTAGATTTAAATCCCCTTTTCTTAGTAAATGCATGGAAAGATCAACCTATCTCGTTTCCGACATTTGGTGTCGATCCTCCGTTGTACTTGATTACTTGTTCGCAATACTCCTTCCAAAGCTGACTTGCATACAAGATAAGAAACAACTATGCATGCATCCTACTTATATACTAACGAGTTAGAAATCAAAACGTATACTAATCAAACTATAAAAATTTCATGAATTGGGACGGGAAAAACATTTTCTTTATTACTTTGAATGAGTCAACTTACAAAAGCTGAGACCGGCCATCGCTCTGCGAACCTGATCCTGGGCTCCTCTTCTACTGTCCTCTAACTGCTTTGCTTTGTATCTCCTTTGGTATCAGGAAAGGCTAAAGGGTTGGGACAATGGGAATACGCAAATGGGCAGAGTTTCTTTGCTATATTTTTCCTCCTTCCAAATGGGACCCCTACCCCTTCTTTTATAGGCTAGAAGGAGCTAGGTATTTGGACGAACCCTCGACCATGCATGGTCGAGAGTTTTAGTTAACTCACCCATAGCTTTTGTGTTCCATCAGAAACTTTCCTTTTTTCGTGCTTTTGTCGGTCCACGCGGGCTGTTTTGGGTTAGCCAGCGTGTACACGCATGCAGTAATGGAGTAGGGCGCGTGGGCCTTTAAAAAAAGGGATTTTCAAAGAGTTGTTCAGCAGTGCTTTGGCAAAGTAGGGATATGAGATGGCCTGATGCCAGGTAAGCATGTATGGTGCAATTTAGGGTTATAACAATATCTTGAGTTGACTGTTAGAAAACTATTAGAAGAGAACGCCACATGGCGAATTTTATTTACTTATCTACACTTAGCCGTTATTTTCAATTGAATTTTATGTTATAAATAAAAACATCGACCAATTAGCCAGAGGTCAATGGTCGCTGCAAGAAACTCTTTTTTTTGGTTTGTTAAGAAATATTTCCGAGCTAGCTTTAATTGAGAAGTCCTTCTGGACCAGAGACAAAGTTATATTTTCATCAAACTGCATGTGTGATTGGACGTGGAGAAGAAATATTTCCTATCTTGTTTCATGAACGAATGTTGTAATGAGTAAGAGCAATTAAATCTATTGTCAAGTTATCTGGTGCAATGTTTTGTTTTTCTTTTCTTTGTGATGGAGATGAATCGTTGTGTTATCATGTGATGGATAATTAGTGTAGGTGAATTATTTTTCTTTCCATTATCTTATCGCATATGTGTTTTCTTTCTGATAATTAGTATCTCAGACAGTAATTGGATGCTCAAACGGTTAACGTATTAGTAGTAGGACTGTGGTATAGAATTGTCGTCTGCATGCTTGAGTCACGGGTTATCCCAAGCTCAGCCTCTTCTCAAGTATTTTAGAGTCTTTTCTCGTTTTGTTGCCAAGTTGGTTTATACCAGCTTACAATCCTATATCTGTCACACCTAAGAGAAAATACAAAAAGAGAAAGTCCAAACTGAAGGAGACACCTTCGCAAGAAAACGTAAAGCCCGTTGATTAATTGGCCGGATTGCAAGATCTGGAGAACCATTCCACCATTAAACGTTGCAGAATCTAATTGGGCCTCAGTGGCGGGTTTGGTTTCTGCTGTTGAACTAAAGGGATTTAGGACCCATCAACAGACCCCCCTAGGTTCAGGCCTGCCAAAGTGTCTCTAGTGGAACTTCCTCCTTTTTCTTTGGTGCAAGCCTCTAGTATCCCTCTGCCCCTGGCTGGGGTCACAACATCCATCTAGTGGGATTTAAGCCCCATGGAAGTCCAAACTAATCATCTCCCCATATGTACTTGTCCTTTGGGCATGGTCTTGCAGCAACAAAAAGTACGCCCTCCATGGGCTCATAAGTCACAGGGATCATAGCAATTTCAATCACATCTAATAATCAAGTTACCCAAACATGTGCATCAAACCCCCCTTTACCCAGACAAATTCTCAAAGACGTTATGCTATTCAACAAGCCAGGTTGGGTCTCAAGATGTCCTATTGGGATAATCCTCCTCAGGTGTGGGGTGTTTCCCAAGTGAATACCAACCTATGTCATGTAAATGCATGAGATGGTGTAGGGAATGTTTGGGCAAGGGGTGTGGTGATGACAAGGAAATGTAGGTCTTACCTGTGGGTGCCTCTGTAGAGGGTGAACTGCACCTTGTCATGGATGTCATTGTTTTCTATCCCATTCAATTCCTTTTACTCTTTGTCTTATTATTTTTTTCTTTTCAAGAAAATAACTGGAGGACATTGTTGTGATGTGGTGACTAGTGGTGACATCGTTACCCACAAGCATTTCAAGGAAATGAGAAGGTTGGCTCATGATGATAACCCCTTTCTCTTGGCTATGCCACCAAGATCCACTAGCCTAGTTTGGTGACCAAATGGATGGAAGTGTCATACCACTACATTCCCATGGACCTAATAGGTCGACTCATGATGAGACCTCCTATCCACCAACTAGGTCTTGAGTTATATTTTATTTTACAAGTCCCCTTTTCTTGCCGAGAAGCCTTTTATTACTTTCTAGGGAATCCCTAAGAGAAGAATCTCAAGGTTTCATCTTGGATTTTAACTTTTTCCAAATACTTTTACCCTCTGGGCCTTTAGCCCCTTCTTCCCACAAGGCAAGGTACAACCCTTACTAGCTTGGCGAACCCAATGCTCGAACCATTGTAGGGAAACATGGGAGGGATAATGATGAAAAATGGTAAGTATGAAAGGAATGGACGATGATATTTCATGGACCCACCCAATGGTGACTCATCCCTAAAGGAACCAACTTACTAGGGCACTTTGTCATCCCCCTAGGTATGGTCGAGTTAAAGAGCATAATTTCCAAGCAAACGTCATGAAACAAAAGAGAATTCAATGGACATATTCAAATGTTTTGAGAATCATAGTGACACATACCATGATACTTGGACTCATTACCTCATGGAGAAATACCCATTGTTACTTCAAAACCAAGTCGATGGGATGGATGTTGTTGTTGCTGATAGATAGGAGGCGTTGAAGAAAAGATGGGCCCTCCAGGGCCAAGCTCAAGTCATATTTCTCTTGGTAGTACTCCATGTCTAGGAAATGTGGGCCTCGAGACATAATCTCATTAGTTATCCCTAGGATAGGGGATAGAATGACCGAGACTTATGTGCCAAATGAGTGATTAGTGTTGGTGAAAATCTATAGCAAGGGTAAGCAAACCTACAAATCTAGAGGTTGTGCTAGATCACATACAAAATGGATATAAAGCATATAAAACCTACTTTAAAAATAGATCCACATTCCTTTAAAACATGTTCTATCATGAAAGGAAATGAAATAAAGAAAGTGATAGCTGCAAAATGAGACAGATTGATCCAGGTGGATATTGGTGGCCAATCACCTGTTCCAACTGGCTCCTCTTGTCACTTTTTAGTTCAACACGTTCTTTTGTACTTCTTTGTAATTGTGGGTTATACACTTCTGGGGTTATCTGAAGCCCTACACATCTTCCAGGTGGATACTGGTGGCCTCCCACCTAATCCAATTGGCGTATTTTGTATGTTTTCATGACAACACATCTTGTTGTACTTCCATAGATGTTTTAGGGCCCTAAACAGTGTTTTTTTGGCTCACCATGTCAAAATTTAGACGAAGCCGGAGTTGGACGATGCAATATGCAGTTCTCGAAAATATATTTCCAATGGGCTGTCACGCGCCTAAAATGGAGATTGTATGAAAAATTTATGACCCCATGAAGTTAATGTACTAACTTACCCAAACGGGGCCCACATGAATTTTGGTGTTTCATCTCCTAGGGTTAGGTTTTTGGATGTCTAGGGTTTTGGCATTCATTTTTATCAAAAATGCCTTCTGAGCCTCATTGTAATCATATTCTGGCGAATGAGCGTACCTGTCATATATCTTCTCAGAGATAAAGCTTCCACCATTCTAGCGAGTCTTTCACTCTGTACTTTTACAGTTTCTTTACAATTCTTTCATTAATAGAAATCAAGTATTGTTGTATTTCTCTTTTTCTAGCAATTTTCATGAGTACTTCATTATAATTTTTCTGGTTCATTCTGTTCCGAAAATAATCCAGATTACTGTTATTAGAGCAGGCTGCTCTTGATCATTTTTTCTATCCATGTCCCCGATAAGGTTCGAGTATAACTAGTTGGGTCTCAAGTTTGTCTCTATTGAGGAAAATCGCTCTCGCACGCCCAAGAAACCTTCAATGGCAGCATAAAAGAAAAATGATGGAGCGAAATATTCTATTAACATGTTTCTTGAGCAAGCTCTCGCACGACAAAGGGGTGAAATGATGGATAATTTTTCACACATTCTTCAAGGCCTATCGATAGCAACAAACGAATTGTCATCAAGCGACCATTTTGGAGGAACCTATCCCTTCAAGGTACGAGTTAACTTTGATATTCCCATATTTTAAGGTCAGATAGATGCAGATTCCCTAGAAAAATGGTTAAATCTATTAGAAGGTTATTTCTCTATTCAAAAATAATTCGACAGGGAAAATATCACCTTCGCACTCCTCAAGGCTCTCCCCCATGTCAAAAATTGGTGGGAAACTTACTGGGGGCAACGTTCCACAGAGGAATCTGGAATATATGGGGTTGAGCCCACTTGGGATTATTTTGTGGATGCAGTTAAAGAACAATAATATCATGTTGATAACTATGAATACCAGTACATGAAATGGACCACAATGTGGCAAGAGAAGAGCCAAAAAGTGTTGGAGTTCACAAATACTTTCCATACCTTGCGCACCAAGCTAGGTATAAAAGACTCCGAGCGACATCTGGTTCTGAAATATCGTGGGGCTCTGCATAGGTACATACAAACCAAAATGGATTTACTAAACATCTCATCATTGGGGGATTCCTATCGATATGGTTTCAAAATCGAGCATAAATTTAGGCACCGGAACAAATGGGAATTCGGGTCTGCAAATATGCAACAACCAAAACATGATAAAGATGACCCTAACCAATAACCTCTAGACAACCATTCCAAGACATAGGACAAGAAGGGTAAAGGAAATAAAAAGAGTGACACTGAGAAGTGGTGTGACTTCCACAAAATCCCTTGGCACAACACCGATGAATTTATCTCGAAATAATAATTTGTGGCTGAGGTGAAATACATGGAGCCAAACCCTGATTCAGAATCCGATCCATAAAATATTGAAAAAAGACAGATCACCGACGCAGTCCCCACTGCTATTGTTGCAACCATAACAATTCAACTAGAAGAACCAATAGATCCTAAAGAAGGGGTGTGCCTCTTCCATTCATAGATGTGGGTGAAGGGGACCCCATTGCATTTTATTTTTGATAACGGTAGACATAATAACCTCATCTCAGCTAAGGTCATCAAACTCTTGGGGTTGTCGACAACACCACACCTGCAACCATACAACATCGAGTGGCTTCACCAGGGTTGAGATCTTTGTGTCAGCCAACAATGTCTCATGTCCTATGGCATCCATCCCTTCAAGGATGAGCTAGTGTGTGATGTTTCCTCTCTTGATTTCAATGATGTTGTTTTGGGCCAACCATATATGTGGAAACATCATGCCTTCTATGAGTCTAGACCTCGTAGTGTCATTATTACTCTGTGAGGTGAGCTCTATAGGATACCAAAGTTAGTTCCGACTACTGCTCCACCAAAACAATGCCGCAAGGTAATCTCTCATACTACAAAATTCATCCTCTTCACAGTCTATTCAAAGGATGCATAGAAGACCACTAAAGCCACTGCAACCTCAACACCTTCTATCCAAAAAGAACATATTTTTGAAGAGAAAGAACATATTTTTTCTTCACCTACAATGGTGCCTACACAATGCCCCATGAAACCCATAGACAACAGGTGGGTGGAATTGATTCAACCCCTCCAACAATAGGTTTTTGACAATCTTCCACAAGCCAAGAAGCACAACTTCTCCAGCAAGGCACGCATCTCACCAAGCTTCAGATTCAGAAAATGATTTCCCCTCTTCCCTGGGCACTCAATACAATGGAGACCATTGCCTCCTAAGGGGTGAGGATTGATCTAGGTGGATATTGATGGCCACCCACCTGTTCCAACTGGATCCTCTTGTCAATTTTTAGTTCAACACGTTCTTCTGTACTTATTTGTAATTGTGGGTTCTACATTTCTAGGGTTGTCTGAAGCCCTACACATCTTCCAGGTGGATACTGGTTGCCTCCCACCTAATCCAACTGACACAATTTTTATTTTTTCATGTCAACACATCTTGTTGTACTTTCAGGGCTACTTTGGGGCCCTAAACAGGTTTTTTTTGGTTCCCCATAGTCAAACTCTAGACGGAGTCGAAGTTTGACGACGTAATGCATATTTATTGAAAATACCTTTCTAATGGGCTATCGCACCCCTAAAATGGAGATCGTGTGCAAAAGTTATGACCCCAAGAAATTAATGTACTAACTTACCCAAACGGGGCCCACACGACTTTTGGTGTTTCATCTCCTAGGGTTAGGTTTTTGGATGTCTAGGGTTTTGGCATTCATGTTTATCATAAAAATTCCTTCAGAGCCTTATTGTAATCATCTTCTGGTGAATGAGCATAGCTGTCACATCTCTTCTCAGAGATAAATCTACCACCATTCTAGCGAGTCTTGCACTTTGTATTTTTATAGTCTCTTTACAATTCTTTCATTAATAGAAATAAAGTATTTTTGTAGTTCTCCATTTCTGGAAATTTTCAGGAGTACTTCATTGTAATTTCTCTGCTTCATTTCATTCCGAAAATAATCCGGATCATAGATAGATCTAAAGAATGTGAATAAACTTTATACATAATGGAAATAATCTTATTACAATAACACATGTGGATATGAACCTTTGAAGAATTGGATCCTCTGGTGGCCTTTCTATGGGAGGGTCCTTTTTCTTTCCCAAATGTTTGGTTGTTGGTTGCATATCTCCTCTTCCTCTAGCTTTGAATAAGTAATTCTATAGTGATGTCCTCCTTCACGAAACTAGGGTTTCAATGGTAAGGGAGGAAAACTAGGACAAAAATCACAATGAGAGAGATGGACGAAAAAATGGGAGATCTGTGGGTAACAATGAAAAATGGATCATATGATATGCATCATATTGTTATCCTCTTGTGAAATTGGGGGGGGGGGG
>ML796122.1:259710-287264 GCA_009831015.1 Picea engelmannii | reverse complement strand
TTGAATTTATAAGCAAAACAATGTTTATCCTTGATAGGGTCAAAATAATAAAATATGATTATTTGACCAAATCAATTGTAACCATTACTTTTAATTTTTCCTTTTTTTGTATAATTTCAAGAGGAAAAAGTCATAAAATAACTTTAGGAAAAGTGATTTAATAAGTTATTTTAGTGAAAAGGGATGTAAAAGTGGGTGTTAACATGGGATACCCATACCATACATGGTGTATTTCAATAATACTAACAATTTGGGCTAGGTGAGAAATTTTTGGGTGATAGTAGATGCCCCTTGATGTATGAGGTTAGGATCACATCGTATGACTGAAATACATTATAGTTTTATTTCATTGATAAATGATGCAGCCGAGGAGGGAGAGAAATGGTACAGGAAAGAGAACCAACTACTGAAGGGGCCAAAAAATATCACCTGCCAACAAAAGGGTCACAAGGTGGTGAGGTACATAATCTCAATGGGACAAGGTAGGCATACCCATGATTGTCGAGGTAACTTATGGTAATGAATACAATAGTGAGACAATCAAGAGGTTTCAAGTACAATATGGCAAGGGAAAGACATGGCCAAATAACATCAAAATGACATAATCGGTCTCATATACATATATATGGATGGAAATACTAGATGTACATCCTAACATTGGATAATATGAGTACATAAGGGCCGATGCCCCCAAGTTGTAGAAGGGGAGTAGAAGTAACTTGAGAAGCCCTACTGAATAGGAAAGGGTCTCCAAATAATTGTTATGAGCTGATAGAAGGGAATCTCAACCTGAGGGATCTGAGAGAAATGGAACAGAGCCAATCAAATCTAAGGAACTGCATCTGAGGTTGAATCATGGATGTATGTACGAGTCTCAACAACGCAATGATGAGATTGAATTAAGCAGAAAATATCCTACCAAGTCTAAGAGCAATGATGACACTCTCGACTTGGTCCAAGGTAACCCATCAGAGCGGTGGATAGGTTCCAAGGTACACATGACTAACCCTTAGAATGGAGGCGTTGATGTCGAAAGGGGAGATTCCAATGGCACTAAAGAGTGAAAGAGTATGCATAGGCTTGGTATGCAAAGAACAATAGGTAAAGTATGTAACGTACCCAATTCCCAACTGAGCAACATTATGTGAAAAAACTCATAAAATTTGGAGATTTAATGCTAACTAAATTCCTGTAGCTTGACAACTACATATCACACATAGATTTTACCATTTGACTGATACCACAATTCTAAATGCATATAATAGCATATATTAAACATGAATACAATTTTTCCAACAAGCAATAAACACACAACATTCATATAAACCATTTACACAACGGAATTAACATGAGAATAAAACATAAACATTTATCCATTAATGATTAACCAACTGGATGCAAATGAAGGATGGACCTCTGAGCCATAGGCATTGCTGATCATTTTCTCTCATCAACAAGACACCCCTGAGTTGAGGCTATGAGTCCACAAGGAGATCCGAACCACTGGATATCCACTGTCCACATAGAGCAACTCCAAACCTAGGTTCTATTCTCATAGCATTTCCAAACCTCCAGCTCTCTCTTTTCCCCAAAAACTGCACTACCCAAGGAATGTACCCCATTCATTTCTCACAGTCCCTTGGGATATATTATTCATTTATCAGGGTTCCTAGTGCACTCGCTTGACTAGTAATTCCTCAATTGGGATCTAGGAACTTTCAGTTGCTTCATGAGTTCTCACAACAGCCTCCACAAGACTCTTGAAATGTTTCCTCAACATGAAATCACACCACAAGATTACAACCCGATTTTACATGCACGTAAGCCTCTTTCTTCATAGAAAAACATAACCAAACAATGAATTCCTTCAAGTATACCATGGCTGGTCCTGTTCCCTACCCCGTGCTCCTCCTTTGTTGCCCAAAATATGTATGTGAAAACTGTCCCTAATCTGCATACAAATTTCCTCTTCTTCCTTGCTTGCTTGAGTCACACTCTTCTCAAGGATGATTGTAATTCATCCCATGTTCTCCAATAACTATGGGATGTGACCTCTCACATCCACCCTCTTACATGAGTTTAAATGATTGGATTGTCATACACTCAAGCAACAAATATAAGGTTATACACAAAGATAATAATTTCATGAATGTGGGTTGGATTAATATCCATGAATAATTCCCCTTTGGACCCCTCTCTCTTGTGGAATCATAGCCCCCCAATGTTCTGCATCTCTTTCGTATCGCAACCAATGATTATTACTTTTATTAATTATTTCAATGTTCCTAATATGCAAATCAGCTCCTGTCCACATTAAATCAATATGGGCTCTTCGCCCCAACACATCGGCTCACCAGCCTAAGTCACATTTATACAATTACATTATAATTTGTGGGGATTATAAATGGGGATGCTACATCCCCTACTCCTTATTTTTTCATTTTCCTTAGTGCACAACACCTTAGAGGTGTAATTTCATTTTACAATTTTGGCTCCCCGACCAATAATTAACATATAGGATTTCTGGCCTGAAATCACACAGGAATTCCAGCCTAAACAAATTACATAGGCATTCTGGCCCCAATACCACAGATACATAGGCACTACAACCCCCAAAATAATAAATACAAAGGCACCCTATACCAAAACATATATATAAGCCATTTCCATTCTCCTACAACTATCGCAATTTCCACCGTCTCTCTTCCCATTGACCTTTTCAAGCCAAGGAATGACATCCCATTCATTTATTAGGGTTGACCTAAGGAATGTGCCACCTTCATTATCCTCAGTCCATCGGGTTGAACCATTCGTTATTAAGGTCTCTCTAGCATAGGTAACTAGGAGTATCACTACTGGGAACTCAAGGGACTCACTGCTAGGAAGAATATCAGTAAAATAACCAACAACAACCTTGTTGTTGCAGTGAAACTCACACATGAGTTCACTCTTTAGGCCTGGAAACCTAGTTCTTCGGCAATGCAACTCACACACACGTTCACTCTTTAGGCTTGACAACCTGGTTCTTCGCTAGTGCAACTCACATAGGAGTTCACTCTTTAGGCCTGACAACCTAGTTCTTTGACAGTGAAACTCACATAGGAGTTCACTCTTCAGGCCTCACAACCTGGTTCTTTGATAGTGAAACTCACACAAGATTTCACTCTTCAGGTCTAACAACCTGGTTCTTCTTATTGTACTCATCCTCTAGGATCAGACATCCCTTTCATTGTTATACAGTTCCTCAGGAGATCCATCATTTTCCACGGTATTCTCATGGAGACAATTGCCAACTTTCTGCTAGACTTCCACTAGCAATATATAACTTGTGGAAATCATCCCATCTGCATCATATGCATACATTCAATATGAGACACCATCATACAAATTTCAATTATAAAATTCCAAACCTGTTTTACACAGGAAAACAAAATTTTCCAAACATGAATCCTCTGTTCATAATTTCTTGGTCATTGCAACAACAAGCATCGTTATTCTATATGGCTTACATCACTGCCATATCCAAGACCATTCTTCCTGTAATTTTCTCAATTTTCTTGCAACCAAACAAATTGTTAGCATATCATAATAGTTCCCCATTTATTAATTTCTCAAATCTAGTTATACAAGAAAATAAAAATTCCCATGCATGAGATTTATTCTCATTATGTTTGTCTCAAATTTGGTTATCAACTGGTATTTTGTAGAAGCTCGCAGGTTCCTTTTTCCAATCTCTTGATCAACATTCCCACCATCCTCCTTTTGTCTTCGTATGGATGGATACCATAAGAAACAATAGCATCATGTTGTAACCAAGTTTCCTGGATACACAATCCATCATTAGTTTTATTCAAATATCATAGCATCATTATTTCATATATATATATATATATCAACAAACTTAATGTAACGAACTTAGCGCCCAACTGAGCAACATTACTTGCAGAATCTCATCAAATATAGAGATTTAATGCTAACTAAATTCTTGTAGCTTACCAGCTACAAATCAAACACATATTTGACCATTTGACCGATACCACAATTCTAAATGCATCTAACAACATATATTAAACATGAATACAACTATTCCATCAAACAATAAACATACATAATTCATATAAACCATTTACACAACGAAATTAACATAAGAACATAACATAAACACTTATTTGTTAATGATTAACCAACTAGCTGCAAACGAAGGATGAACCTCCCAGCCATAAGCATTGTTGATCATTTTCTCTCATCAACAAGCCACCCCCGAGATGAGGCTTTGAGTCCACAAGGATATCTGTCCCAGTGGCTATCCACTCTCCACCCAAAGCATCCCCAAACCCAAGTTATATTCTCACAGCAGTTCCAAACCTCCAACTCTCTCTTTTCCTCACAACCTGCACTACCGAAGTAATGTATCCCCTTCAATGCTCACAATCCTTCAGGTTGTATCATTCGTTTATAAGGGTTTCTAGTGCACTCGGTTGGTCAATAATTCTTCAGCTAGGATCTGGGAACTTTCAACTGCTTCAAGAGTTCTCAAAGAAACCTTCACAAGGCTCTTGATATGTTTCCTCAACACGAAATCACACCACAAGATTACAACTCGATTTTATAGGACACGAGTCTATTTCTTCATATCAAAACATAACCAAAAAATGACTGCCTTCAGGTATACCATGGTTGGTCCTCTTCCCAGCCCTCTGCTCCTCCTTTGTTACCCAAAACATTTATGTAAAAACTGTCCCTAATCTACATACAAATTTCCTCTTCTTCCTTTCTTGCTTGACTCACTCTCTTATCAAGGATGATTGTACTTCAACCCATGCTATCCAATAACTATGGGATGTGACCACTCACACCCACCCTCTTACATGAGCTTAAATGATTGGATTATCATACACTCAATCAACAAATAAAAGGTTATACACAAAGATAATAATTTCAGGAATGTGGGTTGGATTAATACCCATGAATAATTCCCCTTTGGACCCCTCTCTCTTGTGGAATCATAGCCCCCTATCATTCTTCATCTCTTTCATATCACAATCAACAATTATTACTTTTATTAATTATTTCAATGTTCTTAATATGCAAATTGGCCCCCAACCACATTAAATCAATATGAGCTCTTTTCCCCAACACATCGGCTCACTAGCCTAATTCACATTTATACAATTACATTATAATTTGCGGGGATTAGAACTAGGGATGTTACAAATTCATAGCTTTGGAAGTGATTGTTGATGCCGAAACATGCAGGAGACTACTGTTACATAATATTTCCCCTACGGACAAGTGAAATCTCCCTTTTATTACCAGGCCCCTATACCAAGACAAAAACACTACAAATGGGCACTAACATCCCTTTAAACTCATTTTAACCTATCAGAAAGAGAGAAGGAGAAAGGGCATGATGTGCCTTTTTAAGAAGTTTGTCTTCACTGCTTCCAATCTATGAGATTCATCCTCAAACTCCACTGGCACAAATTGATACATGAAATAGGTAGCAAAGAGAAACAAATATCCCCTACTCTAGTTGATTAGGTAAAGCAAATTCATCTACAGTAAAGTAACAATAGACAAGCACATGCAATAATGCACAAGCTTAAAGGAAATAGGCAAAGTACATTCAATGAGAACCCAAAAGTGAATACTTACAAACCATGATTGATGTTGTAGTATCCTCTCCAAGATCTCCTCGTCCAAACCCTTGCATGAATGAACCAAGATCAAAATATTCATGCTTTTATGATTTCTTCCCCCCCCTTTCACCATGGAAATGCCTCCAATTTATAGGCTTTGAGAGGCTCAACCACCTTGATTATTTTTTGAATTTGTTGAGGATATGGCTCCATAGGTTATGATTCTTTTCCTTAAATAGGGCCATTGAGTAAGACTCGAGCTAAACAAATCCCAACCTTCAGAGTTGTCCCTTAGAAGGTGGGATTCACCTTGATTCCCTCAACCAACACTAGCACCCCCATAAAGATGAAGACAGGGCACCATGGCACCCCCTTAACAAGGTGTAGTGATCGCTGGCGCTCCCTAAGCATAGGTAGGTTAGCGCCAACCTTCTTAAATGTCCAAGAATGGTCAAAATCCCAGGTAGAAAGGTATGTCTCAACTACAAAATGATGGGGATTTTTCTTCTAACATGATTTAGGGGTTAGGGAAAGTGTTTCTATGGTGTCGATTGAGTTGTGACACTTACTAAGAGTGTATGAAGTATGTTATGACACTTGAGACACTTTCTATATTTTATTTGCAACACTTACGACACTTGCGACACCTAGGATGTGACGTTTGCGACACTTAAAACGTGACGTTTGCACCTCATTGGACACATTATGCAAGCGTTGAATTTTGACGTGTAAAAACTAATTGAAGGGAAACTCCCTCCTTAGGTCTTATACATCTCACACATGTTCAGGATGGTGGTATGATCAATTGGAGCATTGAACTATCAAGTGTATGAGTCTTAAGCATGTGATGAGGAGTTGAATTCAAGCAAGTGAGAAATAAACTAGTTAGAGGGAAATTATATCTCCCTTTGGATGGGATGGGGTGCTTGCAAATGGTGAATATGATTCCAAGGTACAATCCTACAAGTCAAACCCCTAGAATATAGGTGTTGATGTTGATAAGGGAGGCTCATTGGAGACAAGGAAAAAGAGACACCTTAGGACCAACACAAGGTGACAATGATAATGTGACAAATAGATACTCACACTAAGGATGGATGGGAAGGAAATGAGAGGTGCACTAAAGACTTCCCTTGTTCATATTATAAATGCAGTGTTGGAATTCTATAGGGAATGATCAATTATTGGGCACAAGGGTTTTAAAGGACACATCAGTGGAACCATGGGGACAAATGGAGGTCAATAGTTGGGAAACATGTGATGTGTATGAATCACAAAGGTGTTGACAAACTGAACATGACATAATGTGAAACTAAATAGACTCTGTGGGACACAAAGGTGACTCATCTCAGATGCTCTGAACAAGGGAAACAAAAGAATGTTTCCAAAGAATGGATTGAGTACAAGAGAAGTATAAGACCCTCTTGATAATTGTAAATGGGTTGGTATAAGGAGAAGGTAAGATTGGTAATATCCTAATGGAGGATAGAACCAATCTAACTAGTGTGTAGAGAGACATGATACCTTATTGGAATCCCTATGGGGGGAGACCAACTAGAAAGAGAAGAATCCCTCTTGAGGAAACCAATGCGGTTACTCCAAAGGAAAAGGGAATATTGGTAATATCCTAGTGGAGGGTAGAACAAATAAAACCAATGTACTAAGAGACATAATATCCAATTGGAAACTCGGTGGAGGAGACCAATTGGAAAATGGAGAAACGCTCTTGGTGATTCCCATGGGGTTGGTCGAGAGGAGAAGGTAAGATTTGTAATACTCTAATGGAGGATAGAACAAACCATCGAATATGTCTAAAAACACAATATCCAAATCGAATCCTTGTGGGGGAAACCAACCAGGTATGTGGAGGGGTAACTAGGAGATAAATGTCCAAGAAAAAAATCAAGTAGCAGTCATACAAAATTGAAAACTACAAATGGAGGTAATCGATGGTAGGGACATTAATGTAAATCCCCTAGGGGGTGGGTGAATGGAGGAATAAAAATGAAGGATGGTCACTATATGGATGAAGTGGGTGGCTTATGATAATTGAAAATCCAACAAATAAAAACCAAAAACGGGGGAGTCCATAGGGTGTGGCTATCAACATGATGAGAATAACTACATGTGGATCAAATCTAGTATGGAGACTAACTAGACTCCCAATCCATAGGAGGATATAACAACATGGGAACCAAAATGCAAAAGGGGTCCCTATACTAGAATGCCATGGGTGGAAGGATCTATCACCGACTAGATGGAAAATGCATATGATGGAGGGGTTGATCCATCTACCCAAGTGAGGGATTTCCTACAGACAATTTCTATGAATGACATGCAAATTCAACGAACCAAAGTGAGTTAATCTATGTGATATGTCATGGAAATCAAGGGATGGAGGAGACCCATATCCATGAATAAAAGTGGTTATCTATGGGGAATCCTTTCTCAACAACCAACAACGACAAAATAAAAAAATGATGCTTAAGTGACATGACCGGTTTAAGAAGAATATGATGAAAAAAGAGAGAACTTTGACCCTTGTTGGACCTCAAAAATAACACATTCTATGATTCCATTTAGACACATTTCATTCACTTTACCCCTCATTATCATTCTCTTAATCACTTATATTCCTTTATTTGTTCATTTATATCTTATATAAGATTCATGTGTAATACTTACACTAAAGTGGTTGATTTCCCATGCTTTAATGATTACTTAGAATATATATTGTGATTTCCTAGATTACTTATAACATTATGCAGCTAATTGGTAGTTCTGGTAGTCACACTTTCCACATCATTTCTGACCAGATAGAAAGGAATCTTGAAAATATAAAATATGGGTTTTTTGCAGAATGCGGTCATTTGGGTGATTCATGAGGAAAATCCACAAAACGTGAAAAACAAGGGGCGTACAATCGAGATTTCAAAAACTGGTCTAACTAGCATGGAATTATGTAGCTAAGTGGTTTGGCCAAGTGTCAAGTCATATCCATGAATTTGAGCACATGGATCTCATGGAATCTGATGTTATTTTATTCAAACTCTTTTAGATCAAATCCAAGATTTAGTGGAGGAGATCCAAATGTTTAGGATCTAGGATTTGTTGGTTATAAGATCCATTTGTTTAGGATCTGATCTTTTGTTGTAACTCCTCTTCCTATATGTATAAATATGGGAGAAATGAGTTCAGTTCATTAGTGAAGGAATTAAAGTGTTTCATATTAAAGAGAAGGATTGATCATTTTGATGCTGGAATAAAGAGTTTATTGTTGCAAATCAAGAGTTCTTCGTTGTAGTCCTTCTTGGCAGCATATTCCAAGAGAGGAAGGACCCCCTCTCTATGGTATACATTTCCCAATTTGTTTTATTTCAGTTGTGTGATTTCTATTTCAATCGTGTGAATTATTTTAGTTGGGCCATGGAACCAGAATGCTAAAATATATGGGACTAAGGGTTATTTATTTCAGTTGTGTGAGTTATTTCAATTCATTCATTCTATTTGGTATATTAAAGTTTAATCAACCAATCGTTGACTGACATAACCAAATGGTGAAATTTGTAGGCCATGGAATCAGAATGATAAAATCTATGGAACTAAGGGTTAAATATTAAGGAGTGATTAAGATCATTACTGTGATCATAGTGCTAAAATTTCTTTACTCTACTTGATTCAGATTGCTTAGCTTAGGGTTAGTGGCCTGATCTTGCATATATTTTTCTGGTATCTCACAAGCTTACGAGCTCCCTGGTTGATAATTTAATGTAAAGAAGTTTAAGCAATTGAATTTCCAGACAACCCTTGAAAAAATGGCTTCCATATGAAGTGTCAAATCTAAAAAATCTAAAAGTATCCTTTTGAAGAGTGTGGAAATAAGAATCCGATGATGCGAACAATGCATCAATCAGAGTTCGTATGAGTCCCCAACATCAATTAAAGAAAAATGGGGTTTTCTATAAGAATGGTTTCCCTCCATTTTTCCAAGTCATTGTCACTAGTGGTCGAGGATGAATGTGGAGAGGAGGAGAAGTTTGTAAATCTTGCTGAGCTCACTATGGGAGAACCAACTGTTGAAAACTAGTGGTGCGACTATTAGGTTGGTGGCCTAACTATGCTCTTCAATTTCTATTGAGTACTTTCTTAGTTTAAGGGATATTTTGTGAGTGGGGCAAACCTGGAAAATTTCATGGGTCCAATGCACTTATTGGGGGGAATAAGTGCATTGGCCAATGCATTAAATGCCATTGATACTAGCATTGACCAACTCACTTACTAGGGGTAATATCTACATTGGTCAAAACTAACATCGAGGTCCTAAAATTGCTAGGAAGGCCCGTAATGGAGCGAGGAATGTGTGGGTGAAGTTAATGATGATTTTGATGATTAAATTCCCCAGCAAAAAGTGGTTTTTTGTAGATATGGTAGATTTTAGGGTGTAATGGAGAGAAAGGGACTTTGAGTAAATGTGTGCCAAGGTTCAAGTGGACCCAACCGTGCGAAGGGCACTAATTCAATATGGGTTGGTCAATTTCTTTGAGAACCCATTGATGTGGGTAGGAGAGCGGATCCTATCATGCATAGTGAGGTACTGGGATATGAAAGAAGGGGATTTCATGTTGCAGTGGAAGAATTTGGAGATTATGATGCACATCATATATTTCTTTATAGGGTTTCCTAAGCTAGGGGTGGTGATAGAGACACCACCCATGCTACCTCGAGGGAGGTGAGTGGAGGAATTCGTAGACTAACATTTCATTCTTGGTTCCTAAATATGTGATTTTGTGATCAATATGGGGGACATTGAGTAGTTGGAGACCTAGGTGATGGCTACGATAATGATCCAAATAATTGGAATTCACTTGTTACATAAGGTATATGGGGGAAATACATGTGGAAGAGAGGGTGTTCGATGGTACCCACTTTGGATTGTCACAAACAATGATGACAATGTTGAAGCATCAACTATCAACATTCATAAGATCACTAGGAGGAAATTGTGCATTTAGGACTATTACCCCCCCAACCTAGGGGTAACTAAGGAGATGATGTCTCGAGGCTTGTAGGTAGCAGACATGGAGTGTCGAGATTCAAATGGATAACACATCCCACATCAGAAACAGAGAAACATCCACTACACCAACCTCTCTCCTATAAGACAACATGTCTTGCTTCATGAGGTAACAAGTCCAGTCTCATGGTAAGTGTCACTTTAATATTTGAAGCATTTAAGCATGTTGAAAACAATCATTTATTGATTATGGAACATTTGCTTGGAAATCATATATTTTTCCTAATTTCACCTTGGTGGTTGACATGGTATCCTAGTAAGTTGGTCACCCTCGAGAAAAATTTTTCTACTGGGGATTTCCTTGAAGGGTCATAGTAGTATTCCCACTCATACTCACCACTTTCCACACTTTTCCCCCTCCGCTTCCTCATATTTTGGGTTCTCGAGTGCATTGACCCTAAGAAAAATATGTATCTCATTTCATGGGAAGAAGGAGCTAAAGGCCCAAAGGTGTTGCAGTTGACATCATACATAAATGCTTTCCCTAAATTCCCGAGAGCCATGAAATGCTTCTATGAATGAATAAAGGAATTTTAAATAAAAATGAATAAGGAAAAAGTTTCCCGCTTGATGGGGTAGTTCATTGCGGTGCTCTTTTATTTCTATTGCACATATCACTCAATGTTCAGACTTAATGAAAAATAAAATAAAGGGCTTGGAAAAAGGTTGCATTACAAACAAAGGGAACTCAAGGATGTAGCACACCCTCCACAAAGGAACCCATAAATGAGACAATATGAACCCTTGATATGTCAAGAACCCCATGCCAAAGAGTCTTTCCCCAATCCACCTCATACTCATTACATGATCTAGATAGGATCTTCTTGAGAAACATTCCTTGACTCGGGGATTGGACTACCTAATAGGGCACCACGAAACCCCTCCCATACCTAAGTTTGGAAAAGTTTATAAGATCTTTGAGAATTTGTTTAATTTGAAAAGGGGGGATTTGATGCACTTGTTTGGGTGGTTCTTTTATTAATGTGACTTACTTAACGTGATTCATATGACTTGTCGACACTTGGAGGGCGTACTTGTTTGTCTTTGTAGGACCTTTCCTGGTGGAGGATGATGGACCGCATATGACATCACCTTCTATACTTGGATGTGGCCTTTGGAGGCTTAGGACATCACCCTTCATCCCTTGACATCACCTTAGAGGCTAGGGTTTGATGGATGATGTGGTTCCAGAGGTGGTTTGATAGGAGGAGACACATGACCTGACACTTTTTCACTTGAGAGCATGACATATGGCCTTTCAAAGCCCAATGTTCTTCTCTCGAGGCTTGACGTCTCACTTTCCAACCCTATGACACCCTCCTAGGGCATGATGTCACCCTTTTTAGGGTTTTACTTTATGTATTTTTCATTTTTTGCAAATGGTAAAGGAAAATGAAGGGGGTCAATTCTCTTTTAATTTGTTGTTGACAATTTTAAGGGGACAAATTGGTTCATATGGCCTCATATAAATAGAGGACCATCTCATTTTCATTTGTCATCATAATTCCTCACTATTTGTGAGAACAAGTCTGAAATTTTCTCCCAACTTGGCTATCTTTCTCTTCTACACTAATGCGACTTGCTTGGAGGATCAATTTGTGAATGCTTTTGTTGATTTATTTGGATGGAATTTCTTCAATTATGGTTTTATCTTATGCTATCTTGGTGAAGTAATTGAAATTTCTACAATTTTATCTTTGTGCTATTAATATTCATGGTAATTTCTCTTTTTCATGCTAGAAGTCTTGCTTGGTGGAACCCTAAGAGAGCAGCATAAGTGCTTCCTCCTCTCACAAGGCTTTTCTTGTTTAAAATTGGTAAAGTCCCCTTGCTAGGGTTAGCATCCTAAAGCCCTAAAGTGCTATCACTTTCGGATTTTATCCCTAGAGACTTGATTTCTTGACCTAGTTGAAGTATTAAGGAGGGAAAAAAGGTTGTTAGAGCCCAAAAGTGCTTGCACTCTAGCAATCCTTCTCCTCAAAGATTAAACCCTAAGTCCCTAATGTGCTTGCACCTTAGAGTTTAATCCCTACCTCTTAGTATTTGCTAGATTATCTTCAAGCATTGTTTTATTGTTGTTGTAAATACTCCATAGCCCTTAAAGGCGCTAGTTTTATAGCTCTATTTTGATGAAATTGATGAACAAGAATTCTCTTTCAATTCTCTCAAGCTTTCTACTAATTTTGCTAACAGTAATACTCACTAACTCCCTATTAAACTTGTTGATGTTGAAAAAGTTTTCTACATCCATCTAAATACAATCTAATTTGCTACATACACTCTTGTAAAGGTGGTTTAACTTGATCAAAGTTTCTCTTAAGCAATTGGATAATGTTCTATGTGATGCATGCTTAATTTTCTTGGTCAATTGTTGAGACTCTAAGCTCTTTTTATTATTGTTGTTATGAACTCATATTGATGTTATAAGACTACTACTGCAAATTCATAACATCCATTGCAAATTTTCATTGTCTAGTGTCTTATGAGGTCTAAATTTCATGTTTGTACTTGGAAACCATCACACATATGCTATAAATTGTTCTTGTTATGGGTCGGTACTCAAACATCCTTATACCTATTAGTTTCCCTTCCCCTATACTAATCTTTAGGTGATCAAGAGAGAGTGCGGTAGGCTTGGCTACTTTACTTGCTACTTTGATCCGTTGAGGTCACAAAGAAGACTCCCGTGTGGTGGACCTCCTCCATCACTAAAATGAGGGGATTTCTTACAAAGGTGATAGAGGTAGGATTTTCCATAGTTACACAGATTTGGGGGACTTGTGCTTGGATTTGCACAAGTACAAATCTTGTGATAAAATTTTGGCATCGTCACAAGGGAGGATTGAGTCCTCCTCAATGACATATCCTTTTGTAAAAAAATTCCCAAAGTCCTTATCTCTAACTCCACAAAGTTCAAGGAGGTACACTAACCTCCTAAAGCATACAAGAGAAGGGTTCCCCGAAACTCACCCATAGTGAAATCTTTATTTGGTGGAAACCTTCATTTTCCTACAATGGCTCAAAAGCAATGGGCATTCAATATCTTCAAACCCTTAGATATGTATTCTATCTCGGGTTACCCTCGACAAATACCTCTTAAGTATGAGAAATGGTTTCCCAAGTTCTTAACCATTAAGCCCACTTATATAATCATAGAATATAATTATTACAATCCATATGAGTTGTTTTCATAATATCTTCGTTTCTTTCTAGAATCTCCTCTCACATGTCTCTCAGTTTAGGAATCCCCAGGTTAACTTATATTCCAATGCAAGTATGTCACTTCCTTTCACTCTCCTTTTAGCATTCTTTGCACCTACGAATCCCTAGGGTTGATTCAAAGCACAAGGACAAGAGAGGAATTGAAATGGAGAGTCGAGTAGGTGAGGCGTTGTGGTTTGGTTTGTGGTCGTCCACATCCTAGTCATCGTAGAAACGCTACAAAGGATGCTCTTCAAGCTCTCAGAGGGCTCACTTTTGTACTTGGTGCTCAATAGTTAATATTGCGTTCATCGCTAGTACTGGTTGTTGTTATCGTCATGGGTTTATGTGGATTTGTCTGCCAAAATGCCCAAGTTTATCTGAGAAGGGTTCTTAGTGAGGCATTGCAACAAGGCATTGTTAGTGAGGCATTGCAACTTCATTTACCAACTTTCAAGAACGAAACAAAGGTGGTCTACAATTGAATGAATTGAGACGGAGATCGACTCGGAAGCCCGCCAGTAGGGAACACAACAACTTGTACATAAAGCTCAAAACCCTCACAACGTCCCAATGACGCATAAAGCTCAGAACCCTCACAACGTCCCAATGACGCGTAAAGCTAAAAAACAGACAAACCCTACACAGCTGAGGAAGACTGGTAGTTGTGCTGTACAGTCCAGACTAAAGAAGTGGCATAACTTTTAACACATTTGGAAGTGGTATCTTTTATATTTTGGAGGAACGATTCCACATCTTCCCAATTAATGGAGAGAAGACAGAAGCGGTACCTGAGGAGTATTCAAGTAATGTTGCAACAAAATCAATACAGGATACGTTATTGTAGTTTGACTTACAGTTTTTACTAATATTTTATTAATATAGATCACTAATATATTTTGCTCATTTTATTTTGGTTTAAAAGGAGGGAAAAGTTTGTATAATTATGAGAGACTTTCAAATTTAGATGTGTGTTTTTTTGTTTGAAATTTAGATGTGTTTTCTGTTTTCGGGGATTTTACAATTTTTTTTTATAAATAAAATTTTGGTATTTAAAATAATTAATTGATAATAAAAGATTATATATTTTAGATATTATTTATGGGATTTAATGAGTAAGTTATTAATCTATGACTTATATATATATATATATATATATATATATATATATATATATATATATATCTATATCTATGAGTATTAGTGGCAACTATAGTTTATAAGGCATCATACTGATTAAGGTTTTGCAAATGAGATAACAAGCTAAGTGGATTTGATTGTAGGGAAAACTCCATAGTTGAGGTGATGGCTAATGCTATGATATTAATTTAATTGTTTTCAATCTCACTATGGAAGATCCTCTATACTTAAATATATATTTTGTTGATAGATATTTTAAAATTGTTTTTTAATTAATTAATAGTGTTAAGTTATACTCTGAAAATAAACAAATATATAAAAAAAAGTTTATAGTATTTAAAGTTATAATAATTAGATATTTTAAAGTAACATTTAATCTTAATCTTATATATAAAATTAAATATTATTCAAATTAAATTTAACCTTTTTAATAATAAAATTAAATACTTTAAATATCATTTAACTTTAATTTTATTTATACAATCACATATTATTCAATTTTTTGTTTTTTTTTGGAGTGGTACCACTGTAACCCAACGCTTCTTCTACACATGGGGCGCATATTATTCAAATCAAATTTAACCCTTTTAATAAAAAAAATCAAAAGAAAAGAGTCATATTAAAAAATTTGTATTTAAAATATCATTTTTCCAATAATGATTCTTGACAAACTCATTTGTCATATCTAGAGATAAGCCTCCCCTTAAACACTTAATTAGTTTTGTACATCTTCCCATTAAGGAACCAACGTGCCACCACCTATGTAAAAGTATAATATAACAAATTTCAAATAATTCAATAGAAGCAGTGTTACCCTTTATGTATAGGGATAACTGGAGGAGATCATGTCTTGAGGAACACAATGGAGATCATGATATACACCATGATGATGATGATCAACATGTCCACAGCTGGTAGCTAAACAACCCCTTTGATTTGCCTCCTAGCACAGATCAACCAAGGCTCATCACATTCAAGCAACACAGAGTATGGGGCCTCGTAAGCCAGCATCACCATTAGGTATGGTTAGTTCTTTTTTTATGCAAGGTGTTGTGTTTAATTTATTGGGCATGGAGACAAGGATCATTGGTTGAAGTTGGATAGCGGATCACTTGCTTGAGAAATTTTCTTAGATGTCTGGTTTCACATTCGTGGTCGGCTTTTGTGCCCTAGTCTCATGTTGTCACCGCCCAAGGAAAAATGGTAACACTGGGGGGGATCCCAAGGTAACGTTCTTCTCTTGACCATACTTAACATTTTCCATCATAGATCCTTTCATATATTCTAAACTTCGACCATGGCCCATGCTTTCATGAGAAAGGAGTTGATGGCTTAGAGGTAGATTGCAGCTACTATAAAAGAATAATAAGTTGATGCTAAAAATAAAGTGAACAAAGAAAATAAGGACCACCAAAAGCCTCTCATTTAGTGCTCGCCCTGGTCCCAAAAAAGTAATTTGTTAAAGCTTGGAAACCCACAAAGGGGGGTTGTCAAAGCAAATTATAAATGAAAGCAGGGATTGGAAAGATGGCTAATGAAGGGGTTTGGAAAAAGGTGGCACACAAATATTGGGTAACTCAAGAACAAACACATGCTCAACAAAAGAGGTTATAAAAATGGGCACCATAAGCCATGAAGGAATCCCTAAACCATAACATCTTCACACTTTCTCTTGATGGGTTTTTACATTCCCTCGTCACTCTCCAGACCTATCCCTCTACATGGGTTATTTATTTCCTGTCTAGGTGGCACACCTAATAGAGTTGGATGAAGGCCCTCCCATACTTAAACTTTGTAGCCATCACAAGGTCTTGGGCTTGGATCATACTTGGAGGGGATACTAGGGTGAATTGTTTACATGACTTGTATCTTAGGAATCAATTTATTTTGCATGATTTAAGGACTAACGTGCCTTATGAACATTTTTTTACTTTGTATTACATTCTGCTTTGTTTTGAATGGCCTTGGCATGGTTCTTTGAGGGAAATCATGGGTTGTGTCGAGGATGTTTTTCCTTATTGCAGGACTTTGGCATGTGTGATGGAGAGAAGTGAGTTATCTAGTGGCACATCCTTAAATAGTGGCTTTCACACCCTTGGAATCTTAGACGATGGACAGATGGGCTTGGTTTTGAGGAGGCTAGTCATTATGCCACATACATGGGTTGAAATCCCATAGGCTGGGAAGAGCACTCAGAGCTTGTGTGCATAGAGGATGGAGGATGTTCCCTTTGGAGTCACTTTTACATCACTTGAGGATGCGATTACACCCCTCTTGCACTTGGACATGGCCTTTGGAGGCCTATGATGTCACCCTCTATCCCTTGATGTCACCTTGGAGGCTAGGGTTTGATGGATGATGTGGTTCGAGAGATGATTTGGCATGAGGAGACACTTTGTTTCGTACCTCTGCACATTGGAGCATGCTTTATGGCCTTTGGATGCCTAACATCTCCCTCTTTGAGGCTTGATGTCACACTTTTGACCAATACGTCACCCTTTTAGGGCATGACATCACCCTTTTAGGGTTTTATTTCATGTATTTTTCATTTTTGGCATATTTAAGAGGCAAATTAAGGGGTCGAACCTCTTCTATTTTGTGGTTGACAAAATTATGTGGACAAATTGGTTTTGGGTGGCCTCATATAAATAGGCCACCCTCACAATTCATTTTGGATCATCACAACTCTCACTTGAAAGACTTAATTCTGAAATTTTTGCCCTTTCTTGGGCTATCTAGCTCTTCTACTTATGCGCCTTTCTTGGAGGATCAAGTTGTGGATGTCTTTGCTCATTTTAAGAGTAATTTCTACAATGAGGGTTTTGTCTGATGGTATCTTGGCTAAAGTAAGTTAATTTTGTGCAATTTATCTTTATGTTGTTATGTTTCATGGTGATTCTTACTACTTTAAGCTAGATGTCTTACTTGGTAAAACCCTAAGAGATGAGCAGAATTGCTTCCTTGTGTCACAAGGTTACTCTGGTTCATATTTGGTGAAGCATTCTTACTAGAGCTAGTATTCTAAATCCCTAAAGTGCTATCACTTTAGGATTTTAGCCCTAGAAATTTGATTTTGACATAGTTGAAACATTAAGAAGGGAGAAAATGTTGCTAGAGCCCAAATACGTTTGCATTCTAGCAATCATTTTCTTTAAGGTTTAAACCTTGAGGCCCTAATGTGATAGAACCTTAGAGTTTAAACCCTACCTCTTGGTTTCTACTAGTTTAATCTTCAAGTATTGTTGCATTTTTTTGTTGTAAAGAATCCATATCCCTAAGGAACCAGTTACATAGCTCTCTTGTGGTGAAATTGATCAACAAACACTCTCTTTCAACTATCTTAATCTCTCTACTAATTTTACTAACACTAACATTGACTAACTTTCTAGTAAACTTGTTGTTGTTGCAAAAGTTTGCTACAACCACCTAACAAATCTTTAATTTGTTGCATACACTCATTGGTTGGTGGCCTAGCTCATTCAGAAATTGCATCTAACAATTGGATATTGTTCTAGTGGATTTGTGTTAAGTTTTGCTTGTCAATTGTTGCATTGATGATCACCATTTGTTGTTGTTGGTGTTATAATTTATTTATTGTTGTTGTACTATTGTTCATTGCCACAAATTTATAAAATCCATAACAAATTTCTTGTCTAGTGTCTTTGGAAGGTATCTATTAATTGTTTGAACTTGGAAATAATTATATACATGTTATAAAGTGTTCTTGTTCGAGGCAGGTACTCAAACAACCTTATACCTCTTGTATTTCCTTGACATAGACCTTTTACTTGGTGATCAAGAGAGGGGGTGGTAGGATTTTCTACTATACTTGCTACTTTGATCTCTAATACAATAACTACATAACTCTCTTGTGATGAAATTGATCAAGAAACAATCTCTTTCAACTATCTTAAGCTCTCTACTAATTTTATTAACATTAACATTGACTAACTTTCTAGTAAACTTGTTGTTGTTGCAAATTTTTGCTACAACCACCTGACAAATCTTTAATTTGTTGCATACACTCATTGGTTGGTGGTCAAACTCATTCAGAAATTGCATCTAACAATTAGATATTGTTCTAGTGGATTTGTGCTAAGTTTTCCTTGTGAACTATTGCATTTCTTATCAATATTTGTTGTTGTTGTTATAATTTATTTATTGTTTTTGTACTATTGTTCATTGTCGCAAATTTATAACAGTCAATGCAACTTTCTTGTATAGTGTCTTTGGAAGGTATATATTGTTTGTTTTAACTTGGAAATAATCATATGCATGTTGTAAAGTGTTCTTGTTCCAGGAAGGTATTCAAAAAACCTTATAACTCTTATATTTCCTTAACCTAGACCTTTTACTCAGTGATCAAGAGAGGGAGCAGTAAGCTTGGCTACTATACTTGCTACTTTGATCCCTTGAGGTCACCAAGGAAGCCTCCCTTGTGGTAGACTTTTTGCATCATAGAGCACAATTTTTTTGATGTGGTGGACTTTTATTAGTTCCCATAATTCATTAATAATTCATAGTCGCAACTCCTGAACAAAACAAACTAGCTATTGCATTTGATGTGTAGATATCTAAGAGACTAATTACTTGTAGAATTTTAGACTAATTACTAGTAAGATCTCTGGCCAAATACTTGTTCTTGGACAACTTCTCTTGATACACATCCAACTCTTTGTCCATCTTTTCAACGTTACTCTCCACCACTGCTTCATTTGTGGTTCCTTCCTTCATCATGGGGATGACGATAAGCTGCTGCATGATTGCATAAAAGGGCATTGAATTGTTGCGATTCCATGTGGCACCACTATTCAACTACTGCTTGGTCCTCCACTGTTCTCACCAACATATGTTTGCATCTACCTTGTCCTTGCTATTTCCTCACCAAATATTTTGTGATTTCTCTCGAATCCATAATAACAACAAAGCAACTCTAATAGCACATAGCGATTAGATTAGAAGCTACGGAATAAGGTGAGGTCTTCGTCTTGAAGGGCAAGTATCTCTCCGAAAGCCTCGAAAACAACAAACAAAATATCTATATATAAGTTTATAATATCTAAAATTACAATAATAAGATTAGATATTTTAAAGTATCATTTAACATTAATCTTATATATAAAACTAAATATTATTCAAATTTTATTTTATTTTTTTAATAAAAAAAAAAAAATCAAAAGAGAAGAGTCATATTAAAAAAAATTATATTTCAAATATAATTTTGGCCAATAATGATTCTTCACGAACTCACTGGTCGTATCTGGAGATAAGCCTCCCCTTAAGCAGGTAATTATTTTTTTGCATATTCCCACTAAGTAGCCTACCTAAAAGCATAATATATCAAATTTAGATAATTTAATAGAAGTAAAATATAGAAATTTATAATTTAATAAAAAAAATAAAAATGGAAACAAGTGACATAAAAATTTGGACTTTGAAAACAACTTTTATATTCCTTTACTCAAGAAATACTTTTCCTTGAAGTGACTCTTGGTCTCCGAAGTTTGTCTTCACCTTCCCTATATCCTTCTTTCTCTTGAGTTTTCATTTATAACCAAAAATAAAATTAGCTAATAACCAAATTGGTCATACTTGATGTATTATATTTTAGTTAGGTGAATATTTCACCCACCATCCTCTCATGTGCATTAGACACATTCTCAACCCTTGCCTAAGGCTAGTCAATTTACGTTTTAGATTTACTCTTTTGTAGGCTAACTCATCATATGCAAGTCTTAGTCTTTAGGCTTGTTTGGCTAAGAGCAATATGCAACTTTCTAGGACAACCTCATTAACATCAAGGATATCAATTCCATTGAGTTTCCTTGATTTTATTCTCTAGATGACCCTTTTTTTGTGTTTCTCAAGGAATGGGTGTTCTTCATCGAGGTAATTTAATGGGTCCATTAATAAGCCTCGTATGGAATGTTGGTCAATACATTTATCATTTCATTTAGGAGGTCACGTGCTTCACTTTGTGCAACTTTCACACTACAATCCTCAAAACCCAATGTTAGCATGCATTTCAACAGCTTCAAATGAATTTAATACATGAATAAGTTTCAAGATTGGAGCATATTTATCCTACCATTATATGCATTGTACTAATTGGGCTCGCACCTACCAAATTCCAACTATTTTCTCATAGATTTGATGGTTGAATAACATCATTGAATCATGCAAGGATGATATGCCGATGAGCTTGGTGAAATATTCATTCACTAAGGGAATAAGGCTATCTTGTAGCATAGTGACCTTTCTTATAAGCATCATCTTATCCTACGTTTGATATTTCTAGATCTTGACTTACTATTTGAGCTCAAATTCTCCTC
Source organism: Picea engelmannii (assembly GCA_009831015.1). Taxonomy (NCBI): domain Eukaryota; kingdom Viridiplantae; phylum Streptophyta; class Pinopsida; order Pinales; family Pinaceae; genus Picea; species Picea engelmannii. The sequence continues at coordinate 265,878 of ML796122.1, read as the reverse complement.
TAACAAATGTGAAAAGGTGACCCTTGATTCTCCTATTTCTATATGAAACATATCTTCCACATTCATGATATACTCTTTAGTTACATGGAACTCCATATTTTGTTTCTCATTCTACTTCCTCTTAACGGACACCTTTTTGAAGTCTTGGTGCATGAAATAGAACTCAAAGGTGTTAATTTGGCATCCATATTCTGCACCCAACTTGGGATCCATCAATTACTCTAAAAACCACTATGCCAACCCTGATAAATCTCTCATTATGATGCCCTCATTCCATTTCCTACTAAAAATTACCTCTATCATTCTTTTCCCATCACATGATTGAAGACAGTCATTGTGGGTTGTGACCAAATTCTTCTCCTTCAATCACTCCTTATAAAATAAGCATATAAATTCTTCAATGATTTGGATGTCGACTAGCTCAATTTCCTTCACACCACTAGTTCACGACATGTTCATTGGTAGAATGACCACTAGGACTTCCTTTCCAACATGGGAGATTTTTTTTGGCTCCTTAACACCACAATGAATACAATGCCAAATACAGTGGATTAGGATACAAGGAGTGGAGCACATTCTTTTATTGTGTAGTTACTTTATTTGTTCTCTAGCATAGACATGAAATAGGTAGGGTTTACAAGTTATTGTTCATATAGAAACCAACTACAAAGAATATCTTTAAACTCTACATATATAGTGCATGGTATCTCATAAGTTAGGCATTTCTTAAGAACCACTATAACTACTTTGATAAAGGAATTCCTCATCTAGCATCACAAAAATAGTCCCTACCATCCTCAAGCTAATGGGATTACGAAATATTTCAACGATATTCTAGGAAAAGTATTGACTAAAGCATGTTCTACTAATAGGGATCAGTAGGATGAGACGATTCCTAAAGTATTATGGGAATATAGGAAAACCACCATGAGACTGCACAAGCATACTCCTTTTTAGTTGGTGTATAGCAAGGAGGTTGTGGTTCCTTCACAATTTGTTGTTCCCAGTCTTTACATTACACATACTACACATATGACAACAGAAGAGTCAGTTGTGGAATTTTTAGCAGAGCTCGTGGATTTAGAGGAATCTAAGTTTATGGATGATTTTCATTTGATATGTGGAGAAGGATAGGAACAAAGCATGGCATGACCATCATATCAAATTTTTTTTTTTTATAAAGGTGACTTAGTCTTGTTATATGAAAATGAGTACTTGAAGAATCACGGGAAGCTCCAAGTGCGTTGGATGGGACCATTATTAGTTGCAAAAATCAAATACTTAGGTGCAATCTGATTAGCCTAGTTGGATAATGTTCTTAAACTTGGATGGGTGAATGGTTCTCATTTGAAGCCCTATGCTTTTATACCATGACGAGTTCCATACCAATACTGTAACAAGGGGTCAGGTAGGTTATCTCAATTTTGGTTTTGGTTTTAGTCTTTGGTTTATTTTACAATTTTATCCAAGTTAGTAGTGCATTGTTTTGGTCAAAATTTGGGTTTTCTTTGTTTGTTTGTTTTATTATCCCTAGTAATAGCTTGTGGTCGAGGCATGGTTGAGGGGGCCCAAGTACATTATCTAATTGAGTCATCAATTCAATAATGGGTGTTCCTTTGTGGTCAAGGAGAAGTTGCCTACGTCAAGTAATTTTGAACGTTGGAATTTGTATGTGTCAAGTGTCATTTAATAATATTAGTTGAAGAAACTTTAGAATTTTGGGAAATTGTCACCACGAAATTTGGTAAGATCACTAGGGTTTTTTCAATCATTGAATGAAAGTAGTGTTATATCTTAAGTAAAAATTATAAGTGTTTAATGGTTAAAGTGTCAATGCAAAATCTTACGTGTTGACTAGAATGGTCTATTTTTCTATTGAATTGAGTTTTCATGCGAAAAGAGGTAGAAGTTATGGATAAGTTGGTGTGGGATCCTTCACACGCTCAACCAAATATTGTTGCTATCCCAAGTTGTAAATGTAGCTAAAGTATTTAAATATTCTAACCTTTAGTCATTTATCCACTTTAATTTCTTGTGTTTCACAACCATTACTCACACTGAAGTCCAAAGTGTTTGTCGACTTTTCTATCAGTGCTCAAGCTAATCCATGAGTTTGACCTTTGGTCTATTTGTGTATCAAAGATAGTCATCCACCATGGGTAAGTTATCAATTGTTAAAGCAGGGGCCTTGTTGGGTTTTATAAGGGTTCAACTCTCAACAAAAATCTCTTCTTCCTCTTTGATCAATTTGTCTTCCAAGGAAGAGACTCCATTCACCCAATAACAAGGCACTAATCTTTGAATTGGAGATTTTTTATTGTTGCATTAGCAAACGTGAATATTGAGGTTTTGGAATTGTTAAGATTGGATTTGAATTTTATATGTTTTGGACTCTCTTATTCTTCAAGGGTGTCTTGATTGGTCAAGTGGTTAGTCTATTGTAATAAAAATTAATCTACAACCATTAGGGTTGCAGAAAAACACTATTTCTCACACAATTTCCTCACTTTCCTACCGCTGAAAAAACCTTGTAAGTTGTGATAATTAATCTATTAATAAAGGACTATTGTTTGGGTGGTTTGCTTGCTGGTTTTGGTGGCTAAAATTTGTTGTTGTAGCAAAATTATGCTACAACCATAGGGCTGTCATAATTCTTTGTAGATAACACTATTTTACAACCCTCTTTTGACATCAAAATTTTGGCTTAAACATTGGAAGATTCTTCACTAATTATAAGCTTTGTTATCCAATATCTTATGTTGATTTTGATGGTTTAATTTGCAACTGTTATAATTTCATTGTTGTTGATATATCATTGTTATATGCTACAATTTTGGGACAACAAGGTTTCTTGTTGATTTCACTCTTGTCTCGGGGCTTATTTTGTCACATATTGTTTTGGTTTGGGTTGTCTAACATCTATTTTATAGGTACTATCACTTGAGAACCTTTCCTTAACTTATACTCATCCTCCATAAAGCTTCAAGACCCTTTAATTGTGACTTATAAGGGTGCTTCCTTCATCTCTTAGCCTCTCCCCTTGCAATCCCCCTAGGTTCACCCGACAAGATTCCTTTGTTTTGGACCCATCCATTACTAAAACGAGGGGGATATCTATTGGGGTGACAGTGATAGGTGTCTGTAGTTGTGTCACACACTTTTGTTTGGGTTGGGATTTTCCCAAACTACAAACTGTGCGATAACATTTTTGACCTATGAGATGTAGAGCAGTGAGTCACCCTGTGATGTGATAGATTCAAACAATGGCTCTCACATATTCTGGACCTTGGACGTTGGATAGATAGGCTTGATTTCTGGAACATTTGGTCATGGTGGCACGAATATGGGAAGAAATCCCACACCCTAGGCTCTACACCCCAGAGGTTATCTTGCACTGGATGGAAGATGTTGCACAAGGAGATGATTAAAGGACACACATAGATGATGTACAACCTTCTCTTCTTGAGACGCCGCCTCTTGCAACTTCGACACTGGGCATTTAGATGATGACTTCATGTTAGGGTTTGATAGAGATGATTGGGTTTTCTACCACTTGGATTCCAGTGATGACTTTGAGATGGGGTGTAACATTCTTCCACCACCTTTTCACCTTAGGTAATGACACATGGCCTTGAAGAGGCCCTCCTAGCCCATTGGGGGCATGACGTCACCACACATGTGACTATTTATGTATTATATTTCACTTTTGTACATTTGTTAAGGAAAATTTGATGGGTCAACCCCACTAAGAGACATGTCTTTTCACTTTTGTTGAATTTTGGAGCTCTAGGTTTTCCTTATAAATAAGGCTAGCGCTCCTCTCATTTTGGATCATTGCTTCCTCACTCATTTGTAATGGGGCAACTTTAGAAAAGTTTGTTATTCTCTCTATTTTGTCTCTTATATCTCCTGCACTATCTTCGGAGAAGGATCTTGTGGATGTTCTTTGCTTTCTTGGATGACGTACTGTTGCAACTAGGGTTTTGTATCCCAACAACTTGAAGAAGTAAGTAATTGCTGCAAAATTCATGTCATTGCTAATATTTTAAAAGTGTTAATTACTATATTGTTGCATGTTACTTTATCTTGTTAAACCCTAGGAAGGAGACATAAGTGTTTCTATCCTTCATAAGTTTTGTTGTCGAAGTTTTGTGAAAGCATTATTTTCTAGGGTTAAAAACCTAAGAACCAAGAGTGTTTTCACCTTATGGTTTTGATCCTAGTCTTTAATTTTTGATCTAGTTGATTTAGAAAAGATAAAGTGACACCTAAGGCCCAATAGTGTTTGCACCCTATGGATGATTTTATTGAAGGTCTAGTATTAAGGCCCAAGAGAATTTCACCTTAGGTTTTAGACCTCATTCTTCTATTTTATCTAGTTGAATCTTCAATATTTTGCATGCTCGACTGTGTAATCCCTAAAAGACAACGAAACTAGTATAAATCTATTCTTGTGGTAAAAATTGCATTTAGAATTAGTATTCTCTCCCTCTCAACAATCCTACTAACTTCCCTAATCCTAATCTTGGAAAACAAATGTTATTTATTGCTTCTATTACAAATTTTTTCTACAACCATTGATTTTTACATTAATTTGTTGCATACATACTTGGAAAAGTGGCTTAGAATACTCAAAATTTACATCCAACAATTGGATAATATTGTACATATTGAAGGCTTGTTTTTCATGCTAAATTTCTGCATTTTCTGAGTATTATTTCTTGCTATTGTTGCAAAACATTAACTATTGTTGTATACGTGTTTACTACTTTAATTTGCAACAACCATTGCATTCACTGATCATATAGTGTCTCAGATGTCATTATTGAGCCATATAACTTGGTGATTGTTTATATTATGCTTCAAAATGTTTATTTTCTCGTACAGGTGAAACAATTTCCTCGTTACCTTTATTTCATCTCCTAAACCTAGACCTAACCTTTAGGTGACCAATATAGGGTTTGTAGGATCGACTGATATTGCTATTTGATCCCTTGAGGTCACCACAAAATCCTCCCTTGTGGTGAACCTCCTTCCATCACTAAAACAAAGGAAATATCTACTTAAGTGACAATGGTATACACTTCCAATTGTTACACAAGATTGGGATATTGTGAAGGGTTTTGCACAATTACAAATATTTTGACAACGTTTTGGCATCATTGACGGGGACGATTTAGTCATTCTCCCTATGATATTTCTTTGATAAACTTATCCTAAAGTCCTTATCTCAATGTTTACCTGGAAATTCTACAAAGGGTAGAATCTCTCACTTACCTTTGATTATCTTCCTTCGGTAATCATCTGTCGACTCCACTAATGACAACATGTGTGGGAATTCATTATAAAAATCAGCCCATGCCCCCCATGGCTCCTCCACAATGGGAAGCTAGAAATATTTTCAAACCTCTAGACATGAGTAGAATCTGTGGTTTTCCCCGTGATATTCTTGATGGCGCTAATTCATGGCTTCTTAAATTCTCCAGAAATGATGATACATGTTGTAACATAATAAATTTGTCGAAATGTTTCCAACACTTCACTAAACCCAACAATTTTGTGCTACCTCAAAATTTCAATCTGATTTGATTGGGTAAAATTAAATATAAATTTATGACCCTTAATGAATCCCCCCCTCCCTCCCCCACCAATTTGATTTGAGTTTTTGGTTATCTTGTTGTTGTATTCGAGATGCCTTCTCGAAATAAATTGTGTATCAGGGATTCATTTCAGGATTTGATTTGTAAAAATAGTAAGGTAGAAGGCTATGAGAAGAAAAAATTTGGAACATATAAAAGGGGTTAGAGGTTAGGAATTTTTGGTAGCGAGGGTTGTGTTCTTTGTAACAAAGTCCGAGGGGATATTGTGTTTTATCAGATACCAAAGATCAATCTATGGATTCATAGCTCATCCCTAGAAGATCCCTATTTATCTCTATTTTTTTGTATAAATCTTCTTAAATTTAATATCCGTTCTATGTTCTATTATGGTAATTTGCGGTCAAATTTACAGGTTTTGAAGACAACAACGTGGTACAACCTCCATTGTTATATGCGTCTTTGTTTATTCAATATATACATATGCAAGTTAATTTATAAATTCTATTATGTTGGATTCACTATCATTCCCATCTCTTCACTTATTCATTTTTTGGACTCATTGTTTTAG
>ML796122.1:239696-259690 GCA_009831015.1 Picea engelmannii | reverse complement strand
CATGCCTAGGGGGAACTAGAGGAGATCATGTCTGATGGCCCACAATGGAAAACATGATCTCAACCATGATGATGATTATCATGTCAACATATGGCATCACAACAACCCCCCTCATTCACCTTTACAACTATAGGTCAACGAGCGCTCATCATATTCTAGCAACCTAGAGTATGGGATATGGTAAGCGGTTGTCACCATAAGGTATGTTAGTCTTTCTTTCATGAAAAGTGTTTTTCTTAATTTTTTGGGCATTTGGATGAGGATCTTTGGTTGAAGTTGGATAATGGATCAATGGTTTGGGAAATTGTGTCATTTTCCTTGTTTCACCTTGGTGGTCAACTTTTGTTCCCTAGTCCCATGTTGTTGTCGCCCACAAAAAAGGGGTACTACTCATGGGCCCTCACAAGGGTAACATCCATTCCCCACCATACTTAACACTTTCCATCTTTGAGCCTCTCATAGTGTACTAAAATTAAACAATGGTTCATGGTTCATTTTCTCATGAGAAGAGGGGTTGAAGGCCCAAAGTTTGATTGCAAATGATAATAAAAGAATAAGAAATTGATGATAAATAAAGAAATGAATGATAGAAAAAAAGGAATAAAAAAATCCAGTCCAACCTTGAGCTCTGCTATTTCAATGCTCATCCTGGTCCCAAATAGAAATGCTACAACTTGAAACCTTATAAAGGGGACTTTCAAATATAATAAAGTGGACTAAAAAGATGGTCGATAAAGGGGTTTGGGAAAATAGCACGTAAATATGGGGTAAATCAAGAGAAATTGCACCCTCCACAATGACACTCATAGAAATGGATTCAATGACACCATGAGCCATGAAGTAAGACCTAAGAACATATCATTATCACACTTACTCTTGAAGGGTCTTTACATTACCTGTCACTCTCAAGACCTATCCCTCTACCTGAGTTATTTTATTTCTTGTCTTGGTGGCACACCTAATAGGGTTGGATGAAGGTCCTCCCATACTTAAACCTAGAAACTCACATGAGGTCTTGGGCTGGTGTGATGCTTAAAGGGGATAGTAAGGTGAATTGTCTTACTTGGTTTATGTCTTAAGTTGTAGCCTAATTTGCATGTTTTAAGGACTAATGTTTCTTATGAACTTTGGCTAACCATGTTTTATGCTTTGATTTGTTTGGGATGGCCATGACATGGTTCTTTGAGGGACGTCCTAGGCTCGTATCCAAGTTGTTGTGCCTTTATTGCAGGACCTTGGTACATATGATGGAGAGAAATGGGTCATCCAGTGACTCACCACCCTCAAACATTAGCTCTCACATCCTAAAAACCCTGAATGATGGACATATGGGCTTGGTAGGCGCAAATTCAGTCATGATGGAACACAGATGGGATGGAAGCCCCATAGGACAGGAAGAGTACTCTAAGACTTACCCCGTGACTTATTTTTCCCTAGGATCAGGGACGTTGTAGTAGCATACAATCAGAGACAGTGCAAAGATGAGATGCATCTCCCTAGGGCCTAGACACTATCCCTACAAGGATGATGATGTCATCTTCTAGTGTATGACCTAGCCGTGATTTGATGCACACATGGGGTAGTGATGACACATAACATGATTTGGTGAGGAGAGACATCACTTTCTCCCACCTTGCTCCAAATTGATGCCACATGGCCTTTGGAGTCCTCCTTTTTTCCCTAGAGACCTTGACGTCTCACACGTGTGGGCTATTTTGATGTATTTTTCATTTATTACACATTGTAAAGGTTAAATAAGGGCTCAACCCCACTCAAGTTTTGAATTTATTATGTTATTTGGAAAAAAGTGAGACACTAGGGCCTAATATAAGAAGGATAGCCTCACTTTCATTTTCTCATCATGATTCTCTCACCTTTGTGAGATACACTTATGAAATTTCCACCCTTTTGGGGTAACTATCTCTTCTCTGTCATGCGCTATACTTGGGAAGGTCTCTTGTGGATGGATTTTCTCATTTTGGATGGATATTTATGCAATTAGGATTTCATTATCTTGGTTTCTTGGATGAAGTAAGTAAATTTATGTAATTTGTATTCATGCTATGAATGTTTATGGTGAAATATTTGTTATTTGTTGCAAGGAATCTTGTTTATTGAAACCATGAGAGAGGAACATAAGTGCTCCTTCCTCTCACAAGGTGATATTTATCTAAAATTGGTTGATTTTCCTTTCTAGGGTTATAACCCTAAAGTTCTAGCACTTTAGGATTTCATCCCTAGACAATTGATCTTTGACCTAATTGAAGCTACAAGAAGGGAGAAATGGTTTCTAGGGACCAAATTTGCTTGCACCCTAGAAGTCCTTCTCCTCAAGATATAATACCTAAGGGCCAAATGTTCCTGTAACTTAGAGTTTAGATCCTACATCTTGGTTTCAAGTAGGCCAACCTTCAAGATTTTAGTTGCAGTGAAAGACTCCATACCCTAGAAAGACACTAATATGAGAAGAAACTCTCTTGGTGAACTAACTGGAAAACTCTCCCTCCCTCAAAACTCTCAAGCATCCCACTAATTGTACTAACACTAACATTAAAAAACTCAGTAAATAACTTGTTTCTATTATGAAAGGCTTACTATGGCCATCTAAATCACATTAATTTGTTGCATACACTAATATGTTGGTGGCTTAACTCACTCATAAATTACCTTCAACAATTGGATAATATTCTATTGGATGTATGCTTAATTTTCATAGTTAATTATGGTGATTCTGAGCATTTATTATTATTGATATTACACATTACCTATTGTTGTTATAAGACTAGTTTACTGCTGCAATTTGCAATAGTCGTAGCAATTTAAGTTGTCTAGTGTCTTAAAGATTATGGTGTTTCCGAGCATTTATTATTATTGATATTACACATTACCTATTGTTGTTATAAGACTGGTTTACTGCTGCAATTTGCAACAATCATAGCAATTTAAGTTTTCTAGTGTCTTAAAGAGGTCATTATTGTTTACGTTAGCTTGGAAATTGATATATATATATATATATATATTGTGAATTTCTCTTGTTCCGGGAAGGTACAAAATCATGTTCAAACCTATTCTCTTTCCTTGACCTAGACCAATCATTTGGTGATCAAGGTAGGGGTAAACTTGCTATTTGATCCCTTGAGGTCACCAGGGAAACCTCCCTTGTGGCGGACCTCTTCCATCACTAAAATGAGGCAAGTCCCTATTTAGGTGACAATGGTAAGTTATTCCGTAGTTATGCAAGATTTGGGGATCTTGTGTTGGGATTCACATAAGTACAAATACTGCGATAACACCCAACAAACAATTATTTCTTCATCTCACTTTTGCAATGACTTCCTTACTCATTGTTGTGATTGAGATTAAATGTTCTTCTCTTTTTATTCCACCTATCATTACTATTTATCCTGTTTTGTTGAATAAGATTTCGTTCCCAATGGAAAGGCCTTTAGTATGAGAGGTTTACAATGTTTATTTTTAGTTCGCTATCATTTAAACCTCAACGATGTTTCTCATAATTATTTATTTAAATCTGGCATCCTGAGATTAATATTGTGAGTTGTTGCTTAGTGAAAGTGGGCAGTCAACTTTCTTGAATTTGATGAGGGATCACCCTCTGGTCCAAGATCTAGTTTGTGTGATAAAGTAGGTTTTTCAGATGGCTTGGCATAGTTCCTAAGAAGTCAAGAACATCTCAAGGTTAGAACATATTTTTGGCATCATTTTCGGGGAAAAACGGTTTGTGATATTTAACCTGGGATATGACAAAGATAAGTCCTAACTCTTGGAGGTAAATAAGGATCAGGCAACAACAAGTTGTTTGCTTTTCAAAGAAGATTTTTGGGTTAGAAATTTCACCTGGAAACTCCAATCAAAGTTTCAAGAATCCACTGGGAATCAACCTTGTTTATAGAGAGATGAAGGATTACCACAAAATTATTAGGTATCAAATGATGAGCTTCTTTCAAGAAGATTAAGTTTTGTTGATTCCCTTTCTACTTTTTCCTGTAGAGTTCAAAAATATTTTTCTTTATCTTGTATATTGGGAGAAATATAAATCCAAGACTATACTTTCTTCATTGTAAAAAGAAGTATTGCCCTCTTCTTTCATTGTTGAGAATCATCATAATTCCAAAACTTTACCTCCTTTCTTAGAAAAATAAATTATGATTTCTTCTTGTATTCCTCGAATAGATAAGCCTTGTTCATTATTGCCCTTTGAAAACAATGATGAGCCTCTTGCATCAGTATCTTTTGAAATTTTTCTTGAACAAAAAGTCCAAATCCCTATTCTTCCAAAGCATAGTCAGTCTTGTAAACCAATTGAGAATGAGACTAGTATACCAGCTCCTACAGTCGGTAGTATACTTTTTGAACAACCTGCAAAGATTCATCCTTGGGTTAAAAATGGATATAAACTTCTTAAACTGCTACTTATACTTCTTGATTTTCTTGAGAAGTATTTTAAGTCTCTCCCTAGATTTAATGGAGAAGATGATGTTTCAGCAGAAAAACAAATAGCAGTCTTTGAAGACATCACAGATTACCTAGATATTAAGTATGATGAAGTCTTTATGAGGGTGTTTACTCAATATTTGCAGGGGAAGTGAGAAAATGGTTTAAAGACTTGGCAATTGATTCCATTAGTTCTTGGACTAATTTCCATGATCTTTTCTTGCATGAATGGTTTGAAAGGAAAACTCATCATCAATATCTCTCTGAGTTTTATGCTATAGAAAGAAGGAAATATGAAATGGTTACAAAGTTTAATAGAATATTTGAAGATTCATATCACAATTTTCCTATTGATATTTAGCCTTTTGAAGTTTCTTCCAAGGTGTACTATACATTATCACATCATCCTGATTTGGCCTTTTATCTTAGAGAAAGGAAGTCTCAAACTTTGGAACATATGTTTATTGATGTCGAGGATATAGATAATAATTTATGGGCTTGTGGGAAGCTATCTAATCAAATCATGAATGAAGGTGTGACTTCATAGAATTAGAAAGTGGAAAAGGAATGAAGAAAATTATTTTCATATTTCTTGAGTTCAAAATATTGAAAAAGGGAGCAAGACAAGACATATTCATATTCCAAATCAACAATATGTCAATTATTGGGGAACTGATTTTTGCATAATTTTTTTAATTTATTTTCATGGCAAGGAAAAGGAATTTATTGATGATGAATCTAATGAAGATGTCTGTTATCATGAAATTCATAAATATTTTCAAGAAGATACAATTTTCTATTATGCTCCTATTGATCAAATTTAATATCTGGTTGAACATACCGATGTTGTTTTTCTTGATCTTGATGAAGAGATTAAAGAACCTTCAAACCAAATATTTATCTCTGAGCATACCAATATTTTATTCGAAGCTCATTTGATGGTTGTTGAGTTTTAGGTTTGTGCAGAGATAAATTTGGGTTTCTAATAGCTAATCTGGAGAAGAAGAATTCGACAAGAAAAAGAATGTTGATGGTTTAGTGATCACGTCGTTGGGTTCAAGATGTCGTGGCAAATTTAAATTATGGAGAAAACAAGGATGAAGCTATCCAACCTCGATCTCAACTAACTCCACCATATTAGATCAAAATTTCCATTGCACTAGATATCATATCTAATTTTGAAATACTAGTTATTAAGGATTCATTTTTTGAGTTGTTGGTTATCCTGTTGTTGAATTCAAGATGCATTCTTAGATAAAATTGTGGATTAGGGATTCATTTTAGGATTTGATTTGTAAAAATAGTAAGGTAGAAGGCTATAAGAAGAACAATTTTGGAAAAAATAAAAGGGGTTAGAGGTTAGGAATTTTTGACAACGAGGGATATTTCCTCTGTAATGAAGCTCGAGTGGCTATTGCAATTTTCTTAGATACCAGGGATCGATCTATGGATTCATAGCTCATCCCTAGAAAAAACATATTTCTCTCTCTTTTTGTGTATTAAGCTTCTTAAATTTCATCTCTGTTATATATTCTATTATGGTAATTTGCAATCAGATTTACAGGTTTTGAAGAGAGCAATTTGGTAAACCTCCACTGCTATATGTGTCTTTATTTATTCAATATATACATTTGCAAGTTACTTTTATAACTGTTATGATGTTGGATTCATTATCATGCCCAACGCTTGTACTTATTCATTTGTTGAACTCATTGTTTTAGATGCCCAACAAACCATTCTTTCTTCGTCTCAATTTTGTAGTGACTTCCTTACTCATTGACATGATTGATATTAAATGTTCTTCTCCTTTTCTTCCACATATCATTACCATTTATTGTGTTCTGTTGAATGAGATTTCGTGCCCAATGGAAATGACTTTGTTCTGAGAGGACTACAATCTTTATTTTAAGTATGCTATCATTTAATCCTCAACTTTGTTTATCATACTTATTTATTTAAATATGACATCCTAAGCTTAATGTTGTGAGTTGCTTCTTAGTGAAAGTGGGTAGTCAGTTTTCTTGAATTTGATGAGGGAACCCCCTCTGGTCCAAGAGACATCTTGTGGCCTAAAGTAGGTTTTTAGATGCCTTGGCATAGTTCCTAAGTAGCCAGGAACATCTCAAGGTTACAAAAATACCAAAGTTGATGATCATTTAAAGAAATTCTAAGATGACTTTGGATTACATAGCGTGCACCTCCAATAGATGTAGGCATGGAACCCTTCTCTACCTCATTGGTAAGTGATGATAAATCTTGGTATACTAGCCTTACAAGTAAGAGTATAAAGACATGGGAAGACCTCAAAACTAATTTATTAGGAAAATGAGGGGTTGAAAAGGATGAGGCCTTTCTCTTCTCTCAATTTGACAAAATCATGAAACATGAACAAGAGCCTGTAAGATAATTCAATGAAATATTCAATGCATTGGCAAAGGATTTTCCTCACAACAATAGACCTCCAGAAGGAGTTATTCTAGTTCGGTTTCTAATTTTTTTCCAAGGACAATTAGGCTTCTTACTTAAAGAAAAATATCCCAAACCCGTCTCTAAAGCACAAGAAGTTGCCTCTCAAATAAAATTCAGCCTAGATTATTTCAAGTTAAATACTCCTCCTATAATCGATGAACTAGTTGTTGTTGGTAAAAGGTCACAAGACTCAATAAGTCTCAGGAAATGCTCAAGGTCAAACTAGATTCCTTAGACAAAGGATATGCCCTTTACAAACAAGATATTGGCAACATCAATTGGGAGGGTGCTTCTCCCGAAGGTTCCTATCCTATTACAAAGGGGATATGGTACATTGAGAAAGACAAGGCTTCTTGGAAGGATAGACTACAAATTCTATCATTCATGAATGAATATTTGGAAGAATATGATAAGCCTCTCAAAGAGGATACCAACCACACTACACCAACAATTCCAATATTGGGTGATGATGAGTTAAAAGGTAACAATCCTAATGGACTTATACCTTTGTAAGGTCATAAACATGGAGAGACCCCAAAATATCGAATATATTTCCTATATCTTCGCAAGACCTTGGCATCAAAGAACCTCAAGGCCCTCAAGATGGAGAAGATCTCCCTATGGTTCTCCATGTTGAAAAATATTGGTAGAAAAAAAGGAAAACATGCACCTTTCTTCATCTTGTTAGTAATAAATGAATTCATCCTTCATGACGACATGCTTGACTGAGTTGCTTCCACCAATTTCATGCCCTTGAAAGTTATGAAACAACTTGTCTTTGAAATATCATGACCCTATAGGAATGTGTGTGGTGTTGATTCTCAACCTATCATTGTTTGTATCCTCATCAAGACCTTAAATTTAGTCTGGCATATTTTCTCGATGTCTCCCTTCCTATGGATGTTGTAGTAATTGATATACCTGATGTGGGGAATGTTGTTATCTAAGGAATCGGTTGCAACCCTAGGAGGTAGCCTTCCACTGGACCTATCATATTCTACCATCCCTCGCCCTAAGAGAGTTTTTTTCACCCTTTATAGAGAGCCTATTGTATGATACCAAGTTGAAACCCCCCAAAGTCCCATGGATGAGATATTGTATCTGGAGGACAATATGGGAAGTTTTTATGCTATTGATCCTGCACTTTGGATAGAGAAATGTTGGGACAATAGTGACATATGGAATTTGGAGTTTGATGGTGCTCACTCTAACTCTAGATCTAGAGCAGGAATTGTCCTCATATCACCCTCTAAAGAGGCCACCTTTTTCTCATATAGGATTGACTATGATTGTACGAACAACATTATTGAATACAAATCCTTACTCATAGGACTCAACTTGGTCCTTGATAGGAATATAAAAATGGTTGAAGGTCATAGGGGATTCCTGATCTAGTTGTCTCCCAAGTAAAAATGAAATTTTCTGCAACAAATAAAGGTTGAGAAAATATAGGGACTTGGTATGGGACACTATATAACTCTTTGATTCTTTTTCAATTAATGTTGTCCCCAGAGAGAAGAAATATGTCGTTGATGCTTTAGTTGTTTTTGCATCCACCCTATAACCTTGTGAGGAGGTCCTTTAGGACTTATACAAAATGGAATTTGTCTTTAGGCCATCAATCCATAATAACCTAGAACATTGGTAAGTTTTTAATGATGATTCCAAAATAGTTAGATTCCTGCAAAGTAGCAAGGAGTTCTCTGAGTCCCAAATAAATTTTCTAGTTGATTCTATGAACTTAGAAGTTATAAAATTTCCTGATGACACTCTCCCAAAGGAGTGTGTCCCCTTAGAGTGTTAGACAAACATGACATGTACAAGGGGAAGCATGTTGTAGACCAATCTAACAAATCCTTTGAGTTCAATCTAGGCTTGGAGAATGAGCAAAGGATGGTAAAGATAGGAAAGGGAACTACCAAGGTTGAGAAATATGGTATACTAGATCTTATTCGAGAATTTAAGGACATATTTTCTTGGAGTTATAATGATCTAAAGGCCTATAGAGGCGATGTTATTCAACACACCATCCATATCATAGAAGGAGCCAAACCATTTAGACATAAGTTGAGGCACATTAACCCCAAGCTAGCCCCTCAAATTCCAAAGGATCTTCAAAAGATGGTTGGCATTGAGACCATAGCCCCCATTAGATATTCTTCTTGGATGTTTAAATTGGTGGTTGTCTAAAATAAGAATGGTGGCATTACATTGTGTTTTGACTTTAGGAATCTCAACCAATTATCACTTAAGGACAATTTTCCTCTCCCTAACATGGAACATCTGTTACAAAGATTCATTGGTGCTTTAATAATGTCAATGTTGGATAGGTTTTCAGGATACAACCAAGTTTTATTCAGGAAGTAGGATTGACTTAAGACTGCATTCACCACCCCTTAGGGAACTTTCATTTACTTGAGAATTCCCTTTGGCCTTATCAACACTGGTTCTGCTTGCCCAAGAGTGATGGATTTTTCCTTCAGGGATCTGATAGGGAAAATCATAGAGATATACCAATATGATTTGAAAGTTGTTTCTAAGGAAATAAATACACATATTTCACACCTTAGGATGATATTTGAGTGTTATAGTAAATATGTCATGTCCATTAACCCTAAGAAATTGATCTTCAGTATTAGCAAAGGAAATTTATTAGAACATGTGGTTTCAAAAGAAGGTATTTCCATCGATCCCAAAAGAATCAAATCTATTTGAACATTCGTCCACCTACTAACAAGAAATCCTTTCAGTCATTCTTTGGAAAGATCAAATTTATACGAATATTTATCCCAAACGTTTCCAAGAAGGTTAAGCCAATGAATGCTTTGCTAAGAAATGGTGTCACCTTCAAATGGGATAATGATAGCCTAAATTCATTTGAATATATTAAGGAAGAAATCACTACGACACATGTCTTGGTTATCCTTGATTACTCTCAAGGACTTATAATTTTTTCATTCACTTCTCAAAAAACTATAGTTGGAGTGTTATTGCAAAAGAATAAGGACGACCATGAACAACCCATCACTTTCATGAGAAAAAACCTTGGGAATGTTGAGTTAAATTATTCAATCATGGAGAAGCATGCCTATGCCCTAGTCAATTCCATTAATCATTTTCAGAGTTATGTCAGTTACAACAAAATCAAAGCATACGTGCCATACATCGTTGTCAGAGATGTCCTCTCCCAACAAGATTTCCTTGAAACGAGGGGAAAGTGGGTGTCAAAGATTCAGTAATATGACTTAGAGATCAAACCCACTAGTATTATTAAGGGACGAGGCTTAGCTAATATGTTGACCGAGAGTAATGATGAATCCATGCAAATGGGAGAGATTGACAAAATCAATGTAATGGTGAGTGAGTTGGAACATGATGAGTGATATGATGACATTATCTATTACTTGAAGAACCTTTCATACCCAAACCACCTATTAGATCACAAGAGTAGAGCCTTGAAACTGAATGCTATAAAATGTTGTTTAACCCAAGATGGTCTTGGTTGGAAGAGCCTTGATGGAATTATCCTTAGATGTGTGAACAAATATGAAGCCAACCAATTTATTAAGGAACTCCATTCAAGGTATTGTAGTGGTCACTTCACTTCCCGCACCACCACCCATAAGATTCTAGGAGATGGATATTACTGGCCTACATTTTTCAATGATACCCATCGATATGCCAAATCCTACCAGCCTTGTCAATTCTTCACAGGAAAGCAACAATTGCTTAACATCGGTGGATCCAATCTGCTAGCCTATACTTCTAAAGTGCTAGTGTTGTTAGCAGTGGGTACAAGATTGCAGGTCTTGCACAACTAGATATGTTGAGATTCGCATGCGCTCTACGTTGAGCACATGTCCCCATGTTGGAGCCAGATGTTACTCGCCCATGCCTAGGGTTAACTAGAGGATATCATTCTTCATGGACCGAAGTGGATACAATGATCTTGACCATGATGATGATCAACATGTTCAAAAATTGAAGCTCTACATCCCCCTCAAATCACTTTTCTAATAAAAATCATCTAAGATCATCAGATCCATTCAACTCAATGTATGGGAGATGGTAAGCCAACGTCACCATGAAGTATGTTAGTCCTTCTTTCATGCGAAGTGTTGTGCTTAATTTATCAAGCATGTGGATGAGGATCATTGGTTGATGTTGGATAATGGATCACTAGCTCAAAAAGTTATGTTTGTTTCCTTGTTTCACCTTGGTGGCCAACTTTTATGCCTTTATATCAAAATTGCTCCTCATTCATATAGGTTTTGGAAATGCTTTTGTGAACTCGGTTCTCAACTTTATTAGCTCAACATCCTTTACAATCTTGATAAATGGGCCAGCCACCTCCTTCTTCAAAGAAAAAAAGGGTATTAGGTAGGTCTGTCGCCTAACTCATAATGTTGCCTTGATCAGTCATTTCAAAAGTATTTCGATCAACCTCAGATTTTTTCGTTCTCACCTTCTCTTTGTGTATGATATTATCATATTTTGTGAAGGATAAATTCAGTTTGTGGAAGATTTGAGAGGCCTCTCTACTTTCTTTTGATCAATTGGCATGCAAATAAAATTGGATAAATCCTTGATTTCCACATGGGGTTTGGAAAAACAGGAAATTCAACATATCTCCCAGGATTTAAATATGCATATCAATGATGTTGGAGTAGGGTTGAAATATCTCAGTTTCACCATAAAATAAAATGGTTACTGCAAAAATGATCTGATGTGGCTTCTATCCAAAGTGGAGAAATGAATTCACGCATGGTGTAACCATTGGCTTTCAAGAATTGGAAGGTCAGTTTTGGTTAAGTTTTCTCTAGAATCCTATCTAGTCTATTGGGCCACCTTAGCCTGGATCCGAAAAGGAATCTTGGGGAAAAAAGGCGAGTTTGTTTTATGTTTATGTGGTTAGGATCATAAGACAAAAAATCCCTTATTTCTGCCTCATGGAAAAGTCTAGCAACTCCAAAAATGCTAGGAGGATGGGGTCTGGAAAACATATACCTCTTTTCCAAAGTTTTGGTAGAAAAGAATGTGTGGGGTTAATTGAAGGCTCGATTGTATGGACCTAGGTTCTCCATGAAAAATATTTCATTTAGGAATCCATTGTGGATTGGTTTCACAATCCAATGAAAAGATGCATAATAGGTCAATAGTATGGAAATCCATTCTCAATGCTTTTCTATTCATTGGAAATTGGTTAACTTGGAAAGTAGGCATTGGGAAAAAATTCTTATAGACAAATACCTTTTGATTGGTTACAATAATAACCATATTCTACCAAATCCTCTAATTCTATCTATAAACATAGAGGGGATTTTTTTCCTCAATAAGATCTAGCAAAGGGGCATACTATCAAGGAAGTTGCATTGGTTAAGTTTGAAAGTGTTAAAGTTTAAGCTATTATCGGGTTACTTTTCAATTTACTAGATAACCATAACATAGATAGGATCACTGAGAGAAAGACAATCACAAGATACACACCATTTATCCTGGGAAACCCTCATGGGGAAGAAAACCCAAAAAAACTTCCTTAATATAGATAGCCAATACAATGCCAAGACAATAAACCAAACACTAGAGAATATCCTCTCCCATGCAATGCCTCTCTCTCTTCCTTCTTCCGGCAACTGGTAACGACAACTTCCTTCAATTCTTTCACACTATATGAGTGAGCTAAGTGAATGAACAAATGAGTGATTGTCTTCCTTTATTTATACAAACTGGCAAGCGTTGAAAGGAGGTATCTCTTCACTGGCAGGGCCGACTTGTCCTTATGGGTGGTTAGAACCACTTTAATTTTCCTGGGGGGCGACTTCTTAATTTTCATATTACAATTAGGGTTTGACCAATCCGCAAAAGGGGATTTGGTCAATTGTAATGCTCGACATGATCAATCCACAAAAGGGGATAGATCTAATGAATAATAAATATATTTTATCTTTTACTTTATCCACAAAAGGGGATAAGAATATTCTTTGCAGTTACACAATATTTTAACACTCCCTCTTAACAAGAAGGATATTCTTTATCTTTTGACAGGTCATTGGATGTCATCATCAACTGAACAATATCATATGGGCAATATCATCAACTGGATAATAATCATCAACTAGATAACATGAGGCATCAATATAATCCACTTGGTCATCTGGCATCACGAATGACATATCTATAAATCACCGGAAGTTTTGTTCTCTTTATCTCCGTGCAGAAGATACTCTTTTTTTCTTTCATCTTCATGCAGAAGATACTTTTTCTTATCTTCACACAAAAGATATCTTATCTTCACATAGAAGATATTCTATGAGTTTCACCATTCCTTTTATGTTCTCCCTTCTCTTCTAGTCATCTATCTCACCCATCCATTGGAGAGGACTACTACCATAGCTTGACTCCTAGTCATCCCACATGAACTAGAGAAGCTAATATGATAGCTTGGGCAAGACTAGACTCCCTTTCCATGATCCACGTAGGATCACGACACAAACCTCAAGAGCCGACTAACCATTCCACATGGTCAAGGTTTGTGTTCCAGGCTACTCAATCCTTGGCCAGAGGAGAGTATCTGCCCACTTCCCCTTGGAGAAACATCCACATTCCTCTCTACGAGGGTGGTCACACTCCTTTCTATGAGTTTATTCTAGCATGTCCCTAGAGTATCCAAAACTCAACACTTGGACAGAAGCCAACCTTGGCAAATTTCTCATTCCCCTTCTCTATGAAGGTCTCTTCTCTTTCTCCTTCTCTACGAAGGTCTACTTGTGGTATTTTTCATTCCTTTTCTACGAAGGTCTCTTCTCTTTTCTAAGAAGGTCTAGCTATGGGATCTGAAAAAAATATCTTGTGGTCAAAAATCTTTCCATGGTATAATACCATGCTACCCATCTATTGGGAACCATCCATCTACTGGATAAATTTCATCTTGATCAAAATATCTGGGCACCATCCATCAACTTTCCTATCGCACCAAATCATGATCCTCCATTTCGAACTTAGAGACATAGCTCCCTCTTGCACCAAACTAAGAGCTTCTAATCATCATCCTTGAAGTTTTCTTCTGTAATATTCTGGCTTCCTTATTGAGTTAGAATAGTTCTTTCTTTCTGACTTCCTACTGGATCAACCTGCTCCCTCTGCATCTATAAGAATGGTACCGGAGAAACTTGTAGTTACCTGCATCTCATCAACTATATTTGAGTATCCATATTTCTCTTCATCTTGAACATTTATGTTCTACATCTTTAGGAACCTCCTGATGCTATATAAATACTGGATACTATCTGGTTCTTACTGACTGTCACCATATCATAATTCCTTCTCATGTTGTCTAACTTCTGCAAGTCAAGGCATAATTTCTTTCTTCCGAGACCTGTAAAATTACTTACAGTATGCTTTCTGAGATATGTCACTTAGCCAATTAGTCAGTAACAATAAGCAGTAATCAAATGAAACTATATCATGATTTCCATCAGAGTAGTACACATCTTTTCTTAAGCAAAACATGTTCAACCATGTACACATCTGAAACCCTAATCATGAATAAGACTTTTGAACTCTTTTTCACTCTAGCTATGAAATTACCATTTTTTCCCTTACTATCATAGCTAAACACATACATTTTTCACTCTGATGAGTGATCATACCTTAAATAAATATTTTATCTCTTTCTTTATCCTCTTCTTTGATACTTCATAAATCTGCATAGGCACTGAAATAAAATGAGGTTGATTAACATTCTCACAAAAAATTAACTTGTAATGATAAAGTATTAAAGTAAACAAGATAATAAAAACAAACATGAATACTTATCTTTTGTTTTCGTGTGTGGAGGCTCCATGGACTCCACCATTTGCTATCTTTCTTCAGATCAACTATCTTCAACTTAAAGTACATAATCCTCAATTTCTACTAAAGATTTATTTGAGGGAGGATATTTCTCTTTCTTTGCCACATGTTCTTGATGCTTTCTTTTCCCTTTTCCTTGAGGATGGTCATAGGAAAAGTGTCCCAACTTTTGACAGTTGTAGCATCTGATCTTTGAATCATCTTTCTTCTTGTCTGGAACTCTTACAGAGTTAGCTTCTTTATTGTTCTTCCTGAAGGAAATTATTCTGTTCCTTTGAACTGTAAGAGCTTCCTCTTTATCAACAATTAATCTCTTATGTTGGTATGCAAGTCTAGATTCTTCGTGTGTGCAATCTGCCCATAACTTATCAAACTTGGGTAACTTTCTTCTTGCACACACTCCTTGTACAAAAGGAATCCAAAATGTTGGAAACCCATTTGGGGTTGTGGTTACAATCTCTTTGTCACTAATGACATCTCCAATAGCTGCAAGCTGATCTCTAATTTGAGAAACTCTCATAAGATATGATGAGACAGATTCTGAGTTTTCCATCTTCATATTACGAAGTTGATTTCTCAAGGCAAGATTCTGTCTAATGTCTTTGCTTTCATATAACCTGTTAGTGCTTCATACATTTTCCTTATTGTCTATAGTTCATATGTATGAGGGATCAAGTGATCCTTTACTGAATCTGACACGATTATCTTTTCTTTCTTTTCATTCTTCTTATGCTTGGTCTTTTTCTCTTTTTCCTTTGGTTCTGGTACACCCATTGTAACATGTTCTAAGAGATCATTCTCATCTAGAATCATCTGCAACCTATGCTTCCAATATCTGAAGTTTCCAGATCCTTCCATCTTGTCTTCTACCCTCATACTGGTAGCCATTATTTCTTGCAGTAGAAACCCTAGCCCTCCGGGCTATAGAAATAATAAAAGAAATCAAATTTCTTGGATATGAAAATTGAACTTACCAAAAGATGTGCTGGATTGAGGCGAGTATGCTAGTATAGTCAGTTTCTGAAAATTCCAAATTTTACCCCTTGAAACTAATCTTGTAGAAATATGGACTGGTACTTTTGGTATTGGTTCAGGTTTCCTAGTTTCTGGTACTTCTGGTTCTCTGGTACTTTTGGTTTTTTGGTTTTTTGGTTTTCTCGTATCGGTGAAAAATAGGGCTTCACTTTTTGGGAGTTCTATCCACTGAAAAGGTGCACTGAAGGTTCCAATGAGTTCCTTAGGCTAGAACACACTTTTCTAGATGATCTTTGGGCTGAAACTCCTCTTTAATAAAAATCCCTAATTTTCTTGTATGACAACAGTGATGTTTTTCTTTTTCCTGTGAAAGATGCTCTCTTCAGCTTAGCTCTGATACCATGTTAAAGTTTAAGCTATTATCAGGTTACTTTTCAATTTACTAGATAACCATAGCATAGATAAGATCACTAAGAGAAACACAATCACAAGATACACAACATTTATCCTAGGAAACCCTCACGGGGAAGAAAACCCAACAAAACTTCCTTAATATAGATAGCCAAGACAATAAACCAAACACTAGAGAATATCCTCTCCCAAGTAATGTGCCTCTCTCTCTTCCTTCTTCTGAAAACTGGTAACTGCAACTTCCTTCAATAC
Organism: Picea engelmannii; assembly: GCA_009831015.1. Lineage (NCBI taxonomy): Eukaryota > Viridiplantae > Streptophyta > Pinopsida > Pinales > Pinaceae > Picea > Picea engelmannii. The sequence goes on along the minus strand of ML796122.1, from coordinate 243,280 downwards.
TTGCGCACTAGATGAGTGAGCTGATTGAGTGAACAAATGAGTGGTTGGCTTCCTTTATTTATACAAACTGGAAAGCGCTAAAAGGAGATGTCTCTTCACTGGCATGGTCGATTTGTCTTTCTGGGTGGTTAGAACCACTTTAATTTTCCTGGGGGTCGACTTCTTAATTTGCATATTGCAATTAGGGTTTGACCAATCCACAAAAGGGAATTTCGTCAATTGTAATGCCCGACATGATCAATCCACAAAATGGGATTTATCTAATGAATAATAAATATATTTTATCTTTTACTTTATCCACAAAAGGGGATAATAATATTCTTTGCGATTACACAATATTTTAACAGAAAGAGGTGGTTCTAGGTAAGGATCATGCTCTGAATTGGACCAACTACATCAATTCCCTTAAAAATTATTTTTTCCACCCTTTGAATTGTAAGAATCAATTGATTTGGTCTCTCAACCCTTCAGGTAGATATATTCCTTGACTAGGATATTCAACTTTGGCTCAAGAAATATAGGAGGATCCCTAACCATGGTGGGGAGGGGATGTTGTGGATATTAAAATGTCTTGCAAAAGAGAAACCTTTTATGTGGCTCTTATTATTAAATAAAGCCTTTACTTTGAAAAAATTGCAAAAAGGAAACTTTACCGGTCTGGGCAGATACATTATCTGTAAGAAAGACAATGAATCTAACTCACATCTCTTTCTAAATTTCTCCTTCTCAAAATCTGTAAGGTCATAGATTCACTGGGTTAATGGGGCACAATGTATATGGGATGGAGATAATACTGAAGTTTCTCTCAAATATTGGATGGACAACCCTCATACCAAATTATGAAAATCCTACCCTTGATTACAGCCTAGGGCATTTGGCTAGCCCAGAATCAATCCATTTTCAAAGGCAGAGACCTTTCTCCTTCACACTCTTACCACTCTGGTGATTCCTATTACATATACCTAAAATATGGAATCTCATTCATCTACCCCTACATTGGAGACTCATATCAAAAAATACATCCCTTGGGATTTCTTTGATGGTGTAAAACAAGGGAATCCTTCATTGGGATAAGTGAGGAGGGCTAATTTTCCTCTCATATGATCAGTTTATCTCCTTTTTTAACAAGATTTAGCCAAGCCACAAATTATTATAGCAAACTTATGGCCCTTAAACTCACTCTTTTATTGGAAAAGTAAAAAGGGATATCACAAATAAACATATATGGAGACTCACAACTTACCAGCAAATGCTTAAATGGGACCACCACTCTACATAACTACACCCTTCAACCACTATTTCAAGATGTCAAAAGATCCAGATCATTTTTCACGGACATCACTTTCAACCATGAGTACAAGGAAAGAAATGAAGAAGTAGACAAACTCTCAAAGGATAGTCTAGCACTCGATAGGGGCAAGTGGAAGATCACTGCAAATACCACGACGAGAGATTCAAAATATATACACAACTCTATCTGAATAATGAAATATTCAGTAAGAAATTTTAGAATTTTTGAGGATTTGTGTTGATATTACATTGTATATGCTTCTTTTAGCTTATTGGAAATGATTTTGACTTCTTAGTCTCTCTATCTATTGTAAATTATTGTATCACTAGTGACTATTGCACACAACCTAGTATTTTTGAAAAATGTAGATTTTGAATGATTTACATTTCAGCTTTAGGTGGTTAGTCTTTTTGGACAATTTTGAGCAGCTTGCTATAGGAATGCCTTTGGAATCTACTTATGTAATTTTGTTCATTCTGAAACAAAATTATTGCTTTTTTCTTTGGAATATGTGTGTGTGTGTTATAATGTGAGGCACTCAAGAATCGATGATTCAAAGTGTCAGTCTCGTAGTTGAACTCTAATTTCCACTATAGTGGCAGTATGTTTTCTCTTCAGGTGAGATGTACATTGTGATCATTTTGGCACCGATTTCAAAGAATGTGTTTGTCTATTGCAGAAAACCATTGAGCCTTGGCCCTTTTATAAGTAATAAATATTATATGTTATATAAAATCATATATACATATATTAAAATTTATATATAAAGCTTATAGCCTAACCATATTATACTTATTTATATTAATTTATACCTAAGTTAGGATTCATGATGTGTGTGTCTTTGTGTTAGGGTAGGCACAAATGGATGATTGAAGGAGACAATCACAATCTAAATATAAAGGATGAATTTGAATGAATTAGTTTGTCATCTCTTGAAATTCGATGAATTTCAAACTCCATGGAGGAAAGTAGCTAAACATGGTGACTTGTCTCTTAGCTACACTTCAGAAGAGTCCTTCTTCCCTTTGGTAATAATGAATATGCCAATGCACTTAGACTACAACAAAGATTTTGTTGGTATTATATGAAAACCCTAGTCTCCATCAAATGCCAACAAGTGTCATTAGAACCAGATTGGTCATGCCACTTTTGCATTAGGCACATAATAGTGATTATGAGAATTATTGAAGAAGTTACACAGATTTCAAGTTGGGGCCTCAAACTCCCTACAAGAAATTCTTGTGACACAACTATCTCTCTTAATTTGAGTATGTAGGTTTTCATAGTTAGTCATAATGGTTACAAACCTTTTGGAAGTAAATTTTGTCACATTCCACCCATCATTAGAGAAACATCAAGCTATAGTAATAATAAGAGGGAGGGGAAAGAAATAAAAAAAGGGGGTAAAAATTTAATCCGAGAATGCCAAATGAGAAAATAAATAACAATACCTAAAAGGAGGTTATATGTAGTAAAAAATTGAATCCACAATAAAACAAGAATGAGGGATAATGAGGAGAATCGAGGAAGGGAATAAGAGACAAATGAGAAAGAAGAAAAGGTCTAATAGGAAATATGTTGGATGTTATGTTTCTACGATTGACTTAGATTATACCCAACTTCCCGATTAAAATTGTTGGGATGTTTTTCAATTTCTAGTGCTTCTCGAATGATGCGAGAGGAGTAAAAGGGTCTTGAGGAAATAATTCTTGTTGGGTTAAAGGAAATGAGTTGTTTGGAGTTGTGGGAATATTCAAGTAGTTGACTTGGATAGGTGATTGTGGATTTTATTAGCTATGTGTTCTTTAAGCTGGGATTTGAAAGATCTGTTAGTTTGGCCTATGTAATATTTTCCACAGGAGCATGGGATTTGGTAAACTCATTGGACAAAAATAGGAACAATTTTTTTTTTTTTGACGAAAACGGTTATGTTGCATTAATCGGCACTCTGGCCAGCCAGAATTAGAGAGTTACAATTTTGAAGAAGGTTGGTGACCTCTAACAGTGCTACCGACCTTCTTTTGAATATCTTGAGAGACCATTCCCCTCTGTTCCTTGATCTAATTCGAGAATATGACAAGTAGTGCATACATGAGTAAATTCTCACAAATTGTGAGCATAGCAAAAGACAGAAGCAAATCATTAAATCCGGGGGGCTGATATTTTCCCCTTAATGTAGGGGTCCAGCTTTTTCTGAGATCCTAAAGAAATGTTGGAGGCCGCCTCCTTTTCTCTGCGCGCTTTGTTGGTCTTTCGCCCTCGGGTAAGAGGTGGAGACGGGGCTGTATTGTCA
>ML796122.1:215388-227920 GCA_009831015.1 Picea engelmannii | reverse complement strand
GGGGGGGGGGGGACTCTTGAATTTATAAGAAAAGTTGTGTTTATCCTTGATAGGGTCAAAATAATAAAATATGATTATTTGCCCAAATCAATTGTAACCATTCCTTTTAATTTTTCCTTTTTTGGATAATTTCAAGAGGAAAAAGTCATAAAATAACTTTAGGAAAAGTGGTTTACTAAGTTAGTTTAGTGAAAAAATATCTAAAAGTGGGTTTAAACATGGGATACCCATACCATACATGGTGTATTTTAGTAATCCTAGCAATTCGGGCTAGGTGAGCAATTTTTGGGTGATAATAGATGCCCCCTAATGTATGAGGTTGGGATCAAATTGTATGACCGAAATACATTATAGTTTTCTTTCATTGATTGATCCAGGAGGCTCTCCAGGGCTAGAAAATGCTCAAAAATGAAAGTTCTTGGAATCAGATGAAACTAATTCCATTGTGACTGGCTTGTCGTGCTAATTCCAACCATATATATACTTCCTCAAATGGGCGCCGTATGTGAGAGTTATCACACTCTTATCGTTTTCCCAAACAAGCAAAAAGTCAACAGGAAAAAATTCAATGTTGACGTCAACATGACGTCATGATGACATAGAATTGAGACCCGTGGAAGTGCAACAACAGGCTGACTGGGCATATGACAGTGGTCCAATCACGTTTCAACAAGTGGCACATTTTTTCGGAAAATGAAAGGGGGGGGGGGACTCTTGAATTTATAAGCAAAATTGTGTTTATCCTTGATAGGGTCAAAATAATAAAATATGATTGTTTGCCCAAATCAATTGTAACCATTACTTTTAATTTTTCCTTTTTTAGATAATTTCAAGAGGAAAAAGTCATAAAACAACTATAGGAAAAGTGGTTTACTAAGTTATTTTAGTGAAAAATTATCTAAAAGTGGGTTTAAACATGGGATACCCATACCATACATGGTGTATTTCAGTAACCTAGCAATTCGGGCTAGGTGAGCAATTTTTGGGTGATAATAGATGCCCCCTAATGTATGAGGCTGCGATCAAATTGTATTACTGAAATACATTATAGTTTTCTTTCATTGATTGATCCAGGAGGCTCTCCAGGTCCAGAAAATGATAAAAAAATGAAAGTTATTGGAATCAGATGAAACTAATTGCATTGCGACCAGCTCGTCGTGCTAATTTCAGCCATATATTTACTTCCTCAAATGGGCACCGTATGAGAGAGTTATCACACTCTGATTGTTTTCCCAAACAAGAAAAAAGTCAACAGGAAAAAATTCATTGTTGATGTCAGCATGACGTCATCCTGACATCATCATGATGACGTAGAATTGAGACATGTGGCAATGCAACAATAATATGACTGGGCATGTGATAGTGGTCCAATCACGTTTCGACAAGTGGCACATTTTGTCTGCAAATGAAAAGGGTCCACGTGGCACCCCAACATTTGTTGGTTGGATAAAAATTTTGGAGCTTGTGGGATTCAACCGCATGACCTATTGGTAGGGGAAGTGTTATGGACAAGTCAGATTTCCAACGCACCAATGGTGGGACTTGATATTACAAGTCCACTTTATAACATATTATGTGGCTTTAATGCAGAGCGGAGGTGGAAGGGGGTTGGGGCCTAGCCCCAACCCGCGGGTTTACTATTCATATAACCACAACTCTTAAGGGGGGCGCTCCACTACTCGGTTCACCAAAGGGCACGGGGGGCACACTTAACCACCGACGCCTATCATGCATATAGTTGGGGGCGGTGACTAGGGTTTTGGGCGCACCGTTCGGGCGCGGTCATATCAACAACTTCCATGCGACCTTTACTTGCGGGGAAAGGGCTAGTGCCCAACCCTTAGGGGCCGGCGCTTGGCCATATCATTTCCATGTGACCCTATTTAGGAGCATTCACCTAGGTCTGTGGGGCTAGCTTTGATTTTTTTTACAAAAGTGGGTTTTTTCCTATAGTTTTGGCCCAGATTGGGCCTTTTTGGAGATTTCTTGGCCATTTGGAGGGGGATTTGATCCCAAACAGAGGCCAGATATTTGTGGGAATTTGGGCTTCCCCAAATAATCCTAAAAACTATATAAACCAGGCTTATTGATCTTGAGCAGGTACTTTGTATGTAGGGAATGTAATAAAGAGTTGGAGTTTTTGGCCCATTTCTCACGTTTTGAGGGGAATTTTGTCATGTTTTTGAGAGGAGTTTGTTGAGGCATGTGTGCATCTGCACAAGGATTTCTTGTACAGTAGATCATAATCTTGTGTGTAACAACAAGGAGCCATTGTAAAGATAAATTGAACATTTAAAGATCAATAAAGAGGTCCTCCACTTGGAAGCGGACTTGGAGACGGAGCCACATATTGGTGAACTTCTTTATCAAGTTCTTGTTGTCTCTTTCTTTTTATTATTGTTGTTAACTTCTCTTATTTTCAGCATGGTTATTGATGGATGAACTCTTTAATCATTCATGAGAATCTTGTTAATGCCAATTTGTTAATAATTCCTTCCATTTTTGGATCAAGTATTTTGGTATCAAAGATTTTGGTTGTTTTGGAAGGTTTAACAAGTGCACGATTGGATGCTCACAAGATCCAAATCTAGAAGAGGAGAAGGATCATTGGCTGAATTGATTTTTGAGATAGAATGAGTTTTGAGGAAGAAAATAATGGCTTTAGAAGGAGAAACTTCTCCACAAACCAAAAAGCTCGAAGATGCATTTTCCTCCATGTCAGAAATGTTCAAAGTGTTATATGATGATTTATTGGAGAGAAAGAAACCAATTTTGGGAGAAATTTTAATGAAGGGAAAAAGTGAAGGGAAAGGAGAATCTTCAAAGCCTCCTCCTAGACCACCTTCACCACCATATTCTCCTTCTTCTTCAAGTTCTACTTCAAATGCTAGTTCTCATTCTACAACATCTACCATACAAAAACAAACACATAATCATAAGTCTAATATGCCTTTGTTAAAACTTGATGTTAATTTTGAGTTGCCTTTGTATGATGGAGAAATAAATGCAGAAAAGTTAGATAATTGGATAAGAAAAATGGAAGTGTATTGCAGGATACAAAAAATCATAGACGAGGAGACTATGATCCAACTTGCTAGTCTCAAGATGGGAGGAACCACCCTTGTGTGGTGGGAAAGAAAGACAAATAGGATCTTAAAAAGTTTGGTAATACTCTCTCTTCATGGCTTGATTTTATATCTGCTTTACGAAAACAATTTTATCCTCTAGCTTACATGCAACAAGCTATTATGTCATGGCACAACTTTAGATAGTTAAAAGGACAAACTGTTCAAAGTTATACATAGGAGTTTTGAAAAAGAGATTTATTGTTCGGAATACCATTGGATACTCAATAGACATTGCTTAAGTATATAGGTGGTTTTCATAGTTATTTACGACATACCATTCTTATGTTTAATCCAACTAGTTTAGATGAGGTGTGTGTGCAAGCGACTCATCTTGAATCTAGAGGTAAGAATGTAAATGTTGATTTTGTAAAACCATTTAAACCTATTGAAGGAAAATTCAAAGGCAAGGGTAAAGAGAAGTTCAAAGGGAAAAAAAATAATACAGTGAAGAAGGATAAACCTACATGCACTCATTAAAAAGAAGGCCATAGTGAGGAATGTTGTTAGATCATTCACCCAGAATTGAAACCAACAAAGTTCAAAAATAAAGGGAAGCCAAAGACGACTGCAACAACTCAAACATATTTGGGGTCTGATTCAGGAGATGAGACCAAGGTCACAGACATGGGAATCAAAGGTAAAAATTTTGAAGCTAGTACAAGTTCTTTTGTTCAGTCTTTAAAATTTGATAATGAGGTAAAACAAACAAAACTTTTTTATATAAGAGTAATTTCCAAACATACAAAAATTGATACTCTATTTGACAATGGATCACAGGTAAATTTGATATCAGAGACAATTGTTAAAAAGTTGGGATTAATCACTAAACCTCATAAGAAACCATATCCTTTAGGATGGATTCATAATGATAATCGATTGCAAATGAATAGGCAATGTGTCCTAAAGTTTTCTATCAATTCACAGTTTATAGATGAGGTTGAGATGGATGTGGTTCCACTAGATATATGTGGTATTGTACTTGGGATTCCATATTTGTATGATGGAAAGACAATATTCTATTGTGAAGACAATAAGTATCAATTAACTAAAGATGGAAAAGAATGTATTGGAAGGGCTCGTCAGAAGAAATTGAATCTATCACTAATCAACTCAGGGAAAATGAAGAGAATTGTAAATGTCAGTAAGAGATATTTACTAATGGTTGTAAAAGCTAAAGACACCGTCGAAATTGATACTTTCAAAGATTGTGATGAAAAATTGAATGATGATTTAGTTAGAATTGTTTTTGACTATGATGAGATATTTCAAGTCCTGAAAGGATTACCTCCAAAGAGACAAGTTGAACATGAGATACAGTTGCAGCAGGATGTTCCTCTTCGTAACATTGGAATGTACATGTTATCAGTTTTGGAAAATGCAGAGATAAAGAAATAGGTACAAGAGCTGGTTGAACAGGGGGGCATCATACCAAGTGCTTCTCCATGTGGGTCACCTATCATCTTGGTGCATGGATTTTCGATCCTTGAACAAGATCACGGTAAAAAATCGTTAACTTTTGCCTCACATTGATGATTTATTAGATCAATTGAAACATGCAATTTATTTTACTAAGTTAGAATTAAGAAGTGGTTACCATCAAATCAGAGTTGTTGAACAAGATATATGGAAAACTGCTTTTAAAACAACACATGGATTATTTGAATGGTTAGTGATGCCATTTGGGCTTACTAATGCACCTGCTACTTTTATGCGGGTTATGAACGATGTATTCAGGCCATTCATTGATGAGTTTGTAATAGTCTACTTAGATGATATTATTATTTTCAGTAGAACCAGAGAAGAGCATGTCCAACATGTTAGGCATATACTTTATGTGTTGCAGGGAGAGAAAATTTTTGTAGAGTTGTCAAAATTTGAATTTGGAAAAACATCTCTTGTATATTTGGGTTACATTGTAGGGGGTGGAGAGCTTAAGATTGATCCCTCTAAAGTTTAGGTTATTGTAAATTGACCAAAGCCTACAAATGTAACTTAAGTAAGAAGCTTCATGGGGGCAACACAGTATTGGAGGAATTTTATTGCAAATTTATCTCTAATTGAAACACCTTTACATGCATTGACAAGTGTGAAAAGGGGATTCTAGTGGGGAGGAAGCCAACAATAGGCTTTTGATACTTTGAAATTAAAGATTAGTACATCTCCTATTCTGGCATTTCTAGATCTCCAACAGTCTTTTGAAATTGAAACCGATGCAAGTGAATATGCCATGGGGGCAGTGTTGATGAAACAAAAAAAACCCATATGCTTTCATTTTGAGACCTTCACTACAACAATAATTAACTATCCAACCTATGATAAAGAATTGTGTGCTCTAGTACAAAGTGTTAAAAAGTGGAAACATTACTTAATGGGAAAAGAAAAAATAATACATACTGATCATCAACCATTACAGTATCTACAATCACAAACTAAGCTACAACAATAAAGGCATTTTATATGGATGGGGTTTTTACAACAATTTCATTTGGTCATCAGATATAAAAAGGGAATTCATAATAAAGTTGTTGATATGTTATCTATACCTCCTAGTACAATTGCTACAATCCTTAAGCACAATTCAATTACTCATGAAAGTTACATTGAACAATATGCTGAGGACAACGATTTTAAGGAAGTCTATGGAACTTTAAGTCATGGTAAAAAAGAAGAAGAATTGAATTATCATATTAAAGACAAACTTTTGTATCATTTGGGCAAATTATGTATTCCAAAAAGTGTAAGAGTCCATGTAATCAGGGAAGCACATACTTTTCTTATAGCATGACATTTTGGTGTAGACAAACAATTTCTCAGTTACAAGGATTTTGTTATTTCCCTCGAATGCATGAAAATGTGTCTAAGTATGTAAAAGGATGTACTATGTGTGCAATAAGAAAACCAAGTAACAGAAAGCTAGGATTGTACACTCCACTTCTTATTCCTTCTAGACCATGGGAAAGTGTATCTATGGATTTTGTGGGGGGATTTCCTATGTCTAGAAAAGGTCATGATTACATGTATGTAGTTGTGGATAGGTTCAGCAAGATGTGTGTTCTAATTCCTTGAAAAAAGAAAGTCACAACTGAACAAACAACTCAAATGTTCTTTGAAAATGTATGGGATCATTTTGGGCTACCTATTTCTATTGTATCTGATCGAGACTCTAGGTTCATGGGGAAATTTCAGTCAATCTTGTGGGAACTTATGGACACTAGGCTAAATAAGAGCACACCATTTCATCCACATACGGACGAGCAGACAGAGGTGGTGAACATTATAGTAGTGCATCTACTTCGAGCATATTGAAACAACCATCCTAAGCTTTGGGATGAACATTTGTGTTATGTGCAGCATGCGTATAATCGAGCCAAGCATTCTTCTACTCAGAGATCTCCATTTGAAACATGTTTGGGCTACTTGAAAAAATATCCTTTAGATTTTTTCTTTGGGAAATACATTGAAACAGAAGGACACAGTGATGTGGACAGAGATACAAAGTTCATTGAATGGATCCAATTGATTCATCAGGCGGTACAAGAACAATTGGAGAAAATCCAAGCCAAGTACAAGGCGAGGCATGATATGCATCGAGTTGATCATCGGTTCAAAGAAGGAGATCAAGTCTAGTTATACATTAGGAAGGAAATGATGCAAGGAGAAGGTAAAAGGCTTAAACCAATTCGTTATGTTCCTTTCAAAATTTTAGACAAGATTGGTACTAATGCTTTCCGGTTAGAATTTCCTTCATATATGCAAATTTATTCAGTTGTAAATGTGGAAAACTTGAGATTATATGAGCCTTCTATGATCAAGGATCAAAGAGAGAATGTTCAGCTTCCTACCATAGAATATTTTTCTCATGAATATATGAATGAATTGAAGGAAGACACCATTTTGGACAAAAGAGTCTGTACTTCTCGCAGGGGCGATGTGGAGTATCTTTGAGTGGGATTGAAGGGAAAAAATCCAGTCAATCCAAGTGGATGGAGACATGAAAAGTGAGGACACAGTATCCTCACTTATTTACCAACTGATACCAAAATTTTGGTGGTCCAAAAGCTTCCAAGTGGGGAGGAATGATCCAGGAGGCTCCCCAGGTCCAGAAAATGCTAAAAAATGAAATTTCAAGGAATCATATGAAACCAATTCCATTGCGATTGAATCTTCGCATTGATTCTGGCCATATATTTACTTCCTCAAACGAGTTTCGTATGCGAGAGTTATCACACTCTGATCATTTTCCCAAACATGCAAAAAGTCAACAGGCAAAAAGTCAATGCTGATGTCAGCATGACGTCATGTTGACGTAGCATTGAGACACATGGAAACAGGCTGACTGGGTAGATGAAAGTGGTCTAATCATGTTTCTACAAGTGGCACATTTTGTGGGAAAAATAAAAGGTGCCATGTGGCCCAGATGTGGGTTTCCATGTGGCACCCCAACATTTGTTGGTTGGATAAAAAATTTGGAGCTCGTGGGATTCGACTGCATGGCCTATTAGCAGGGTAAGCGTTATGGCCATATTGGATTTCGAATGTGCCAATGGTGGGACTTGATATTACAACTCCACTTTATAATATATAAAGTGCCTTTTATGCAGTGTAGAGGTCAAAGGGGGTTGGGGCATAGCCCGAGCACACGGGTTTACTGTTCATATAATTACAATTCTTAAGGGGGAACTCCACTACGCGGTTCACCAAAGGGCGTGGGGGCCATGCTTAACTATTGATGCTTATCATTCATATGACTGGGGGCGGTGACCAAGGTTTTTGGCACACCGTTCAGGCGCGATCATATCAACAACTGCCATGTGACCTTTACTTGCGGGGAAAGGGCCAGCACGTATCCCTTAGGGGTTGGAGCTTGACCATGTCATTACCATGTGACCCTATTTAGGAGTGTGCTTCCATGCCTATGGGGATATCTTTGATTTTTTTTACAAAAGTGGGTTTTTGCCTATAGTTTTGGCCCAAATTGGGCGTTTTTGGAGATTTCTTGGCCATTTGGAGGGGAATTTGATCCCAAAAAGAGGCCAGATCATCATGGGAAGTTAGGATTCCCCAAATCATCCTAAAAAATATATAAACCGAGATTATTGAGCTTGAGAGGGTACTTTGTATGCAGGGAATGTAACGAAGAGTTGGAGTTTTTGGCCCATTTCTCATGTTTTGAGGGGCATTTTGTCATGTTTTTTAGAGGAGTTTGTTGAGGCATGTGTGAATATGCACAAGGAGATATTTTACAGTATATCAAAATCCTGTGTGTAACAACAAGGATCCATTATAAAGAGAACTTGAGCATTTAAAGATCAATAAAGAGGTCCTCCACTTGGAAGTGGTCCCAAAGACGTAGCCACATATTGGTGAACTCTGTTATCAAGTTCTTGTTGTCTCTTTATTTTTCTTATTGCTATTAAATTATCTTATTTGCAGCATGGTTATTGATGGATGACCTATTTAATCATTCATGAGCATCTTGTTAATGTCAATTTGTTAATGATTCCTTCCATTTTTGGATCATTGATAAATGATGCAATTGGGGAGGGAGAGAAATGCTACAAGAAAGAGAACCAACTACTGAAGGGGGGGGGGAAATATCACCTGCCAACAAAAGGGTCACAAGGTGGTGAGGTACATAATCTAAATGGGACAAGATAGGCATACCCATGCTCATTCAGGTAACTCATGGTAATGAATATAATAGTGAGACAATCATGAGGTCTCAAGTATAATATAAGGACTGATGCCCCCAAGTTGTAGGAGGGGAGTAGAAGTAACTTGAGAATCTCTATGGAATAGGAAAGGGGCTCCAAAGATTTTTTATGATATGATAGAAGGGAATCTCAACCTGAGGGCTCTGAGAGCAATGGAATAGAGCCAATCAAATATAAGGAACTATATATAGGGTTGAATCATGAATGTATGTACAAGTCTCAAAAACATGATGATGAACTAGAGTTAAGTAGGAAATATCCTACCAAGTCTGAGAGCAATGATGAATCTCTCGACTTGGTCCAAGGTAACCCATCAGAGGCGTGGATAGGTACTAATGTACACATGACTAACCCCTAGAATGGAGGTATTGATGTCGACAAGGGAGAGTCCCCCAACACTAAAGAGTGAAAGAGTATGCGTAGGCCCACTATCCAAAGAACAATAGGTAAATTATGTAACATACCCAACGCCCAATTGAGCAACATTACATGCAAAAACTCATAAAATTTGGAGATTTAATGATAACTAAATTATTGTAGCTTACCAGCTACAAATCACACATAGATTTTTACCATTCAAATGATACCACAATTATAAATGCATCTAATAGCATATATTAAACATGAATACAATTGTTCCAATAGACAATAAACACACAACATTCATATAAACCATTCACACAACGAAATTAACATAAGAATAGAACATAAACGCTTATATGTTAATGATTAACCAACTAGATGAAAACGGAGGATGAACCTCCCATCCATAGGCATTGTTGATAATTTTATCTCATCAACAAGCCACCCCCGAGTTGAGGATATGAGTCCGCAAGGAGATCTGACCCACTAGATATCCACTCTCCACATAGAGAAACCCCAAACCCAGGTTTTATTCTCGTAGCAGTTCCAAACCTCCAACTCTCTCTTTTCCCCACAACCTACACTACCCAAAGAATGTACCCCCTTCAATGCTCAAAGTCCCTCAAGATATATAATTCATTTATTAGGGTTCCTAGTTCACTCGGTTGGCTAGGAATTCCTCAGTTGGGATCCAGGAACTTTCAGTTGCTTCATGAGTTCTCACAACAACCTTCACAAGGCTCTTTAGATGTTTCCTCAACAGGAAATTGCACCATAATATTACAACCTAATTTTACATGCACGTAAGCCTCTTTCTTCATAGAAAAACATAACCAAACAATGAATGCCTTCAATTATACCATGGTTGGTCCTCTTCCAAGCCCTCTTCTCCTATTTTGTTTCCCAAAATATGTATGTAAAAACTATCCCTAATCTACATAAGAATTTCCTCTTCTTCCTTGCTCGCTTCAGTCATACTCTTCTCAAGGATGATTGTACTTCAGCCCATGATCTCCAATAACTATGGGATGTGACCAATCACACCCACCCTCTTACATGAGTTGAAATGATTGGCTTCTCATACACTCAATCAAAAAATAGAAGGTTATACACAAAGATAATAATTTTAGAAATGTGAGTTGGATTAATACCCATGAATAATTCCCCTTTTGACCCCTCTCTCTTGTGGAATCATATCCCCCCATCATTCTTCATCTCTTTTGTATCAACCAACAATTATTACTTTTATTAATTATTTCAATGTTCCTAATATGAAAATCGCCCCCCGTCCACATTAAATCAATATGGGCTCTTCGCCCTAACACATCGGCTCACGAACCTAGTTCACATTTATATAATTACATTATAATGTGCGGGGATTAGAATTGCAGATGTTACATCCCCTCCCACTTATTTTTCACTGTCCTTAGTGCACAACACCCTAGAGGTGTAATTTCATTTTACAATTTCGTCTCCCCGACCAATAATCAACATATAGGCTCTCTAGCCTGAAATAACACAAGAATTATAACCTAAACAAATTACATCAGCACTTTGGCCCCAATACCACAGATACATAGCCACTTCGACCCCCAAAATCATAAATACAAAGGCACCCTAGACCGAAACACACACACACACACACACATATATATAAGCCATTAACATTCTCCTACAACTATGTCGATTTCCACCAACTCTCTTCCAATTTACCTGCTCAAGCTAAGGAATGGCATCCCATTTGTTTATCAGGGTTGACCTAAGGAATGTGACCCCTTCACTATCCTAAGTCCATCGGGTTGCACCATTTATTTATCAAGGTCTCTCTGGCATAGGTAGCTAGGAATCTCACTATTGGTAACTCAAGGGACTCATTGCTAGGAAGAATATCAGTAAAATAACCATTAACAACCTTGTCGCTTCAGTGCAACTCACACATGAGTTCAATATTCAGTCCTGGAAACATAGTTCTTCGACAATGCAACTCACACATGAGTTCACTCTTTAGACTTTATAACTTGGTTCTTCGATAGTGCAACTCACACAAGAGTTCACTCTTTAGGCCTGACAACCTAGTTCTTCGATAGTGCAACTCACATAGGAGTTCACTCTTCAGGCCTCACAACCCATTTCTTCGATAATGCAACTCACACATGAGTTCACTCTTTTAGTCATGACAACTTGGTTCTTCTTGTTGTACTCACCCTCTAGGATCAAACATCCCTTTCATTGTTATACAGTTCCTCAGGTGATCCATCATTTTCCATGGTGTTCTCACCCAGACAATTGCCAAGTTTCTTCTAGACTTCCACTAGCAATCTATAACCCGTGGAAATCATACCATCTACATCATGTGCATACATTTAATATGAGACATCATCATACAATTTTCAATTATAAAATTTCAAATCGGTTTTACACAGGAAAACAAAATTTTCCAAACATGAATCCTCTGCTCATAATTGCTTGGTCCTTTCAAAAATAGGCATCGATATTCCTTATGCCTTACATCACTGCCATATCCAAGAGAATTCTTCCTACAATTTTCTCAATTTTCTTACAACCAAACAAATTGTTAGCATATCATGGTAGTTTCCCATTTATTAATTTCTCAAATCTGTTTATACAAGAAAATAAAAATTCCCACGCATGAGATTTATTCTCATTATGTTTATCTCTTGCAGTGGTATATAGTAGTCTTCCTTATGATCTTACATTATTTCCATATCCAATACCATTACTCCTACAATTTTCTCAATTTTCTTGCGACCAAACAAGATTGTTAACACTCATGCACATTTTAGTAATTCATGAAATGATCTTAGAATCATAATTTACCAACGATTCAATCAATTCCATCCATTATTCACTTTAAAATGGAATTCAACTGTTATCACTGAAATTTCGTCCGCACATGGCGACAAGAACTCTGCATCATCAAAACAGCAATGAAGTCATTCATGGCACTGAATTAATTTCACAGCATTCCAGAAGGGTCAAAAACTATACAAAGTAACCAAAAATTGAAGGGCGCTTTACAATAGTTTGGTGCGTGCGCACATGCGCAGGACAAGAACGTATGATGCGCGCATGCACGCACGACACGCGACTGTCAACGCAAAAACCCGCGCACCTGCTAATACGACGCATTTATTGAATTGGCCGGCCTCCCAACCACTTTCGGACCAGCTCCCAATCTGATTTGACTCCCAAATCTGAGCTGAATCTGCAGGGTAGGCGGGTTAATGACCTAATGAATCCCTAAAGAGCCCCTTTTCACACTTTGAAGAGGTTACATAATCACCCGGTGATCTGCTATAAAAAGCC
>ML796122.1:195170-207283 GCA_009831015.1 Picea engelmannii | reverse complement strand
ACGAGGCCGACAGAGTCTTAAACGACTGCCACAGTGGCGCATGTGGGGGCCATCTTTCGGGTATCTCCACGACTCAGAAAATTATCCGAGCCGGTTACTTTTGGCCTACATTGTTTCACGATTGCATTCACACCGTGAAACGATGTGAGCAATGTCAGATCTATGCCAACAAAGCCTGCGCTCCCCCCGCTCTTCTTCACCCCGTCATTACAGTCGGCCCCTTTTGCAAATGGGGCATCGACTTTATGACTTGTAATCCCCCCTCCAGCAATGGTCACAAATACTTTGTTGTCGCCGTTGATTACTTCACCAAATGGGCCGAAGCAATGCCCACTTTCAACAATACCGCTGACACTGCAGCGCGCTTCTTCTTTAACCACGTCATATCCCGTTTTGGCGTACCACTCCAACTCGTTTCCGACCATGGGAAACACTTTGAGAATGAGATCTTCATCGAACTCTCTTCTCGATTAGGCTTCTCTCATGAGTTTGCCTCACCATATTACCCTCAGTCAAACGGACAGGTCGAGGCAGTAAACAAAGTCCTCAAGACAATGTTACAGCGCACGGTCAATAAACATAAAACCAATTGGCATCACATGTTATTTTCCGTGCTATGGGCTTATCGAACGATAGTAAATACCGCCACGGGTTTCACGCCATTCCATTTAGTCCATGGGGTTGAGGCAACTCTTCCCATTGAGTGCGAAATACCCACCTTACGCACCACAATCGAGCTATTACCTGACACTGCTCCAATGGAGCAGCACTTGCTGAACATGGAATCACTGGATGAAGATCATCGATCTTCATTACAGAACAACGAGGCAGCTAAAAAACGATCCAAAACTACCTTTGATCGCCAGGTCAACTTCGTTCATTCCGCGAAGGCGACCTCGTCTTGGCCTATGATATCACCCATGATACCTTTGGCCACGGAAAATTCGAATCACTTTGGCATGGCCCTTACATCATCCAACATTGCCTCACAAAAGGCACATACATCCTGGCCTCCCCCGAAGGCCTCTCACTCAAGGAACCCGTCAATGGGTTGTACCTCAAGAAATTTTATGCTTAAAAGTAGTCACACTACTTTAGGTCATTTCTTTTTCTAGTGTTTTTAATCTTTTTTCTCTCTCACCCCCCTCGTCTAAACTGCCCCTTTGTGCTATTGACAGATGCTTCCTTCACCAGCTTACCACATTGGTTACGCCGACGGTGCCAGCCGTTGGACACAAAATCTCGCTTCGGCGACTTGGGATTTATATACCCCCTCACATGAAATGATACATTCCAGCGGCATCTGTTTGGGACCAGAAACCAACAACCAATCCGAATATATTGTTGTCATTGGCCTCCTGGATGACGACCAACGTCATCATATTCGTCACCTTAGTGTCTTCCTCGACTCTCAACTAGTCGTTCTCCAGCTCAATAATGTTTACCGTGTACACGACCCGTGCCTCTTTCGCAAATACCTGCAGGTTAGATTATTATCTCGACATTTTGATTCCATTACATTTACACATATTCCAAGACAATTGAATCAAATAACAGATGAAATAGCTAACATGGTGTTAGATTGGCATATATCACATCAAGCTACACATACATAAAACATCTCATACATCCTGTCACAGCATATAGATAAGATAGACAACATCATCATTATCAACAAAAAACATATGTAAACAATACCAGGATCTCAAAAAGATGTATACTCATATATATATATATCAAGGCCTATCAGGCCATCCGAATGTTTACATGCAAAAAATACATATGCCCGCAGGCCAGTGCCACACCTCGGTACAAAATCGGCTCACCAGCCTATATACGACCAAAAAAGTATACAATATACATCTATCAGGGTGCCTCTATCGCACCCCCAGCTGCTCCTCCCTTAGGAGGAGGTGGTGGCCCACCCCCACCTGCCCCAGGCGATGGTGGTGGAACACCTGCAAGACCCTCCTGCCTCGGCGGTAGGCATCCACTAGTCATGGAGGCAAGCACAGCTCCTCGTCGCACAATCGACCGCCATGGTGGCGGTAACCCTATGCACTACTCCAGGAACCCCTCGTCCTGGATGCGGATCCACATGCCCTCAGGCACGTCCTGTAACACCGTCTCCAGACGACGACGTATATCATCAAAATCACCTCCGGCCGTCGCCGGAGGAGCGTGTGATGGCCCCGCTCCAGGGTCATCAAATCGGCGCCTCCTTGCCGGTCTCTCGGGCTCTTTTGGTGCCCCCGTGGCCTCATCCCACCGACGCCTCCCTCCACGTGGCATTCTCTCCAGCTCTCGCTAAGCCGACACTCTCTGGAACTCCACCTCACACCCGCGAGGTGCCAAATCTGCACATGCACAAAACAACCAACACACGATCGTATCAGTATCTATCATCATACATATAAACTGGTATATCAAAATCAAAACATACAAAACTCAACATACCTCGGTCATCAAAAACCTCCCCAGGAGGCAATACCATGTCCGAGTCCCCCCAGAAGTCCACCCTATCATAGGGGTATCGAAGTATGACCTGCGGCATCTGCCGCCATATCTGCGTCGCCTGCACCGTAAAGTAATGTCCACCTTTTCCACCACCGTGGCGAACCAAAACTGTGGACCACTGCCTCAATCGAGGCTCTCGCGCCCCAGGCGCCTCTAGAAGAACCCGCGGGCGCAGCATCGACACCCTCTCCAGAAACCAGGCTACCAGGATAGAGCCGAACACAAACTCTTCGGTGCCTATGGACCGACAACGGTCCAGCTGCGCAATCATCCGCGCGTGCAGTGTCAACCCCCAGGCGAACCGCTCACGGCCCACCACCACCCTCTCCAACACCACCAGCTGGCCACCACTGATCCGTTGGGTCGCCAGTGACCCATATATGCGAACAATCATCGCCGCTATGCAACGATGCAGCAACAAATCTATCCCGCTGATACTCACTACAGTCCCATACATGTAGTTCTCGCCTGAGAAATATCACTCGACGATCTCAGACAGGGGTGTATCCCTCGACAGCACAGGCTCTGCCGGCAGAGGCGTTCCCCGGAAGGGGAGCCCCGTCAAAATATAGATATCCTCCACCGCAGTGAAGGGGATCTTCTCTCCTCGCACGAGGAAGCAGTGAAGATCCGGACGCCACATCCGGAGCAGAAACTGGAGCAAGTACTCCTGTGCCCATATCAACGGGCACTCAAAGAACTTCAACAACCCACAGGTTGCTAAAGCCGCTCGCACCTCAGGCCCGGCATTGCCCACAACATCTCGCAATTGTGACCAATCTCTCTCACGCCACCGAACGACCATAGTAACTGCTGGCCACCTGCACATAAAACAACGCCTCATATCAACTTATGCAACCATCCAATGTATCAAAAAGACTCATTTTTACCCCGTAAAACTTGCCTCAGAGGCACGTTTTATTTACCCACAGGCGCGCACATATGCGCGCCTGTTCACTACACAAGCGCGCATATATGCGTGCCTGTTCATTCAACAGGCGCGCTCGCAAGAGTGCATGTTCATTGCACAGGCGCGCTCTTGAGTGCGCCTGTCCAAGTTACAGTCGTGCACTAGTGTGCGACTGTCCACCCCACAGGCGCACCTCTAGGGCGCACCTTAAATTTCTACTCACGCGCACCAATGCACGTCAATTCTGTGGACAGGCGTGCACGTATGCGCGCCTTCCACTGAATCACCCACGCATGCAGGCCCACAACCTACCAAAAAACCCCTAAAAACCCCTGTACGGCCCCCCGTACCTACCCTGCCCAAAAATTGGAAACCTATTTCTATGCAGGAGGATCAGACCACTAACCTGAAACTCGCACACCGTCGATCGGACATCCCGTGCTCCCGAAAACTCCAAATCTCCTCTGAAATATGCTCGTCCAGTCACTATAGCAGCAGGTACAAATGAGGTGGCAATGTGGGCCCTACAGTTATATATAGGACTTTTTCCAAACTTCCACTCAACATTCCAGTAGCCCAAAGTGTCCGTTTTTCAAACCGTCTTCAGCCACGGGATCAGCGTCCCGTCACCTACATTTCAACATTCCCTGGGCCGCTTTTCATCATGAGCCCCCGGGGCACCTTTTTTTCATATCATGGTCAGGTACGCACGTGCATAGTCACATTTGTCATATACAAGCTCATATCTTTGATTCTCTTCAGATATTGTTCACTTTTGGTATTTGGTTGTTATGTGCACAGGTACTTGCTCATCAGTCATCGACATCATCCCTTCAGGTATATATTCAGCACTGGCATGTAGTCTATCCCACTGTATTGCATTTACATTTCCAGTCACACCCTCTGATATTGGCCTTTAGGATCCTAATTCCCGGCTCTGCAGTACCCACACCTCCATTTGCATCTTCGGTACTGTAACCCGGTAGCATTCTCACCCACATGAGTTGTCCCATTCATAGCACCTTTTTGCACTTTCGACAGTCATGCTGTTTTTCATTACCCTTTAGGGATGGGAGTCCCGATAGTCTTTCATCATATCGTGAATCAGCCACATACTCTTTCTATTCATTTTGCTAGCCTTCCCACATGGACTCCCAGATTATCTCTTTATGGTTCTATTTTTTTACCTGCACCTCCGCAGGATCATGAGCCCTTCATTTCATCCACACTCAGTTTGCCCATCTGCAAACCTACCCTCATTTCACCTACCTCATACAGAAACTCACCAATGGGGCCCCCACCCTTCATCAGTTTCCCACGACAATTCTGCCCTCCCTGGGGCACGCATTTCACACTGGGGCACCCGTTTCTGTATTTGTACTTTTTTCCCCAAAATTATTCATTATTTATTGTACAAACACCTTTATTTCCAGTCATTACATTCTTTGTCGTCATCGTTGGCAACTTGCTTTCTTTTGGCCACACGCAACCCATGTCACCCTTGGTTGGAGCATTACTTATCATCTACCCTTGCCGGCATCGTCCATATCTTCAGAGTACTCCAAAGGTCAATTACCTCTACCCTCTGAATTTTTTCACCTTGTCCCGCCTCTGGCACAACTTATCACCAGTCTTGTTGTCCCCCTGACACTTGACCTCGTTACACGGTTGCGGCCACTGTTTCTCTCATGCATCCTCCAGCCAAGGGAAGTCTTGAGTCTTCCCACTTCTTGACTTCGTCCATGTACCTCTGCCACTTCCTCACCTCGGTAGATTCCACGGAGCCCTTTGCTTCTGGGAGTCGCGTCCCCCTTTTGTCGACATCAGCACACTTTTCTAGAAGGGTGACAGTATCTTGATTCTCATTCTCTATTTTAATGAGAGATCTCGGATGGCACAGGGTGAAACACCATTGCTCCCTGTTGTCGTTGGCCCCCATAACATTCGACGCCAACACTTTGTCATGTTATGGTGGGTCTTACTTTGCGACTATTGCAGTCATTTTTGTCATTTGCCGAAGACCTCTGAACTTGGTAGGGCCATCAATGCCCACATCATCATCGCTGCTTATTACCGTGATCATTGCCTATTATTCAGAGAATGTTCCTTTGCAGAATCGTCTTCTGCCTTTATCATTACCACCCCCGAGGGCGCTGCAGTTGTCTACACCAACACTTCCGTCATCTTTTCTCAGAGTTACATAACACAAGCATGGGGCATGCCCGCCTCATTTGTACACAGTTGTATATTTTTATGCATAACTCTCAGAAGGTCGAGTCCTACCGGTTCCTTTTTTCTCCAATGGATCGCTCTGAACGGTCCCACTATTGCTCTCCCTTACAACAACATTCTCAGTAGAAGAAACATTGTTGGATTTCGGCTATATGTATGCTCCTAACCTCATCCATCAGGGGGCATCTGTTATCACTTAAATTCCGTCCGCACATGGCGACAAGAACTCCGCATCATCAAAACAACAATGAAGTCATTCATGGCACTGAATTAGTTTCACAGCATTCCAGAAGGGTCAAAAACTATACAAAGTAACCAAAAATTGAAGGGCGCTTTACAATAGTTTGGTGCACGCGCACATGTGCAGGACAAGAACGTATGATGCGCGCATGCACACACGACGCGCGGATGTCAACGCAAAAACCCGCGCACCTGCTAATACGGTGCATTTATTGAATTGGCCGGCCTCCCAACCACTTTCGGACCAGCTCCCAATCTGATTTGACTCCCAAATCCGAGCTGAATCTGCAGGGTAGGCGGGTTAGTGACCTAATGAATCCCTAAAGAGCCCCTTTTCACACTTTGAAGAGGTTACATAATCACCCGGTGATCTGCTATAAAAAGACGTGAAGGAACATTATTTTCGCAAGGAATTCCAAGTATTGTTATGCTGCTAAGATTGTCAAGGGCTCATTCTTTGACGATAACACATTGGCAACATTTCAGAGAGCCATTCGCCTCTCCATTGAGCGGATGTGCTGGGAGTTCTTTCACCATCAGTCTTATTTCTTCACATTGTAAGGAAAGCAAGTTTGTGAGGGCCTCAAGAGCCTTCCTTTGGGGGAAGAAGGAACCACAGTTCCCTTCCTTCATCGTGCTCTGGTTTCATCAATTGATCAGCTCAAAACCATTGGTGATATCGGTGTATTTTTTGTGTTTATTGTTTCTTTATCCATATGTTCACAGTTTCAGTTTGTTTTTGTTTAATTCTTGCTTGTAGTTTGTTTTGTTTCCTCTAACCCTTCCTTCCACAGCTGTCATGCTCTGCAAGACCCAACAGGGCATGTAAGCACCCTCGATTTGCTCACCAGGTGACGAATTGGGTGCGAACATCAACCATTCATCATATTATCTATAATGAAACCATCATTCACAATACATGCATTACCAACATACCAATCTTTTCATAATGCAATCAAACTTTACTAATAAATAAAAACATTGGGCCAATAATCATGGCCACATCTACACAATGCATCCTTGCATTGACTCTAGAATACCATATTTCCATGTCATGTATTCCACCATGTGAGTTGGAAGGTATGTCCCATGCCTCGATACCTCATCCAAAATATTCCTCACATCCCATCTAATCCTTTGGATACCTTCCTCGTCAACCTAGACACAACACTAGGAACATCATCCCTTAGTGCTATTTAGTGTAGGAAAAAAGGTTGTAGTCCAAACCTCAGTTACATAGGGGAAAACCATTATGCACTTGGATGGCACTATAGAAATCCCATATCCATTCTCATCATGGCCTCACACATGACCATCTCTAATGGGATTCATTTCTACAACAGGAGTAATGTCTCGTGACTTAATTCAGTTATGACCTCATTACCAACATAACACAATATGAAATTAGTTTTCCATAAATGCATTCGAGCAAAAATATTATTTTCATACTAAAGGAATCCTTCCTTTACATAAATTCAAATATTGAGATTCGACTGAGGAAATTCTTACCTCAATTCCCTTAATCAATTATACATAATAACAACCTCACATTCATACATGTATGGTTGTCATCAATTTACTTGATGCTACCTGATCAACTAGTCTTTTGTAGAAGCTCACAGTATCCTTTTTCCAATCTCTTGATCAACATTCCCACCATCCTCGTTTTGTATTTGTATGGATGGATACCATAAGAAACAATATCATCATGCTATAATCAAGTTTCCTGTATACACAATCCATCATTAGTTTTATTCAAATATCATAGCATCATTATTTCGTGTGTGTGTGTGTGTGTGTGTGTGTGTGTGTGTGTGTGTGTGTGTGTGTGTGTGTATCAACAGACTACTCTTAGTCTATAATCATTCCACTAGCATGTTTAGGCATGTCTACATGCACAAACACACATCAGTATGCACCAAACATTTAATCTTTCGTGCCTAGTTTATGCACGTGCATTATATATTTATTCTATGCATCATGCATCAATTCTATCATGCACTCCAATGCATATCTATTTCAGATTTAATTAATTATTTATCTTTGTTTTTGTATACGATTGCCTTTGAATTTATGTAGAACCCCGATTCCCTTTACATTGCTATTATGCTCAACCGTGCACCATTGGACCCTATTCTACAAGTATTAGCCAAGCCTCACTTGGCCAAATTGCATTTCCAACCACTAGGTCCACTAGTGCTTTTATCTCACAATTGCTTCCTTTATGCAGAGAAAAACCCATCCTGGCATCTTTTGGAATATAATTATTAATATCCATAGTGTTGTTACATGCACTATTCCAACTGAATATTAACACTGTAATCTAATTAGCCACTTCCATTTCCTTGACAACACTGGTCTTGAAACACCATTATCATTCATTGATATTTCAATATTTTGAAATATTTCTTTTATGTCATCTTTCTAATACTCTTTTCCATCCATGGCTTCATTCAAATTTAAATATATTTTTTCACTTCATTAAATGATTCATTGTGAAGCATTGTTTGACCACTAAAGACCACTCTACTCCAAATGGAATCCTAGACTCCACCATTGCACCTATACTCTGCTTTTGTTGTGCACTCTGATAATAGAGACAACTTTCTTGCTTGTGTTCTTTTAGAAAATAGTTGCTAGATCATATCTAACAATCCCTTCTTCTTGAACTTAGAGATGAATCTTCCGCTTCATGAGTCACACCTTGTCTTATGACATCCCCTTTCCTTCGCTTGCAACCAAATTTCTATCCTTCATTATATTTCTACCTTCAAGGTTATGGAGTCCTCCTTACTCCTTGTGCATGCAACGACATTATTTACTTGTTGGATTCATACCTTATACAAAAATATCTATTGAATTTCCTTTGCAAGCCATTCAGACTCTATAGCAGTGAAAATACTAATATCCCTTTGCTCTTCTTTAGTCCTTTTTAAACCTTGCATCACCTTCCCTACACTTTCCTTTGATTTCTTTGATGCTTCAACCATCTACACACGCTTGACCTCTTTCCTGTAAAATGGACACTGGGATTAATCTAGAAAAAAACCACACAATTCTCAATTGTGTAATATTATCCACTTTCTAGAAAGTCTTTTCAAACAACACTCTCTACAAAGTACTCTTATGCTTAATGACAATGCCCGATTAGTAAGCTTAGACTTTGTTTACGTGTAAAAAATATTACACTTTAAGTGTGCATTTAGGTTTATGAATAGGTACTATCCTAAGAATATACACTCTTCCTTACACAACAATCACCTTTGTCACTCACCTCTATCATTTGGGAATGTTTCTCCAGACTTGGACATTAATTGGAAAAATATTCACATCAAGTAATTACATGAATCTTGGAATCCAATTCCACTTTATGTTACTTTTCATGTAGCTCGTTATTGACTCAACCAACTTCTACAAGCTCTTACATGTTTCCATTAATATGATATTCAGTCCTAGGCTTGTATTTATTTGGTTATACCTCTAATTCTGCACCATGTGCAAGTGACCAATTTTGTTATTTTGTTTTGTCAATTAATGCTACAAATTATATTTTGTCTCAATTTATGAAGGAAACAATGCACCAAATCAAAAACATGATTTATCAAAGGAATTCCTCTCTTCAATATATCTATGATGACTATACTCATGCCTCAATCTAAGTTCTGAGAGAAAAGTTACAACAATTACATTTTGCAATTTCCATTCTTTTACTGCTACAAAAAATATCTTTATTAATTTATGGAAAATTTACTTTCCCAAATCAAAATTATTGGTTGACATTTGTCTTCTACTCAATAAATTCCAAGGACTATTCATTTTCTCAAATCCAAGTTCTGAGGTCAAATTTATGGTCCATAATTTTTTTGATTGTTTTACCCAAATTACCCCTGCATGCTACAGGTGCCTTATTTATCTTCCAACACATTTTCAGATACCCATAACCAAAATATGACTCCATCGTTGGCTTCGATGGGTTATGATATTTCCATAGACTACTCCTATACCCCAAACAAACTTTTGAACATGGACTTATGCCCTCTGGAAGTAAAATTGGTGCCAAACTTTTACCCTCACTGTTTTGGCTGTAACTTTCTCATACAAGCTCTGTTTTGCAAATCGTTTAGCTCATTTGATAGCTCTCTCCGAGTTATTTTATTTGAGATGAAGAGATAGAGTGTACCACCTTGATATCCTCTATTCTCATGGTATTTTACTGCTAAAAATGTCCTTTAGGGCCTCAAAAATGCCCTGCAGGTTAATGACCTTCAAAATCCACAAAAAATCGCATAAAAATGATAGTTTCACCACTGTAACAACCTTTAAATATGAATCGTTGATGTCAAATCAAGAGAAATAAAAACCATTTATTTGAATCTATCAACCATCGGAGATCGACACTTTCCTGTGGACATGTGCAACACTTTCTCCGATCTACCGACGTGATCGTCGACCATCAACCCATTTCCTCGATAATCGTTTTGTGCACAACTATAAACCGGTTGATTCAAATATCGGCCATTGAAAATATTTTTTGATGAATGAAACTCCTCATTGATTCTTTTGATGCCTAACCATTATCCCATCAACGATTGATTATCCTCAGTGACTGTCGAAAACACTTCCCCAAATGGTCGACCCGACCATCGGCCATCGACCACTTATGTTGGTTGATGTGGCATGAAATGTGGATGATGATGTGGAATGAAATGTCATCCTAAGGTGTCAACTTGGGTGACATGGCATGACACGTGGATGCTAACGTCATCATCCTCTTCCCTCCATTGGTCGATTCTCTTGAATGACCAAACTCTTTGTCGAATCGGTCGACGCCCAACCATCGATGCGTTGGTCATCGACGACCTCTCTTGCCCGATTCAAAATACTTCATCGAATTTGGTAAAATTTCAATCACTGTCCCATCAACCATCGACAAATTCTCTTTCCTAATTTGAAATACTTCACTGAATTCGACCGTCTTTCGACCACCGACCCATCAACCATCGATGAATTCTATTTCTCGATTCAGAATACTACACCGAATTAGTTCGAATTCCAACCACCGAACCATCGACCATCGAAAACCTCTCTTTATCGATTCGAAATACTTCATCAAACAGGCTGACACCCGACCACTGGTCTATCAGACATCGACGATTGAAAATACTTCAAAGGATTTGGTCGATACCGACCATAAGCCATCGACAATCAATGATATCCTTTGGCTAAACCAAACTCTTCATCATTTTGGCCAATTCAACCATCGACCATCTCCAATTTCTCTTAGAAATTTTCCACACTTAGGAAACTTTCGACCAAAAACCCTGACGAAATAAGTCGTCGATCTACTCCCTTTTAAAAACCCTCAAAATGAATCATGGTCGTTGATTGTATTAACTTTATCCAACTATGTCAACACCCGTCCATAGGTCATTGGCCATCAACATTTCCTCTTAGATAATTTTCAACACTTCACCTGTAAATGTGTTGAACCTGAACATAATAGATCTAGCTAAACAATAATACACACATTTGCAGAGAGAATTTGAGAAAGAAGAAGAAGGAGAGAAAGAATAGAAGAATTCTCATTAACCGTATTCCACACTCAAAGAGTGAATAATTTACAATATATATAATATACATGAGTAACTAATGATCCATAGTGTTGGTCTAGAGTGATCTGGACACACACCAACAGTTACAGGAGTGAACTTCCACCTAGTCTAGTCTCTCAGACAGTTACGGGAGTGAATTGCCACCTAGTTTAGTTAACTAGTCAACTAGTCTTCAGTTAACTGACTGAACAAAGAGTAGTGAGGAGTTAAATCAGGAAATCAAGGGTAATGCGCCAGTCTGGTGATGATCCTAAGGCAAGTGCACATTATCTAGTGATGATCCCATTTTTACATGGTGACAAAACCAATGTAGCATCTAGACTCCACTCAACTGATCAAACTGAAGTGAAAAGTGAAAGAGAAATTTCTCCCCTAAAATATATGAGACTAGATAATGATTAATTATGACTAATAAACAAGGGAAAATCTTAGGAAAAATGAATCCTAGGTGTGTGTGAAGTAACTCCAACACCCCCCCTGAACATCACAATGGTGAAAATAAAGAATGGGTCTGGGCAACGAGGCCATGTTAGGTACCCAAATACAAAATATACATTGAAATAAATGAGGAAAGAGGGAAAACCTCATGGGAACCCCGTCCC
>ML796122.1:141190-184188 GCA_009831015.1 Picea engelmannii | reverse complement strand
ACTACAAGGCGCTACCATACATATGCAAAGCTGTCATAGGTTTACCAGAACTGAAAGGTGATCATGAAGGCATATGCGATGGATGTGCGCAAGGGAAGAACATCAAGAACCCGTTTCCGAAGAGGGACAACAAGGCAGAAGGATTCCTAGAACTCATTCATTCAGATGTATGTGTCCCAATGCCATCATCCTCCATTAATGGGTATGTATACTATGTATCATTCATTAATGATTAATCTCATAAAAGACCTGGATATATTTGAAGTTTTCAACAAGATCAAGGAATTGAAAGCCTTGATAAGAGAACCCTTCTGCAAGGAAGATTACGATACTCGGGTCAGATAATGGAGGAAAATATACCTCAAAAGAATTTGTGAATATCTGCAAAGATGTTGGGATCAAGATCTCCAACAAAACAGTGTTGCTGAAAGGAAGAATAGAATGATTATGGAAGCTATAAAGACTATGTTCTTATGGGCAGAAGCAGTTGTTTATGTGCAGAACAGACTATCCCATAGTGCACTTGGGTTCAAGACCCCAGAAGAAATGTTCACCGGAAAGAATCCAGAGGTAAGCCATCTTAAAATATTTGGCTGTCNAGAAGGGAATATTTGTGGGATACTGTGAGGTATCCAAGGCCTTCAGAATCTACATACCTGGTCACCGCCATATTGAGATCAGCAGGGACGTGACCTTTGATGAAGAAGATGCACTTAAGAAATCGAGAAGATGTCAGCTTGAAGAGGTATGTGAAGAGGAAACTGTAAATCCCAGGACGACAGAATCCGTGAGGGAAGTTCCCAGAGCTGCAGAACCTGTAAGGGAAGTCATAGCTTCCCTTGATGAGGAGACTCTTGAAGATCATGATATAACAAAAGCTCAAGAAACTCCTTAGATGACCTTCTCCCATAAAAGAAATCATGCTTGGGAAAGAGAGCTTATTCAAGATGGAGAGAAGTATGGTGTTCCAGAAGGAACCACGAGACAGGTGAAGAAACCAAAGCCATTCTCCAGTTACATGCTTTGATGTGCAATCTACTTGATGAGGAACCTACATGTTTTGAAGAAGCCATCCAGAAGAAGGAATGGGCAGATGCCATGACAGAGGAATACCAATCCATAATGAAGAATGATGTATGGGAAATTTTCCCCAGACCAAAAGGTAAGGATGTGGTATCATCAAAATGGCTCTTCAAGATAAAACATGTTGTTGATGGAAGTATTGAGAAATATAAAGCAAGATTTGTCGCTCGTGGATTTTTCCAGAAGGAAGGAATCGACTATGAAGAGACATTCGCTCATGTGGCTAGATACACTTTGATCAGAACCATTATAGCTCTTGCTACCAAGATGAAATGGAAGTTTCACTAGATGGATGTGAGGACATCTTTTCTGAATGGTATCATTGAAGAGGAAGTGTATATAGAGAAACCCCAAGGATTTGAGGTTGAAAACAGGAAGTCTCATGTCTGTCGATTGAAGAAAGCCTTATACGGATTGAAGCAAGCTCCCAAAGCTTGGTATGGCTGTATAGACAGTTTGTGGTATACCTAGGGAGGTAATATGGGGTACCTAGGGAGGTACCCAATGGGAATGCCAAGCTATAAAGGGCCCAAGGCATGCCAAGAGGCATGTTTGTCAAAATTGTCCCGATGATGTTTTCCAAGAACACAACCAGCACAAACACCATCTCTGCATGAAACAAGAGGAAGACCAGTCACCATCTATTGATTACATAGTTGTTGCAATGAGAGATAGTTTAGATGACCAAACCGCTCATGCCAAAGTTTTCTCAAGTCATCACTATGAGCAACAAAAACTGATGGAAAAGTTGTCAAACTTGTACAACCTGGTAATATCATCTGCAATTCCAATTGCAAGAACATGCTTAGGATATTTTAGATCCTTGATTACAACCTTGTGAGGTAAAAAATCTACGGTTTTACCTTCACCTGAATGAGTGATTTGATATACTAATAGAATGTTACAAGAAAGACTTGGAACACATAATACATCATTGAAATGATTGTTTTCTACTTGAACTGTTCCAAATCCTTCAATAGTAAGAGATCTATCATCACCAACAAATATTTTATTGGAGTTACATTCATTTAGAGAAGAAAATATGTCTCTATCCTTAGCCATATGATAAGATGCTCCATAATCAATAAGCCACCCATAAGAAGAACAAGTAGAAGTTGTATTGAAGGAGAAACCAGAAGAAAAAAGTGCATGTCCATGAGAAGAAGAAGAAGAAGTAGAATCAATATTGATGTTGTGCGTCTTCATCGTTGCTTCTAAAGCTGCCATATTCTTGAAACATTTGGACTCATCATGACCATATTTATCACAAAAGTTGCAATGTTTGTCAGTCTTCTTACTTTTATATTTTTCTCCTTTGTCACCATTAGGAATGGAAGTTGTTTGAGTGGGTTTGGGACCCTTATATTGCTTGTAGTTGTGGTGAGGATGGTTCTTCTTGGGATTCTTGGGTTTATCTTTCTGATGAACGACTAAGGATTTTTTGGAGGTACCTGCAATGTTGATCACTCCTTGTACAAGCTTATCTTTCTCTCTAATCAAAGCATCACAAAATTTCTCAAGATTGGTTTTTTTATAAGTTGTCCCTAGAGTCTCTTGCATGGCATAAAAGGTAGATACAAACACAGAATATGCACTACCTAGCTTAAAAATAATAAGATAGATGCAATGATCTTCTTCTATCTTTATCTAACATTATTCACATAAATTTCTGATTGTTTTAAACTTGGATAGATAGTCTTCAATGCAAGAAAAATCATTTGGACTTAAAGTCAGTACTTGATTTTCTAATTGTTGTGCTCGAATAATATTGTGTTTACCAAATACAGATTCAATATTTTCCCAAGCTTCTTTGGGTTTATCAATTGATTCAAGGTGGAACCTTAAATCAAGAGAGATGGACATTTCGATTAATCTACATGCTTCGTCATTCCTATTATCCCATTTGACTTTCATTTTCCAAGGTAATCTGGTACAAGCCTTTACTTCTTAATAAATCATCCATATGGGATTTCCATTGGAAGTAGTTGGTGCTAGTAAGAAAGATATTAATTGTAGAATCCATATTAAATATGCAGATAATATGGATTTAAAAATTGAAATCGATGCTCTAGATGGAAATATCTCGAAAAATTATGCGGTTTAAAAAAAAATGAGACTGAAAACGAACTTCGGATGTGAGAGTTGTGTCATTTTTAAAAAAGGCATAAATGGTAACCAAAGGACCACGTGGTGCTGTAAGTTGCTTTATGAAGTGACCCACTTTTATAAAGAGAAGTGGGGATCACTTTTACAATGAAGTTACTTTATAAAAGAAAAACTGCATGCAAAATAAATAACTCTAAAATAAAATATTAAAGCTACTTATAGTGATTCACTTTTATACACTTTACAATTTGAGCATGAACTTTTTCAAAAACAATAACAAAAAGAGAGACTTGAACTCAATACCTCTTACTTAATAAGACAACTTTTAACCAAATGGTATAGCAAAACATATTGTATTTTTTAGCAAGAGGATTGTTGTTGTTTTTCTTGTTGAATAAAAAAAATTTGCTTCTCGATAACAACAAGGGTTAGTTCTCGGTTAGCTTACCCGGAAGATGCACCTTTTCCTATTTGTTTATGATTTTCCTAGATCGCACAGGACGCGGTGAAAAGAGAATACGCGGATCTAAAACAGTAGCAACCTGGAAATAAATAATATAAAACAAAAATAATACTCTGCAAAAATTTAAAAAATGCATATTCAAGTTGTATACCTTCAAATCTAACTGAAATGGTTGTATCTTAGGCAAACATAAACCTTTTTGAGTGAAACGAAAAGTGTTCTTAACTAAAATGAGCACTTTGGATGCAATGGAATAGTCCTCTCGGCCTATAAATGATAGAAAATGATAGAAAATGGATATGAGGCAACTCAACTTCAAGATCTCGATCTACAACATGAGCGGGTCTTCAAATAGGCTCTGATACCATGTTTGAAAACACAGGTATTCCAACAGAGGACGAACACCTTCAGTAACCACTCACAAAAAAATATCAAAGATAAACACACCGATGTTTTTACGTGGTAAAAGCCCTACGAGGAAACATCCACGGCCCTATCCAACACGGCCACTTGGAGAAGTTTATTAATGAAAAACAAATAGATTTTACAAGAGAGTTTCTCACAATCAATCATCCTCAAATGACCCTCCATGCTCTTTAAATAGGGATCATGGACCAATCGGGTGTTAATCCATGGATCAATGGGTGTTAAGATCGAGGAGAATATGAACCTCCGGATCACTCTATGTCAGGAACATATCATGGCCATCGAATTTTCTAACTACAAATGCATACTAATGTATACTAAAGAAAAACACTTTTACCTAACGACACATTAGACCAAGTAGATCTTAACTAAATCCTAAGTGTATGAATATCCTAACAACGTAAACACCCTCTGGGTATACTCTACAAAGTGTGATCTGACGTCTTCCTTAGGTACCGCGGTATACCCCTGTAGTCACCCATGTAAGTCCCTAAAAATAGGCAACTAGTTTGTCAACTCGAAGTCAGTCACCAGGCGGGTACAGTCAACAGTCAGGCTGATTGTAATGAGCAGTATAACAAATTTCGAAGCCTTTCAAGGGCACCGAAGGAAAATGGTGTGGAATAAAACTAAGGATATCTAACGGATTTGAGTTCCACGAGGCTCCATAGTCAAATTCGATCAGCGAAAATCCTAAGAATGACCCTCAATATACAATCCCCACTATGTTTGGTATGACTTTGGAGGGGTTATATCATCTATCTTACCTCATGTGACATCGTGTTTATCCCTTGTGTTAAAGGGGGGTCTCGATTGACTCTTACGAAACTAGACTTTCACACTCCCTATCATAGACTCTTATTTTTGTTTAGGCATCCTTGAAAAGCTTCCTCTCCACACCTATTTTAAGGCCCTAAATCCTAGAGTACTTATTGAACCCTACAAACAAAAATCTAGTTGATTTTAGTGTTAATCATTGATTTTAAGTGGCTTGATTTACTCAAAAGGGTATGGACATGCAACTTATGGTGTTTTCAAGAGACGAAAAAGAAGAAATAAAAGATTTAGAACATTTGTGAAGAAAGCAAACTACGTTCTACAATTGAAAAATGGTTTTTAAACTTTGTAAGTGCAAACTTTTTTAAATATAGTCCAAGATCCTAAAATGCAAAAATTTTCCTAGAATGCGCTTTTCGTTTCACAATGCAAATGAAAACTACTAAACTTTCAAGGAAATAGCGTAGAAGGAACTTTGGAAATGGAACTCTTTTCTTTTGTAATAAATATCCTATGCTACAACTACCAATTAAAAAATCATAACTAAATGCAACAACAACAAACAAAAAAATGATTTTTAAAAGCTTAGAAAAGAAAATCACAAGTAAATGATATTTTTTTTGTTTTTCAAAGAAAAAACAAGGGAAAAGGGAAAACAAACCCAAGACTAACACAGGCCCTAAGCCACTGCTTGAATGCATGGATTGACTAGAATCCACAGGAGGATCTAACGCTTATAAGTTCACCCTAAACCTTAAAAGCAAACAAAATAAATAAAGAAACAACAAATATTATTTACAAATGCAAGATAAACTGAGTCTTTAACCCAACCAAACACAATCAACAGAGACCGTGAAGAGTTCAAGAAGGCTTGAGAAGCAAAGAGATTCTTTCCAGGAAAGAAAAAGTCTTTTTAAAAACCCTTCCAAAACACAGAGAGGTGTGTTGTGCATGAGAAGCATGTGTATGTACGCGGGTTGTATACTATGCAAAATGTGTATGACAAGTATTATACTGAGGACAAAGCACGTACACCTCTGCAAGTTTTCAAAATATAAAAAGGTTTGGACAAACAACTAAGCAAGGGAGGCTGGTAGGCACCTAGAAGGTGACTAGAGACCCAAACTAACTCAGAAAACTCAGAAAACTCAAAAAGAAACTGAAAAATCAAATCAAACCAAAATCTCCCACAAAGACCCTAGAGAGACACCCTAGTGGAGTTGTCAATTATGTTATGGGGAAATTCCCTCTAAATTGGGTCTAAGGAATAGGCAGAGCGATAACTCCCTTAAAAAATAGACTTATCTCTAATCTACCCTAAATAAATCTAGACTAAGAGATAAGAGAAAGAGAGAAGAGAAGGTTAATGAGTGCACCTTGAATCCTTACAGTTGATGTAGACCTCTTTCACTTTTTTTTGCCTCTTAGATCACAGATATCCTCCCAAATATGACTTGTAACGGGTTAAGAATACAATGCAACAACGTATACAATCTCTAGTAATCACTTAAGAGCCTAAATATAGATATCAATGCTCAAATTAACAAGACGCAGGCTAACTAGCATGTAGCTCCCATGTGTATGTTGGCTATTAGTGTAGCAGGGCACGTACATTATCCAAAAAATGGTTTTTTACAAGGAAACCGCGGTAGTATGTTTGGCAAAGTATGAAAATGGATGGGCCAATTTCTTGGATGCACAGATGTGGCATTTTTTAACTATAACACAAAGTGACCTTTTTTTAGTATCTTTTTTATTCAGTGGGAGTTGATGATCAATTGAACCTATTGTGATGCCTTGGAATTTACATTGTCGTCCCTCTTGTTGGAATTGCATGGTTAGGTCCTTAAATTCCATGAGGATAGGGTCGAGAGTGCATAACCATTCATCACAAAGAACAATATAAAAACTGCCCATGTCGATAGAAAACATATCATATTTCAAGTGGTATTGAATAATTTGTAGGCACACATTTTCACAATGCCTGACACATTTCATGGAACTGTCATTGGCAATCATGATTTGAAATTTTTTTGCTACATAGATATAGCAATTGATTTCCTAGGAAATGTGATGATGAATAAAATTATGGGTGTTTAGACTATCAACAGGGATTGTGACCTTCCTATGCTTATGTAGTCAATGAGCTTGAGGGTTTGGGGAGTAGAGAAGCCAAAGAGGGCATGCGGAAAAATTAGTGGTTCAACTTCTAGTGGATCAGAGGGCGTAGTAGGATCATCTGTCGGCGGTAGTTCTTCCACTAGGGAAACTTTGGCCTTCTCATCAACAAGATTTTTTTCCTTACACTTGTGCCCCAGGAAATATTTTTCATCACAATTATCGCAAAGAGGAGTGGCATGAGGGGTAGGATTGGTAGGTCGAGGGCGAGGAAGAAAAGAGGATTTTTAGTTTTGGGAAAAGAAAACTTGCTATGCTTCCTTGGCACATTGAGTAGCTTCCAACCAAGTCTGGGGGTGAGCCATGATGACTTGGGCTTGGATTTCATCCTTTAGGCCATTGATAAATCATTCCCTGAAGAAGGCATCAAACATGCCCTATATTTTAAAATCCAAGTGCTCAAATGCGGTGAGAAAGTCTTCCATGGTACCAAACTATTTCAACTTGGTCAAACGGCCCAAATGGTGTCTGTCGGTGTCAAAGCGTTTATAAATTTTGGCCACAAACTGTGTCTAAGAAACATACCCTTAGCATTATTATTTACGCCATTCATAGATGATTTTAGGGGCGAAATTTCACTCATGGGCGAAATTAAGGGGCCTCCAATTTTTAATTGGGCGAATTTTTTGTATTAGAGTGATTTTTTTAAACTTATATTATTAGCCTGTAATTTATTTTAGGGGAAAAATTGTGTACAGGGTTAGCCCGTGTTTTTAGGATGGTTAAAGGAAACAAATTATATTTTTCCCCTGAAATTTGGAGGACAAGCTTCCATTAGCCAAATTTCTAGATGGGAATTTATGATAGCTTCTTCGCCCTGCCATTTGGTAAATTTGGGGTTTATGGTTTAATTCACCCCGATTTTGTGGTATGGGCACTAGGTAGCTAAAATATTCCCTTTGCCCGATTTCCAAAGAACAAGGGTATTTCTAAGAGCATTTTGGCCCTCCCACCTGGTATAAATTGTATGGGATCTTCCCATATATGCATTGGGTTAAAATCATAGATTTTTTACTTGTCTGGTTCGTGAGCCGCTGGTGGAGCCGCCTGTTCAGAGCAACAGAAATTAGAATTTGTTACGGTTATCCAAACCTGCTCAGAAGGTGTCGCGCAAGGCTTTGGTGGTGAATAATTGCCAAGGTTTATGTTCGTCTTGATAGGTATTTACCTGGTCCTTCATATCAATGTGTTTCCTCATAGCAAACAATTATGAATCATATTGGTAAAATTAGAACAATGCCCTGTTTTGTAACTTGACAGTTAGTCCATGGTTCTTTGAAAGTCTTAACAAGGCACAAATGACAATCATAAGATAGTGTTATGGATTCATAGATTAAATCATGTATCAACAATACTCTTAATTATATAGCTTTAGAAAAAATTAACGCCTTTAAATTATTTGATTACATGAGAATCACAATGAGGGAATTCAAATCGCATGGATTTTCTAAGCAATCAATATAGCCAAGTTAGCTCTCATTCTTTAGACCTTGAAAACACTATTTTGTAATAGCTAGTATCATGTTACACCTTCATTGTGAACAAAATATCAATGGATCTATTGCAGACATTTATCAAGTGAGAGGTCCATTACTATGATTGCAATAAATTTGTGCTATTATTCAAATTTCAAAACAACTCATGGTGGAACAGGGAATGAAGGAAATTTTACAACTGCTCTAAAAGAATAGAGTCTATCCTAAGTAAATCTAAGCTCATGTAATGGTGGAACATCCTATATGCTCACCAAGGTTCAAGAATGGAGGCACATAGGGACATGCTTAGATACAGTTGGTGACTAGGGCCAAAATTTAAGGGGTAGTGAAAAAGGAATCACAATAGTTAGGAGGGTGTATAACGAAATTTTAAGTCTTTTAATTTTCTGTGCAAGACAAAAATCTGATGTAAGACTTCACTGAAATACAACCATATTTTGTAATCTAGTGCAAGTATTCAGATCATAAGGTTACCCTGTTCTCTTGCACCCAACAGGTTGCAATAAAAAAATTTAAGTTGCAAGCCAAACCTTCTCTTTTTCCATTTTATATTTTAAATTGTAGGCCAATGGGGCTCTTGGAAGCATCTAGTCTTCCATGGGACAACTAGGGATCCCTCAGTTTATCTCAAGTCATTAAGGATGTCTCAAGGACATCAATGGCCAATAGTAAGGTACTTAAACTTCTGTCAAAAAATGATAAAATCATGTTAGTTGAATCCAATTTATTTGAATGCAATGTTGATGTAAGTGCTCAGCTAAATCTCACCAACATAACTCTCAGCCAATTAGAACAGTTCTAGTAAATCCCCAACCTTGCCTTGGTGAACACGAAGTAGAAAGTGATTTCTGATTAAGTCCCAAACTTGTCTTGCCTTGGTGAACATGAAGTAAAAAGTGATTTTGGATTAAGTCCCAAACTTGTCTTGCCTTGGTGAACATGAAGTAAAAAGTGATTTCTGGTTAAATCCCAAACTTGTCTTACCTTGTTGAAAATGAAGTAAAATGTGATTTATGGTTAAGTCCCAAACTCATCTTTGAGGATCATGAAATATACATGGAACCATAGAAAGTATCCTTGTTTCAGAGTTGTTTTACCTAATCCAATGTTATGTCCTCAATGGTTTTTTGTTAATTTCTAGCTAAGCTAAGTTGAATGCATTTCCCTTGTACCGGGTTTCATTTTTGCATTTCTTAACTCATGTTTTGTTTGGACATGGTTTAATCTGGGTTACTGATTATTATTCTGACTATTCTACTCTTTATCTTTGTTTGGCCTTTGGTAGTAAACCCTCCTAGTTATGGTGACTTAGAAATGTTCATCATTTGAGTCTAGGTCTAGTGCCCCTATGCTTTTAATGTCACAGTATGCAGAAATATCACACAATATAGTAGTCTACCTATACATGATAAAATGTTTTGTTGTGACCTTGTTATTTTCTTTCTATTTTTCCATTAAAGCTTTGTATGGAGAGAATTGGTTTGGTTCTCTCTGCATTTTGTCTTCTCCTTCATTTTAGGATAGAAATATTTAATATGCATTATATATCAAAACTAAAGTTGCATCAATCATTGTAGAAAATGGGCATAGCAATAAACAACATGTTATCTCACAATAAAAGTGACATTAATAGAATTGCTTACACAATCATCTCAAACAGGAGGTTAGAAGCCCAGGTCTTGACTGGACCTTTACTCACCAAATCAAGAAACTGACTTTTACTACAAACATTGCTAAAATGAATACATATAACAACAATAACAAAATTTTGACACCTTGAGAAGGCTGAAACAGTCAATTCAACTTCTACCTAAACTTGGAAATTTTTTACAGTATTCTTTAAAGAGAAAGTTTGGCCACTCAAGCCATTTCAAGATATATGGTGAGAATATGATTCCAAGAATGTGAAACATTATTTCCCTTCAGAATCACTAAATATTACTTAGTAGTTAGCTTGCCTTAGATGTTGAAACAACAGGGCACTGAAGCAACAGGGACTTCTTTATATTGTTTATGGATGTTCTAAGAGTGTCAAGGGATGCAGCATATGAAATACAAATGCAGTCATCATTGCCAAAGGCGTCTCCTAGGACAAGGACAACCTGCATTTATGACAAGCTTCAACACATCATCCACCTAATAAATAATAGACAATAGTAGTGAGAATACTAAAATTGCAAGTTATATAAATTTCAGACAACACTATGTTTTCCCCAACTCCTGGCCATGTAAAAATGAGTGAAATGATACTAGATAATCGTATCAACTCGAAATGGTATCTGCACTATAATTAAAATAAAAAGAAAAAAAGTATCTATTTAAAATTACACATGTTTGTGCCTTCTCTAGGAAAAAACGATAGAGAGCTTATGGGAAATCGATAACACCGAACCCTTCCACTTCAGTTCCATAGTAGGAACTAAAATCGGGAAATAAATAAAAGGAAACCTTCATCAAAAGAAACTAATTTAGTAAAACATTTCAAAGTTATTCTTACAAGTGATAAGAAAATACAATATTTCACGAGGTAGGTGCATAATCTAGGACATGTGTTCAAGCAAAACGAAGCATACCTGAGGCACTGATAATTTAACACCCTCCAAGGCTTGCAATCTTTGGACTAAGAAGTCTCTTCTCTCCTTATATTCTTTGACCATGGTAGACACTTCTTCACTACCAACATATCCCAAGCCCATAGCACCAACCCCTACTTTTTGAGAGATATTGCTAGTACCTGATGTGGTCTATAAGTATCAAGGACATTCCAATGGAAGCCTATAGTCAGCAGTTCCTAAATGTACATGAAGAATGTATTTTATGATAAAGAATTATATGGTCAGGAACCTGAAGGAGGAAATGAATATTAAGGGAGTGGTTAAAATAGGAAGGCAGTCTAAAATGAGTTCAATTGGTATGTCATAAATTTATTGAAGATGAATGTATGGTGTTCAGTAATCCAACAAACCTGGCTCTGGATTCTGGCACAAGCTGAAAAAAGTGATTTGGTCCTGCCAAGTATCCAAGTCCCCAACCGGTCATTGCAAAGGCCTTGGGGGCAGGATACTTCAAATTTTATAAGGAATCTAACTTTGAATGCTTCATATCTTATCAATATCACCTTCACTCTACAGAAGCACCATTAACTCTGATCAATCTCCTTTTATTCATCACTTGTATCATCAAAAGTGTAAAAGGCAAAAGCTTATTAAAGTTGTAGTTTTTCACCAAGTATAGTAGGGTAAGATGGGTTATTTTTTAAATCATTTATACTCTCAGATATCTCAAGAGCTCCTTTCCACCATCCTGCAAACTCAAAAGGATCAAAATCGGTAAAACAAAAAGAGAGATTTTTTTTCATTTGGGAGCAGTGCGACCCTTCTGAGAAATGTGACCCTTCTGAGTAGTGCAACCCCTATATGCAGTGTGACCCACGACGCGACCCTTCTAATTTAAGGTTGGAAAATTCAATTTTTGGAGGCCTTCCCATGGGTATTTTCTCGAGTTTGATGGCTCGTTGGAAAGTAGACATGTAGGGCTACCTGACCTAGTCTCTAGAATTCAAAATGGACTCCTAAAATTTGGTCAAAAACAACCCTGAACTGGCACGACCCATTTGTTTGTTGGCGCGACCCATCTATTTTCTGGTGCGACCCATCTGTGATGGTCGCTACGCTTCTGTGTATTTGGCAAAATTTTGAATTTTTTCAGTTTTGGTCAAACCAAAAGGTTGTAATGTGGCATGTAAAAGAGTTATAATATGTAAACATGTTAAAAGAGTTACCTCTGTCCATTTCTCCTTCAGCCTGAAAAATTATGGAGTGATAATAGGATCTCCATCTCTCTCTCTCTCTCCACTCAGCACCAATGCTTGTCTTCCCAATACAGCTAAAGAATCTCCCAATGAAGGAGTATCATGCTTATTAATATATAGAATATGTCATGATTATAATAATTTCTTGAGTCATGTCTTTGCCTTTAGGGAGATCTAATATTTATGGTGATTTAAAATCCTTAATGGACCTCTTCCTTGATCAAGATACCATGTGTTGAAGCCCCTAAGGGATGATTTTTAAATGTCTATAGGTCCATTGTTATGGAAAAATCAGTAAAATTATGTATGTATATTGACAACATGATGTCTGAGGTGCTTGCATTTGAAAATTTCTTAATATTCTTTCCTACGGAGTTTTTATTGCTTTTAGTTTTCATTTAAAGATGATTGATTCGAATGAGAGGGATTTTCTTTGATGATTTCTCTTATTGCAATAGTTGTGGCTTGATGTTGACTTCTTATTTCATTTCTAATTATGAAACTATATAGGAATCTACAAAATGGATTTCTTTTACTCTGTGAACTTGACTGATAATGATATCTCTAAGTTCAGACAGGAATTTACAAAAGGGATTTCTTTTACTCTGCGACCTTGAATGATAATGATATATTTGAGTTCAAACTTCAAATTTCTTGTTTTTATTGGTAATATCTCCCTTCACTTGTTTTAAGAAACTTTAAAATTGGAGGATAATTTTTCTCATCTTCCAATTTTTCCCACAAGGTTCATATTTTCCCATCCTCTAGAGGTTAGATCTCTCTCTCTCTCTCTCTCTCTCTCTCTCTCTCTCTCTCTCTCTCTCTCTCTCTCTCTCTCTTTGTGTGTGTGTGTGTGTTACACATTATTTTGGTCACCCTGATGATGACTCTACAAGCATCTGTTCAGGCTCTCAAAACAATCTTTTACATGAGGAAAATG
Source organism: Picea engelmannii (assembly GCA_009831015.1). Classification (NCBI taxonomy): domain Eukaryota; kingdom Viridiplantae; phylum Streptophyta; class Pinopsida; order Pinales; family Pinaceae; genus Picea; species Picea engelmannii. The sequence continues at coordinate 170,908 of ML796122.1, read as the reverse complement.
ACTGAGTTCTTCCCCTACAAGGCATGCTTTTAGAATGACGTCGCAAGATGACAGTGGTACACAGTGCGGAAATCCTTGATTTCCATAGGATTATCTATGCCTGTCTCGCGAGGTTTTCGCGGGATTCTATATAAGCAGGGTGCAACGGCGTTTGAAGCTAAGAAAAGTAAGAAGTTCACGAAGTTTCAAGAAGGAGAATCTTCTAGAATGTAAGGTGGCATCTGTATGGTTGTGATCCTACTGACTTCTCTGATTTGATGGGATCACCCTTATCCTTTCAACTACTTCAACTTATCCTATATAATGATGGGTTTCTCATGGAAAAGGTTAAGCAAGATTGAGCAAAGAATTGCTGCAAGAATAGGATAAAGATTGTGTGAAGGATCCTGCTACAACTGATGCTTGAGGCTTCCATTTGTCCATCAAGCTTTTGTGGACCATATTCATACAAATTCGGAGCAAGTGTATGTGTGTGTTGGAACAAAGGACCAGCGAAAGGGAACTTGCGACATCAAGGAAATTTGGTTGTATTTTCCACTTTTACTTAGTATGATACGGTGACATGTTTCTTTCCCATAAAATCATTAGAATTTTATTACATGACTCATTGATCACGTGTTTAGGTTTTCATTGAATCTATTATTGTTTCTTTCACTTTGGTTGGCTTGTGTCATTACATATCTGATCTCACAAGAGCACCGGAGCGAAGCAAGGAAAACAAAGATATAAGGAAGCGATATCTAAAGGTATGTCATCCATTTCTTCTTTGGTAGTAAATTCAATGATAGCAACTTAGGGAAAGCGTCATGTCCTGTCTTGTTTTGTTCTAGATCTAGGTGGATCTAGGGAGATTATTTTATGTCTTCATTCACCGATTTATCCAATAACAAAATTGGCAACTCCACTGGGGATACAACTTGATTGTGGTTTTTTGTTGTCCATTTTCTTTTAGCCTATTCTTTTTACTTGAATTCGGTCTCTGAGTCTGTGGGAGATCCAGTCAGACTCTCTGGATCTGAAAGTTCACTTAGATCCTTTACCCTCTTCTCAAAATTTCTTGGTTTACAGACACTTCCACACTGTACCCTATGCATAGCCTGCAGAAACCTTAAATTTCCCCGCCCTAGCTATTTGCTTCAATCCAAACTTTTTTCACCCTATCTATTTATGTCTTGCAGAAACTTTGTTAGAAAAAAAGGACCATGGAGCAATAAAATAAAACATATGTGGAAAAAAAACACAGAAGATGCACAATACAATAGAGACACAGATTTATGTGGTTCACCCAGTGTGGTCTACATCCACCAGAGAAATTGTCAGGTCCTTCCTTTATTATTATCCAGCAATTGAAGGGATACAACCTACAACAAAACCCGATGTAACTTCATCTTCTTTCTCTCACAGTCTCTTCTATCAGAATACAATACTCGCCATAATGCATAGTCGCAATACATTCCCCTCATAATAAAGGGTTTCCTTATAGGGAAAAAAACCCTAACATAATTTCTACCGTTAGATCTGCAACCTTATAATGAATGGTCCAGATTTACAATGAAATTACAATATACATTTACAAGGCAATTTTTCCTTTGGGGGCCCGCTTGCCCCTGAACCCTCCAGTTGGGGAGATAGCCCCCCTGGACCCCGCAAAGGGGGGACCTCAACACTCCTCCATGTGGAAGAGTGTACATAATTTTGGGGTGTAAAGACTTCATGGGGTATAAACACGACTAAAATCAAGGACCTCTGAATCAGGAATATAATCAGGCTCCAAAACCAACAAACTTTTGATTTCCACACTATAATAAGATATTAGGCTGCAGTGACGCCTGTGAAATTTTTTGAGTTGGGTCTTAGCCTATGTCGATGCCCAGTTTTTCTTTAATCAGCTAGGAGGAACTTTCAATGCCAACATTTGACTGTTTTCTGAATGTTTAAGTTGTTGTTGATTGGTTTTCGGAGATCGAACACCTCTCTTAGTCATTTTTCCAGTTTTTTTTTTTATTTTCATCGACAAGGGTATAATCTCGGATTCTGTATCTGAGTGCTTGTTTGATTAAAAGTCTTTTGATTGGATTCGAAGTTTTGGATTGATGACATGTTCTGGATTGCTTGATGATTGGGAAGTCATTTTTCATTTGCATTTGGAGAAACACTTTCTTGTCATTTTCACTTTTATCTTCATTGAAAGTTTGATTTGGGTGTTTGTTGAGTGTATAGATTTTCTTGGATTACTTGTCCTTTCTTTGTCATACCCCTGATCAGGTTTTAGAAAGGAAGAATTTAAAGTCACTTATTATTTTAAGTAATCATACATAAGAAAGTTTATTGCATTTAAAAGTAGAGAACATTGAGAAACTTTATTGTTTATGGTTGTTTGCAATTGTGTTCATTTAAGAAAAAGAAAGTATATTTTGTAGCTCACATCATTCCAGAAATACCTTCTCCTTGTTCTAGATAGAGTTCATTGAACGAAATTTTGCATCATTCATTTCTATTTTCATAGTATTGGGTCAAGGTCTTACACAACATTGGTTTCATTCTCGTCTCCCTCTTGAGTAACAACAGCCTCTAAAAAACATTACGAAATCTAAAACTCAATTAGTAACTTTTATTTTCTATGGCTCTTTTACACCAACATTAGCTAGACTATAGCTTTGGAATAGGTTGTGAGACACACTCTCCAAATCACAAAACACACAATAGCATCTTGTGATAGGGAGTGTCCAAATCCATTTGCAACATTTTTTCCTGGGAAGCCCTTCTCACACATGGGTCAAACCTGAGGTCGCATTGAGATTAGAAGAGTTATTCACCTTGCTTTGTTGGTCTTAGTGTAGAGATTTTGCATATTATGGGGGTTGCTTGAAGGTATACCCACAATGATGAGTGGAAGCCTCTCGGGTTGATTTCAAGCTAGATACCATGCCCTTGCGCGTGGATCGGACTGTCGATTGTTTCCCCAGGCATCACTGTTGTTCTTGGTAGCCTTAGTTTCCTATATTCTTAGGGTCTTACATGAGGTGACTGTGGAGGGGAAATTCTTCACGGTACCTGGAATTGACGTTGTCCAGAATCACTCGGGATCCTTGGAGGGTATACCCACGATTATGTGTGGGATCTTGCACCAAGGTGTAAGTCCATTAAGAAGGTCGTCAATGTAACTTTTCTTCCCGCTTTGTCCTAGCTCCTTCTTATCTTGAATTCATGACGTTGGATTTCATCACCAACTAGTGACTTCGAAATAAGAAGGTTTTGTTTGCTTGGTTTGATTCCTATATTTTATTAGCGAGTTTTGTTCATTTTTATAGTTGGGCATAGATTTTTTCCATAAAATATTTGGTTCAGCCAACATTGACCCTCCACGTCGTTCACGTAGGATGCAAGGACTACCTCTGGAAGATCCAGAAGTTTCTGAACCCTTTCCTCCTAACCCACTGGAGGGCTCTCCTCAACAGAGTGAGGTCCAGGATAACATACCATCCCAAGCAGAAAGAATCAACTCTTTAGACAATTTTTGAATTGTTTATGATTCTCTAGACGCCTTCCGAATACCTCTTGGATACGAGAGACGTATTATCCAACTGAATTCCTCGGGAGAACTTGTTGTTGACACTTCTGGAATACCAACCAGACCGCTTACCGGCTTGGAAAACGAGGATCATTTTTGGACCGCTGACATATTTCGAACCTCAGCTACAGTGCGGGACCGTTACGGCTCAGGGGCGAGTGTTGATATACCTAGCTTCTCTGAACTACCTGAGACGTCGGCTACCTATACGATACCTCTATATCACTTTGCTAGTACAACTTTTTATCCTTTCATGGATTCAAACACACAGTCCATTGGTCCTATCTCGACCATTCATCTTCATATGGCCCATTCCACAATGGTCCCACATGCTACGACTATTCCTACTGGGAATACGCTAGTTACCCAAGCTCCCATTGGTACACCACTTTCCTCTAGACCTATCTCGTCTCTTCCTCATGGGTACAATTCTTTAAATACTTCTATCCCCATTCCTACTCAAGTTTTGTCCAGAGCTTCTGGAATTTTTACTCCTCCTGGGTACAATGTTGCTTCCGGTTTCATTTTGACACGTTCCCAGGTCCCCTCCGAAGGGTCTTATCCGCCTTTTATGGGAGGATTTGGCATAAGTGGATCCAATCCAATTGGAGGCTCTACTCCATCATTCACTTCTAGTTTTCAGATTCCTATTGGAGGACAATATAACACTAGGGCGCAAACTCAATTTGGAGGTCACACCCAAATTGGAACACCACCCCCACTTGGAGGTTATACCCCACGTTATGGACAAAACATTCCAGGATCATTAGCCCAGTATTGTAACCTTCTCATCCAAGGAAATCCACAATCATCTTGGTGGAAACAACCTCAAGTTAGCTGCTTCATACCCCCTAGTTTGGGCCAGTCATATCTCGGTTCTTCCAATCCCATTTGGGGTTCAAACGTTCAATCTAGTGTCTCTTTCCAAGGGAACATCCCTAATCAGTACAACCCTATGGGCTACGTGCCTCCACACTCACGTCTAAATATGTTAGGAATTTCACCTCACACGCAAACTGCTTACAATCCTATTGGTATATCGATGGGACTCCCTCCCCAAAGTCACCAGTACCCTCACGTGAATAGACAGTTACCCTTTGTAGCCACTTTGGATCTTCCTGACTTGTCTAGAATATTGAATGACCCCATCCTGCATTCTCCCCATTGGCCCATTATACTGGCCAAGCTACCATCTGACATTCCAAAATTTGATGGTAAACCAGGAGAATATCCAAACAACCATGTCATGACTTTTCACCTTTGGTGTTCATCCAACTCTTTGATGGACGAGTCCATTCGGTTACGAATCTTCCAACGAACTCTTACGGGTTCGGCTGGAAAGTGGTATATAGAATTACCATGAGTATTCTTCACCAACTTTAATACCCTAGCCATGGATTTCCTCACACATTACCAATTGCCCATTCGTTATGAAACAGGAACCGGTATTTTGAGTTCCTTCAAGCAGAATTCGGCCACTCATATCTCCGATCACATCCATGAGTGGAGAAGAAGATGACGTTTGATCAAACTCGATCTTCCCGATCAGTTATTAGCATAATGGTTCACGAAGTCATTCGTGAATGAAATCTCTTGTGACATTTCCATGGGTGGAGTTGTCACAAAAGAACAGGCGATCAGTCGTGCTCAGTACCTCGATCTCATTTATTCACAAACATGTACTCTTTATGACTTTCTCCCTGATGCACCTCATCCTTCTACCACCGCTACCTCGACTACCCTGACTGCTTCTCATGCAGTTGAGGGTGTGATTGGCACTTTCCATGCTCAACCTCAATCTACACAAGCCTCTACCACCCATCCCAAATCCACTGTTTCTAATGTTCAAAATGCTCTGACTCCTACTCCTTCCACCGGCAAAACCTCTGAGGTTAACTCCGTTCAATATACCCCTGCTAGAAAAAATAAATCTAAAAAAGGGAAGGGTGAGAATAAGGAGGATAAAAATAACCAGCAATCTGAGAAATCCAAAATGCAACCTGCTAATGAAAAGGATAAGCGCAAACCCCGATACCCTTGCTTTATCTGTGGTGATGATCACTACACGAAATATTGTCCAAGATGGGTCGAGGTTACTAAGTTCCTTCAAGGGACCGCGAAACCTCCCACGCCTGTTGTTTTTTCCCAACCTTTCCCTTCTCAAAAGCAGACCCAATTGTTCATTCACGACCAACCCTCTCCCTCCACTACTTCCTATGTACTTATGTGTACTGGTGATTCAAAAAAGAATGACGTTACACTTACCACTTGGGCTAAAGATTATTCTTCCTCAAAGGAGAAAGTTGACAACATACCACCTTTGTTGGTTCAACAACCTCCCTCAACTTCACCTCCAAACGGTCCTCTTCATCTTGAATGACCTACTCTCGATACAGTTCTCCACCCTCCCCCAAAGGGCATTGTTCGAAAGTCTTCCCTCGATCCTCATGCATGTGTTTCTCAGAACTACAGTATTGTAGAAGATCTGGCGCAAGCACCCTCCACGGTGTCATCTCTCGAAGTCCTTCAAAGTTATCCCGCTCAATGGAAGGCACTGTTAAAGGCTATTGGTGGAATTGATCCTACGGATACGAATTTGATCATTTTTTACCTGGAATATCACATTCCAAGGATACCCCCTCAACTAGTGTTTTAGATACAAGTTGTCATCAAGAACAAGAATATCTGTAGAACCGTTATTGACGAGGTTGCCTCAACGTGCATAATGTCTGTTTCCTGTTAGAAATCCATTGGCTCTCCTCCCTTAACTGAATCACACAACACGCTTAAGGCCTTCAATGGCTCTGGCTTTAAACCCTACGGTGTACTTCCCTCGTTGCCTATTACTTTAGAAGGCAAATCGGTCAACGTTGAAGTTGAGGTCTTTGACGCACCTCTCGATTACCTCTTACTTAGCCATATTTGGATTGATTCCATGCATGCAGTTGTATCTACTCTTTTCCATGTAGTACATTTTCCACACCAGGGAAAATTTGTTACAGTAGATCAACTGGCCTTTTTAACTCTGATGCTCATACTAGCAATGTACCCTTCATTTCAAATACACCCCCTGGGTATGAGAATGTCGGTGTGAGTCTATTAAAAGACTCAACTTTGATGGGTACTTTTCCCATCCCACCACCCGATTTTTCACCTCCTTTGGTCACCTCGATCAACATGATTTCCATCTCTGTTCGTGAAACCCCCGCATCTTCTAACCCATGGATAATCCTTGAACCTGGTGATTGTCTTCGCTATGGCGACCAAATGTTTTTAAGTCTAGTTGAATCCGCTTATCAATCCATTCAAACAGAAAACCCTTCTACTCCCTATCTTGGTGATTCATCTCTTGATCCGTTCCATGGTATTTTTCCTACGGATGAGATGATCATGTCAGTTATGTCCATAGAAGACACCCCATGGGAATATGGGCATCATCATTCCATCCTCTTCCTGGAACAACACACCTTAGAGAGTTACCAATGGATCTCGACTCCGTCGACCGTTTTTATCGTTTCTTTTGTTCCCGAGTCCACACAAGATGTGTTATATGAAGGGAACTTGAGTAATATCTCACCCACCATCCCCCTCAACATATCCATTAAACCTGGAGTTGTCGAAAATGTTCACATCGGAGCTTCGTGTTCCACCGATGAGGTTGTCATTTATAAGTCCCTCTTTCAATAGTTTTGTGACATCTTCGCATGGAGCTATGAAGATATGTCGGGGATTGACCCCGATATTCTTGTACATGAAATTAAGACTTACCCGAGTGCTAAACCCATCTGGAAGAGACTTCGCCTGGTCCACCCTTGTAAAGCAGCTGCTATCAAGCTTGAGGTCAAGAAACTTCCTAAAGATGGCTTTATTTATCCTGTGGCTTTAACTAATTGGGTATCCAATCTAGTTCTGGTTAACAAGAAACAAGGTAAGATCCGTGTCTATGTTGATTATAGGGATATCAACAAAGCTTGTCCTAAGGACAACTTTCCCACCCCCTTCGTTGACCAGATCGTCGACAATTGCACCAGGAGTGAAATCTTTTCTTTAATGGATTGTTTCTCCAAATATAATCAAATCAACATCTTGCCCACGGATCAACACAAAACTGCTTTCATTTTTCCTTGGGGCACCTTTGCCTACTGGAAACTACCCTTCGGTTTAAAGAACGTCGGTGCGACTTTTCAGCGTGTCGTGTCTTACGCTTTTCATGATATCAAGCACATTGTACAGCCATATCTAGATGACCCGTCGGCGCATTCCATGCATCGTAGTGACCATGTGGAACACCTCCAAGCCATTTTCCTTCGTTTTCGGTTCTATCGTATCCGCTTAAACCCACACAAATGTGTCTTTTGTGTGGAGTTTGACCGACTTATAGGCTTTATTTTATCACGTCACGGGATCAGGGTAGATCCTTTGAAGGTCGAGGCAATCCTCAATCTCCCTCCTCCTTTCTCACTCTGCCAGCTTCAAAGTTTGCAAGGGAAGGAAAACTTTTTACGTCGTTTCATCCCAAACTACGTTGAATTAACGCTCAGATTTACTTGACTACTGAAGAAAGGTTCTGAGTTCGTATGGGATACCACTTCCAACAAAGCCTTCGAAGCTTTGAAACTAACTTTAACCCGTACCCCACTACTTTTCCCACCCGATTATAGTCAAGATTATTTCCTTCATCTCGCTGCTTCGAACTCTACCATTTCCATGGTTCTAGTCCAAGAAGATGATTCACATGATGAGCATGTCATTTATTATTTGAGTCAGAGTCTCACGACTATCGAAGCCAAATACTTACATGTTGAAAAATTGGCTTTGGCAGTTGTTCAAGTTGTCCAACATTTCTGTCATTATATCCTATTATGCAAGACCACTGTAATTTCCGATTACAACCCTATGAAGCACATTCTTACACGCCAATTCCTAGGGGGGAAATACTCCAAATGGATAGTGATTTTCCAAGATTTTGACTTAGAGTTCGAATTCGCTAAGTCTAAGAAATCCTTAGTGTTTGTCGAACTGATATCTGACCTTCCCTGCACTGAGACAAAATGTAGCAGAGGATTCTTTACCTAATGAATCTCTTTTTCTGATCAGTTCCGATGACCTTTGGTATGGAGATATCATTATTTATCTCCAGACTCAGACTTTTCGTCTCGATTTGTCTAGCGCTGACCATCTTTGTATACATTACCAAGCCCGTCAGTATATTATCCTCCGGGACACTCTTTATCACCGTGGGGTTGACTCCGTTTTTCGACGATGTCTCACCTATGATGAGGCTGAGAAAGCATTGAATGATTGTCATTCTGGAGCATGTTGTGGTCACATGTCTAGGTATGCTACTGCCCAAAAGATCTTACGAGCAGGGTATTTTTGGCCTTCTTTATTCAAAGACTGTATTATTGTCATCCAAAAATTCCATGATTGTCAAGCATACAACAACAAGATACGATCTCATCCCTCTCCTTTACACCCTGTGGTTTCTATTGGACCTTTCGCAAAATGGGGCATTGATTTCATGACATGTAACCCTCACTCGGTCAGGGGGCATGGATACATAATCGTAGCCGTGGATTATTTCATGAAATGGGTTGAGGCGATGCCTACATTCGATAATACTGGAAAAAATGCATCCCTATTGATATTCAATCATATCATCACATGATTCGGAATCCCGCAAGATATCGTCACCGATCACGGTAGCCATTTTTGAAATTTCATGATGTCCGAGCTTACCGAAAAGTTGGGTCTTCGACATGAAAACTCAACCCCCTACTATCCACAGGCCAATGGCCAAGTTGAAGTGATAAACAAGATTCTTATCACTATGATTGACAGATAATAGGAATTCACAAGACAAGTTGGCAGACGATGTTGTTTTCAGCATTATGGACCTATCGGACATCCATGAATTATGCCACAAGATTTACGCCTTTTCAATTGGTGTATGGTATCGAAGTTGTTATGTCGATTGACATGAGATATTGTCATTGAAGCTAGTCATTAAACTTCTCCCAAACACCTCTATCGAGGAAGAACGTCTATTGTATCTGATGCAATTAGACGAAACTTGTCGTGATGCCACCCTGGTTATTGAAAGCCAGAAGAAACACGTAAATTCCCAATATGACAAACATGTCAAGCCTCGTGTTTTCTCTGAAGGTGATCTAGTTCTCCTCTTTGAACAAGATCATGATTTACTAGGGGCCAGAAAATTCGAGGCTATGTGGCGCGGCCCTTATATCGTCAAATGAGTATTGGAGAAGGGAGCTTACGAGTTAGTAGATTATGATGGAATTCCTTTGAGTGAACCTAGAAATGGGCTATACTTGAAGAAGTACTATGCTTAGACCATCTTTGCATGTGTGCTTGTATTTTTACCGTATCATACTCTTGTGTGCTACTTTTGTGTGATTTTCGTTATTTGGTTTCAACCCCCAACTGCTTACCTTGCGTTGTGCTTGGTTTCTAGATGTCGGTGTCTTTGCTACCCTATATTGGCTTCGCCAATGGTGCTAGTCATAGTGCTCATAACCTAGCTTATGCTGCTTGGGCAATCTATGCACCCACAAACGAACTTATCATTCTACAAGTTGCTTGCCTCAGTCATGCAACCAATAATATCGCAGAATATAGCGCATTCATTGAATTGTTGACTGATGCTATTTCACTTGGGATTCACCATCTCATTGTACTACTTGATTCACAGCTAGTAGTTCTACAGTTAAGTAACATCTATACTATCTGAAGCCCTACTTTGTTATGGGTATATTTACTAATTTGCCTCTTGGAACATTATTTTGATTATATTGAGTATCAACACATTCCTAGATGTCTAAATACATTAACCGATGCATTAGATAATTATGTGTTAGACATACATTTGAGACATTTATAAATCCAATCACACATCACATGTTGTATATAAAGAAAAGTAAGACAGTAGAAGCCTCATGTGTATATATAATAATAATAAAAAAATTACAAAAAGGTGTTTTCCATCTGAAGACCGAAATATTAAAATATGAAGCCCATGGCTTCTACAAAATAGCATCATGGATGCTTCTTATAGTAGCATACTACTCCGCGTGCTACCCTACGAAGCAGTTGACTAAGTGAACCAGACACACCCACAGTAAGGCACTGATAACGCCTTGGAATCACGTCGATCGAGATGTTCAGGATGTCTGATGTTAAACCCTCTAGATTATGCTCGATTGCCTCATAATCTGCAGTGTCCCATCCTACTACTATAGCTTCTTCCCCTTGTCTCTGAACGGGGGATATACCCGGAGGCCGGTGTGGCCCTACATCTGCATGGTCAAAATATTTGACTAGTCATTGGATAGAGAGCATAAAAAACATCTTATATTATAAAAATTCACAAAAACACCATAAAAAAAAATGTTTTTCTTACCTAGGTCCCCCCACTGAAAACCCTCAGGTAGAACCAAATCGGGGTCACCTCGAAATTCCAATCCGACATATGCATAATCATCTATCATCAATATTTGAGGCCTCAACCAGTCAAAGAATGCATCGTTGTATTTGATAATGGGGCCCGCTACATGTCGATCCATGAGATCTCACCACCTCTTCATCCTCGGATCTCGTGGCGCTGGTATACCCCACTCTACCTATAGGCGTAAATGAGGGACTCTTTCTAGAAAGAAATACACCAAAATAGATCCATACCCGAATTGCTTCAAGTCCCCATTTTTGCTTTTGGTTAGTTGTGTCTTCATACTTCGAAGAAGACCATCACACCAGTTGAACACATGAGGTTCTGTGCATTCCACGGCATACTGAAAATAACTTTGGAGGGCCATGTGCGGAGACGCACTTCCTTCCATACGCGCAATGGTAAAAATAATGGTCTGGAGAGTTAAATCTTGAACACCTCTGATGGCTACCTTACCTTTGCATCTCTCGGCCTCGGGTTCATAGTACTAATGGATGTATTCACTCATTGGTAGGCCACCACCTCGACCTCCTTTTAAGGTCACACGTGCTCCATGATGGGATAACCCCGTCAAGAACTAAATTTCTTCAATATCCAAGGAAATAATGTGGACACCCACACAAAACACCTACTGGTCTACATCCCACATGTGGACTAGGTATTATAGTAACCTCAGTTGGGCTCTCATGCCATGGATTTTAAAAAAATTTAACAATCCGCACCATCGAAGGGAATTGACGGTGCCTGGATCATTCAAGGCCATGAAGTCATCATCCTCGTGTTCCCGTTCTCTCCACTCCAACATTTTGGCAATCAAATACCTGCATGGAGTCAAGAAAACAAAGTTATCATCTTCAATCATTACTTTTGAAATTCTTTTTTGGTCAAACGCATGCACAAATTTTTTGGGTTTTCAGTCGCCGCGAACGAAGTTTTAGTACAGTGCGAGGTTTCCGCAGGTGAGCCATAGTGTGCCTGCGGAAATCATTGATTTCCACAAATCTCGATACTAGTCACCTGCGGCGGCCCCAGCGTGTTCCTGCCGACCCAAAGACTACATTTTAACCAAAATAAATGAATTTCAATCCATTGAAAAAGGAGAGGATGATGAGCTTACCGTGTTGACGAAGTTCGTTTCCTTAATGGTCACCTGTGCTACTCGCAATCGAAAACCGAAATATGAGTTAAAAACGGGGTTTCTAGACAAGTTTTGAATGAAATGCAAATGAAATAGCAATAAGAGGTTTTACCCCTATTTATTTCACTTTTTTCTTTTTCTAATAATATTTTATATTATTTTAATGCATTTTAACATAACCTAAAGGTCTAATGGTCTCGTGAGTATTTTGTTTCTCGTAGATGGAAAGACTAAGGTATCGAACAATGCAGTATGGATGTTTTTCTTGATTCTCTTTTCTGTTCATTACAGATACCAGTACTTTTTAGGGTTTTTCAGAAAAACCTCGATCTCACTCTTTGTTCGTTCTCATGCTCGAAAATCAATGAGAATGCAACCAAGTATAATTTTGTCATTTTTTCATACTCGTCATGGAAACACGAAAAGAGAAACCCATGGAGTATCCTTTAAGATCTTTTCACACTCCATAAAAATGAAAATATTGTCGGGCGACCTTGTTATTTTCATGCTCGTGAAAGTATTTGAAGAAAACATTCGATGGGCGATAGTTTATCACTTTTTCAGTCTCATCGAATTACTTTACGAAAAATGAACTGAGAGGGTTCTCTTTAAGTGTTTTTCAGACTCTATAAACATGAAAACCCTCACGTTTTCTATCTTTGGACTCGTTAAACAAACATCAAAAGACCCACATGGGACCGAACCACTCCTTCTTAGGGTCCGTTAAACATACTCCAAGGGACTCCTTCGAAGGATGAACTTACATCAACAAGCATATGTTATCCTCCTCAAGCTTGCATAAAAATAAAAAGGTACTCGCCAGAAATGGTGGGGGGAAATTTGGGAAATAAATGTGTCTCTATATCTGTTTTAGTGGCAGTACTAGTCGCTCTTGAACATGACACCCCCCTTCATCATTTGAATCCGAGTTGGGAAATCCATTTGTCTCTCGCATGACCTTCTGCAATTCCATATCTTGGGTTTTCTTTGAGTCAATGCTGCCAAGACCATTGTCATGTCATTCATATGTTCAGGAGAAGTCTAAACAAGCCCCTCTTTCGAGTCATCCATCTGCAATTATCAATTCCTACCATGTCAGCCTTCCCTGTGTCAGTTTCAAATCGTTTTCATACTTTGATCTACCCTAAATCTGTAACTTATTTCGTTTCATTGATGGGGGATACATCAAGGCCCTCTTGTGACGAGTCTTTTCATCTCGACTTCAACTCATCATCCAGGAACGAGACCTAGAAATCATTTTAGTACCTTAGAGACTACATGCCTCAATGGCAGGTTTCTTCTCTTTCGACAGTGGATTCACATCATTGGTCCCTGATCGGAAAATTCCCTCAAGTGTTCGACTTCAGCTCATTTATTCACATTTATTGGATTGTACTAAGGTACCTTGGGATTCATTAGCATCAATGGTGATTTCCCTCACACTTGTTAACGGTTTTCATCAATGACTGGTAATCAAGTGGTTTCTACCATGTTCGACTTCAGCACCTGTAATCGCATGGTTAGATTCATACTTACGGATGACAGGATTGAAGACCATAGATCTCATCACCTTGGTCCAGGTTGTGATGGAGTAGTTACGATTTGTATTGACACATAGGTCCACTTTGTATGTTTCGTGGCTATGTCCTAATTTCAAGTTTGTTAACGCATAGATCCACAGTGTATTCTTGGTGGCTATGTATCATCTTGATGACATGGATCCACCATGTATAATTGGTGGCCATGACTTACATTTATGAGTCAAATCATTTGTAGTCTAAACATGGGAATTCCTACCTCATAGATGGTATAATATTGTGCAAATGTTTGACTGTTTGCAGGTTCCCGATTGGTGCGCTCCTTGTTCCCGACACACACACGCATTTTACAAAGTATTTCGACTGTCACGAGTTTCAGCCTCATACTTTGGGGGGAATTCTGTTACACATTATTTTGGTCACCCTGGTGATGACTGTACAAGCATGTGTTCAGGATATCAAAAAAATCTTTTACATGAGGAAAATGACTGAGTTCTTCCCCTACAAGGCATGTTTTTAGAATGACGTCGCAGGCTGACAATGGTACAAACTGCGGAAATCCTTGATTTCCGTAGGCTTCTCGGTACCTGGCTCACGGAGTTTCCGCAAGCTTCTATATAGGTAGGGTGCAACGACATTTGAAGCTAAGAAAAGGAAGAAGTTCACAAAGTTTCTAGAAGGAGAATCTTCTAGAATGTAAGGTGGTGTTTGTATGGTTGTGATCCTACTGACTTCTATGATTTAGTGGGATCACCCTCATCCTTTCAACTACTTCACCTTCTCCTATATAATGATGGGTTTCTCATGGAAAAGGTTAATTAAGAAAGATTGAGAAAATAATTGTTGGAAGAATAGGCTAAAGATTGTGTGAAGGATCCTGCTACAACTGATGCTTAAGGCTTCCATTTGTCCATGAAGCTTTTGTGGACCATCTTCATACAAATTCGGAGCAAGTGTATGTGTGTGTTGGAATAAAGGACCACTGAAAGGGAACTTGCAACATCAAGGCAATTTGGTTGTATTTTCCACTTTTACTTAATATGATACGATGACATGTTTCTTTCCCATAAAATCATTATCATTTTATTACATGACTCCTTGATCACGTGTTTAGGTTTTCATTGAATCTATTATTGTTTCTTTCACTTTGGTTGTCTTGTATCATTATAGATCTAATCTCACAAGAGCATCGGAACGAAGCAAGGACAACAAAGATATAAGGAAGCGATATCTAAAGGTATGTCATCCATTCCTTCTTTGGTAGTAAATTCAATGATAGCAACTTAGGGAAAGTGTCATGTCATGTCTTGTTTTTTTCTAGATCCAGGTGGATCTAGGGAGATTAGTTTATGTCTGCATTCACCAATTTATCCAATAACACTCTATGGGGGAAATTGTCTTATATTACAAACTAATGAAAACGATATGTTCAGTACAATAAGAGGATTTTCTCCCTTCTATGCAACCATGAAATGGGAGACATCATATTTGATAGAGCCACATAATTTGCAATTTTAATTTAATGTGGTTTTTAACAATGATCTGAATTACTAATACATGAAACAACTTATGGAAGACCATACTCCCCCAATCACATTTACTACCTTCAAAGGCAGATTTATATTGAATGGATTGGAGCAAGAGATGGTTTCTAGTCTAGGTATATCACTAGAAGAGCCAAGCAGCTGAGGAACACAAATATGAGTAAGTCAAAAGAGTTGATCCTGGTTGGAGAGACAGCAATAGAGAGGAGAAATGAAGATAAATATCTTGACTTCTTGCATAAGGATCCAACATAATTTCATTCCTTTCCATAAGGATCTGACAAAGCCGCATTCTTAAAATATATACATGAGTTCCTTTTCTTTTTCCATTGCATATGGAGGCCTTATGTTAATCCTATTTGAGCTACACATATTTTCACTCATAGAATAAACTCTACAACTAGAAAGATGGAAATTACTCAACCTCCTAACAAAACTACGAATCTTTCTATCCTTAAGATCGGGATTATGTATGGAATCTTCAAGAGTACAGAAACTGCATACTAAAATAAAGTCAGAACAATAGACAGAAAGATATTAAATATGCATAATTCAGCACTCTAGAAAGTATGAAAGAAAACATATTTATGTTCCTAAATCACACAGCTCTATTCCTCAAAAACAAGAATTACAAGAGCAATATTCTCAAAGCTTGGATTATCTAACTCTTAAATTT
Source organism: Picea engelmannii (assembly GCA_009831015.1). Taxonomy (NCBI): domain Eukaryota; kingdom Viridiplantae; phylum Streptophyta; class Pinopsida; order Pinales; family Pinaceae; genus Picea; species Picea engelmannii. The sequence continues at coordinate 154,976 of ML796122.1, read as the reverse complement.
TGTGTATCAGTGAACCACCCTCGCTTTCTCTTATAAACCAAGAAAAGAGAGGTTACAATAAAACCTAGCCACCCATGTGATGCGCCGCCTTGCAAAAGTTAAAACACTAACCATAATGCATCCTCATGCATTAGTTTGCATACCTAGTGAAATGTGCCCAACTCCAAAAGAAGAAAATACATGAAAGCATGCGAGAATATCTCTCATTGATGCACCTATATATTCTGGAGTTTTGTGCCCTCCTAAATATAGAACAACCTACACATGCAATGCATCTTAACTCCAATGAGAACCGTGCCTTCCAGGAATAGAAAAATATTCATGCAAAGTGCCTCCATGCATTGGGAATTGCACCTTTTAAAATCTGAAACATGCATGTTGTGTGTAGATTCCCTACACAACTGGATGCCTCTATATAATGTGACACCCCATCCCTCTAAATAGAAGCAATCAAAGCTACACATGGCACAAGAGGGTTGGAATGGATCTTTGGTTATACTCCATTGTTGAAGGAGAAATGGGTAAACATTTTAACTAACATATAGCCTTTGTTTTCTATATACCAACAAGTTTGTTTGCATGAAGGGATTGAATATTTTGATAAAACTGTGAAAGAAAAGCAATGCTAATAGAATCTAAAACACATGAAATAACAATGGCACACACTCATTACACAAATATTTACTCTGGAAACAATTAATTGGGAAAACCAGCCTAACTGAGAGACACTCCTCTCTCTCTCATTGTTTAACTTCATTGTTTACCATACAGTATTTATGCATTCCATAGCATCCAAAAACCTATTATGTTAACCTGGATTTGATTACAACTATGATTCCTTAACTGTCATTAGTTTACAACGGGCTGAAAAAATATTGGTCGAAAAAGCACAATATAGACCAAAATGGACCACCTTCGCTTTGGGATGAGATTGAGTCTAACTACAAAGAGTACAACACATGTCCCACATCCTCCCACTCGTTGTATTTTATGAAAAAATGGGGGCAATGGGAAGGATTTTATATAATTAGCTGCTAGGGGAAACAATGCCCATTGATTCTCTACACCAAGATAAATTTTCAATACTAGCAGTGTTTGTCAATGAATCTACAATGTTCTTCAGGGTGTCAAACTTTTCCAACAATACTTTGTTCTATTCAACCATGTCTCTAACAAAATGGAATTGCACATCATTATGCTTTATTTTGGAATGATAAGCAGGGTTCTTTGTAAGAAAAATTGCACTTGAGTTGTCACAACCTATTGTTAGTGCTTTCTGAACAAAACCAATACTCGAACACAATCTTTGCAACCATAGAAATTCCTTACTTCCATGAGTGGCTTCCATGTACTCTATTTATATAGTTGACAATGCAACTACACCTTGCCTCTTACTCATCCAACTGATTGCTCCACCAAATATGTTAAAAACATAACCACTTGTAGATTTATACGGTCTAGATCTCCAGCCCATTCTGCATTAACAAAGCCCTATATATCAACCTCTCTATGAGGTCCAGGTCTTCCTTGATAGAATATTGCATAAAGAAAGTACCCTGTAGATATTTGAATACCCTCTTTATAGTTTTTCAATGTTCTTTCTCTAGTTTTGACATATGCCTTCTCAAAACTCCCACTGCATGGGCAATGTCTGGTTTAGTATAGACCATAGCATACATCAGACTTCCAATATCTCTTGCGTAGAGAACATGGTACTCGATGATTTTCAAGGTTTAGTATTGAAGTGCAAGGAAAGACATGTCAAGGCAAGACATGTCAAGGAAAGACATGGCTTGTCAGGGCAAGGCATGGCATGTCAAGGCAAGGCAAGGCATGGCATGTCAAGGCAAGGCATGTCATTTCAAGGCAAGGTATGTCAATGCAATGCAAGGTCTATCAATCAGGTTATGAAATTGAGGCTTTCGGTGAGGTCGTTGGAGGATCCCCTAAGACTTTACAAGGTTTTATAATTTAGTGAAAGATTCACCAATATTTTACAAGATTTTATAATTCAGTGAAATATTCGCCAATATTTTACAAGATTATATAATTGACTAAAAGATTCGCCAAAAAATTATATATACATTTTATATTATTGATAAAATAGCCTTCAATTTTTCCTATGTATCATGGGGATTCTCCCATTTATTATACATATAAATTTAGGGGGGGTTCTTAAAATCACCCCTGACACCATTTCCAATGTTCAATATCCAAATAGAGGTCACAGTAATGAAGTTTTTCCAAGTCATCAGGGATTCCATTCAAGGAGAAGTAATGGTCCATTTGAGTGACCCAGCCAATGGGATCTGGGCCATCAAATTTATTCACCTCCACTCGTGGAAGACGTAGATCACGAAGAAAGGGGTTGGACTGAAAAGCCTTGGAATTATAGGAAGCAACACCTTCTAAGTTAGAAGTTTGCTTGAATGAGGTAAGGCCTCCGGGAATATTTGGTAATGTCGTAATCTTGGCAACAAAGGATTCAAGTTGGATTTCAACGTGGGAATTAATGTCAAACCTCATGCCATGTTTCATGTCTTCCATTTTGGAATCTATGGTGGAATTGAGGTGATTTTAAAGGTCTTCGTTGCAGGTGTGGGACATGGTGAAAGGGAATCACAGGAATAGGGCGAGTGAGTCCACACAGAAAATGGGTTACTAGTGAAGGGTACCACTATGATCAGCGAAAAGAGAGGAATCCAATGGAATAGGTGGGAAATAAGGGTGTCAGGAAGGGTGAGTGGGTCCATGAAAAAATAAATGGTCTTACAAGTGATAGACACCACTACGATTAGGGGAAAATGGGAATCCAATGGGATAGGTCCCAAATAAGGGTATCGATAAGGGAACACTATACTCATTTTTTTTTACTTCTACAGAGTTATAATCCGACCTGAAGAAGACTACAATGACAATTTTCCCAAATTGTTTAAAAGAAAATTTTTGTAGGAATGTCACAACCAGAATGCAGGAGGTAGGGTTGCGTGGAAATATATCTCTTAAGTTCCTTTTCTGTTATGTTCCTTTCCCAAGGGTTAGGGTTTTCGGGGTTCCCACAGACAAGGGTTTTCCCTGTGCTATAGCTCTTTGATATATGTGTGGGGTTGAATAGTAGTACTCATCCCAATATCTCAGGGTACCAACTAAGAAGTCTCGACCATACCCTTAGTTGTACTACCCTATTATCTAGGTACTAGAGAGTATCTTCTCAAGTGTTGTTCGTGGTATCACTATAACAGTGAGGTGGTCATTCGACTAATCTAGAGTTGGTTTCAGGAGACCTAGGGGGACTCCTGATATACCTGACGGTATGTGGGAGTGATGGTCGTGTACAGATTTTTTTTGATGTGGTACTACTTAAAGGGTACCAACAAGGGTTACATAGGTTTCCAACAATATGAAACATTTGTTTCAAGTAACCCCGTGAAACTGCATGTATTTCTTGTGTGTAGTCTTCCCCATCTGCAGTTTTACCTATTGAACGAAAAATTTCAACGCTTTAAAGACGTTGGTAGTACATGTCTCTACCCTGGAAAAACAAATCCCACGGTTTCCACAGAGGAAAGAGATATGATACCACTTGTAAGGTACTAGATGTATTATAATAAGAAGAAATATAAATATTGCAGCAAATACTAGTGGAACAATAAAATAATGAGAATAACAAAACCAACAATAATAACTTTATTGAATGAAAGAAATATTCACTTGTTTCTTCGTGGGGGAAACCTCCAATAGAGCATAGCTCTATTACAATAATTCTCAAGATGAAACTTTCTCATGCCTTCTACTCTTATTTATACTAATTCTATCTTCTAAAGAACATTCTAGAGGAATATCTTTCTAGAAGTGGAAGTTTATTTTAAGTCTTCTTACATTAGACTTGTTCCCATTATTAAATAGGCCTTATTAACTAATGTATGCCTTTATTACATAGATAATATATTATTCTACCTACATGAGGGGTTAGGGAGGTTAGGTCCCTAACAAGATGGTTATAAGAATCTGAATTAGTGGATGTTTTAAATACGAATCCTTTAGAGGTAATTTCATATCACCTAATATCACCTATATAATGTATAAACAAGAGAGGTGGGAGTGATTTTTCTTGGCATAAACATATTTGTTAGTTTGGCATCATAAGCACAATGGAATTATTCTATGTTGGGAATATGTCCAAATATTACAACCATTAAACCAAGCATTGGGAATTAGAGGTGAACAAAGGAACAAATTCATGCTAATGAATCCATATGTAGGGAGATTAATCTTAACTTGACAATAAATTGCAAAGACACCATTTTTTAATTCCACGAAGGATCTGTTTTGATGAGATGGGTAGGTTGTAGGTCTACCATTTATAAATTATCGTATGTGAAAACCATTGCTCGATTGAAATTTATGTTGGTTATAAATAAATTAAGTGACAAAGATTGTTGTTGGTTCAATGGATCACACAGTTGCACATATTAAATCTTTGATCAAATCTTGCATCACCAATTTCAATATCCAAGATTATGCACTTTGTGAAAACTCATATTTCAAATGGCATGAGTAAAATTATGATTTCAAAAGTTGCAAAGTTTCCATGAAGAGTATCTAATGAAGTTTTATTGTTCCATGTTGCATAAGAGTAAAGAAGTTCCACAACTAGATCAAATATTCCATGATTCAACAATGCTATATGGTGGAGTTTAACCACTTGTATGAAGAGATCAAGATCAAAGGATGGAAGAAAAAAATCATATTTGAAGCATGGTGGAAGAATATCTCATGCAAGTTGTGTTTGAAGATTAAAAGGACATCTAAGGAGAGAAGAAAAAACAATTTCCATCAAAGGATACCAATCAAAATAGAATAAGAAGAAGATGGGCTCCAATATTTCACAAATGAAAGGAAAATAGGAGAGGAGGCCTATTGTTTATCTAAAAGGGTATCTCATGGTCTTTAAGTAAACATCAAGAGGAAAAATACCCCTACATTTTTAAAGAGGTGGTACTCCTGTATTTCAAATAACATGCAAGAACAAATAAAGTGCCTAAGAAAGAACTAGGCGTATTCTTGAAAAAAATATTCACATACAAAGAATACCTGAGAAGGGACCAGGTATATTATGAGATGAAAATATTTACACTATGTTACAAGATTATAAACCAAAAGAGTATGTAGTAAAATAGGATGACATTTCCATCACAACAATCATCAAAGTATAACACAATTTTCAACAAAGGGAAAATAAAGTATGGACCACATATAACAGAGAAATCTAAATGATCATTTCATTAAACACAATAAATATTTTGATAGGTACACATCTGAAATCTCATGCTTAAATTCAAAGCCTTGATAATTCAATAATGTTATGTCCCAAACTAGTTCTTTGGGAACCTCAAAAAATAATAGAGGTATTTAAATAAATAGGTAGTAATGTCTTAGGTTACAAATAAAAGAAACCACGTTTTTCCTTCAAACAGGGATGGGATGGGAATCTCAAGGACCATAAAATGAAAGAGAGACCTGGAAGATAAAAGACAAAAATTGAAGGGTGAGCCTTAGTTTTCATAGGTTGTTGGGAACATAAAAGGAAAAATGGCAAATGACTGAAGAAGAAAGATGGAAAGAGAAAGAATAAGGTTGCTACATCGTTTACTGCGATGGAAATATTCAAACCTTTTACTTGCTTGTTGAGACGTCTGTTGTAGATGGTTTTTACTATGTTGGAGGTGGCATAACCATTGTAACTGCTTCATGTTGATCTATCTCGATGATATTAACCATTCTTCTATGTACTCCCTCATCGAAGAAACCATTATTTTGTTCTTGGTTTTTATCTCAAATTTGTTCTCCATTTCTCTTAAATCAATACTCAATTGGTGCAATGTGTCCTTGATATCATCATTTTTATTAATGTAACAGATAAACTACCTTTCAACCTCATTGTCAGATAATTCCACCAAGTTACTAAAGTCACTTTCCCTTGCAACTTTTAATGCTTCAAGTTGTTCGAATAGTTGTTCTTTAGACATAAGTATAGTATCCATTATTAAATTAGGGCCATTCAATTCTTTTGTAATACCAACAAGTTTTATAAACAGGTCACCTCTCTTGATTTTGATGACATCTAATTTAGAAAACATTTCTCTTAAAAATTTAATCCTTTTCAACCAGCAAGCATTAATCTACTTCATTCGGATATTGAAGGGAAGGTTTTGTTCTCTTATGTGGGGGTCGCTTAGACTTGAATCTTTTTCTACAAACTTTCCCACAACTTCCTTGTAAAAACATTTGTCAATCTCTAGATCCTTTTGGAGATATTCTCTAAAATGCATAATTATTGTTGAAAAGTTGATTGAACTCTATGTTAGCTCCCAGATTTCATGGATTAGGTACATTATTTTCTAGATTCCATATCCAACATATTTTCTCATAGCCAACAACAAACTAGAGGAACCTTTCAATTTGCTATTGCTTTATGGGACATCCTTGAGGGTAAGTGTTGGTTGAATTGCAGTTAAAGGTTCAACAAACAATGGTTTCGGAATCAAATCTCTCTCTAACTCCTTTATTATTATTTTTTAAATAAAATTTTATTTCTCAATATCAAAAATGGATTATTTTAGTTCTTCCCCAATTGCCTCGTGAAATTGTACAATTTTTAGGGTGCAATCCCATGGAAATAAATTTCTTATTTCTATTTTTTAGTAATTTTTTTATTTTTCATGTTAACTTTCTCTATTAACAATTTCTTGTAACTTTTATGGTTTATGGTAGGCTGCGTGGTGAAGTGTGATAGATTCTTCTTCAAAAATATTTGGTTCTTAGGTAACCAGAGCCTCAGCAATTTCCCAATTTTATAACAGTCTTTGCTTTGACCAATTGTGTTCTTTTATCACTTCATCTACATCCATAGCTTAAGGACTTATACAACATGATATTTTTCCAATTTTTTCTTCGTAAGGTCTTTATCACCACTGTCATCTGAATTTTCGGCTGGTGTTTTTCTTGGTTCTAGACTGCTACTTCTAGGTTTTTTCTTTACATAAGTACCTCTCTGTGAAACACTGGGTGAATTATGGTTTTTGTGTGTTGCTTCTCTACCCTTTTATCTGTAGAACTCATTAGTTCTAGCTAGTTGTTCAACATCATCATGGGATTCTTCAATTGAGGCCTAAGCGAGATTTTAATTGTCTCCTCTTCCTTCCTTGAACTGTTCAAACTTACATAAACAAGAAGAGTAGCCCACCAAGGACATGTGTGTGGAAAATAGGTCCTTAGGGTCAAAACCCTTTATGCATTTAGCTTCATTTAAACCAAGTTGATCAAATCGACCTACAAGTTCATCCAAGTGAGAAATATGCTTGACAACAATTTCTCCAACTCTCCAAGGCAATGGAATGAATTGCTTCTTTGACTGGTATTTGTATTGTCTACACACCTCGGTGACAAAGAGTTTATCAGATACATAAAAGGGGAGAAGAAAATTTTCCGTTGGAAACTAAATAGTCTCAGAAAATTTAAATCATTTTTAGTATCAAAAATTCTTTTCTCTGTGAGAAAGGAGGAAGCCTCTAGTTACAGTCTCAATGTAGTATGACCAAAGATTGCTTTTTGAAATCAAAAATAAAATTGTTGTGGATTGCGTAGAAATTGTATTGAGATTTATGTCTTCATAAAGATGGATACCAGAAAGAGATTGGTTCCATCTTGAAATCAACACTCCTTTCCCTCGACAAGTCTTCAAAGATGTGACATCAGGCTATAATATACACCAAATAAGAAGTCATATAGAATTTTTGGGTTTTTCTCAAACCAACCAGTTGAAACGATATTTCATTTGAAATAACTTGGCCCTGATCAATCAGGGCATCTTCTTGAACAACAAATTGAAGAATACAAACAATATATTTTGACACAAAGGCCGTGGAATCCAATGAAATTATATGGGAAAAAATCCAAGTGAATTCTTTGTAAGGGTATTTTAAAGAACTTAACCCAACCTCAGTGGAAATGTTATCAACTCTCAAGCTAGAGAGATAGTTCTTGAGGAGCTCTACTCCTCCTCTATGTTCCTTAATAAAATCATTGGCTTCCTAATTCTTGAACTGCATGGTAGGATTTGGGAGTCGCAACATTCTCGTGAAAATTGAAGGAGTCAAGGTGATGGGCGGCTTCCCTTGAACTTGAATTATTCTTCTTTATGTATCAAACTTTTCTATGCACTAGAGAACTAATTATTTGAAGCCTCTCACCTCAAGCACACAACCAGCCAATGTTATGCTTGACCTCCAAACTTGATTTGTTTCCTTCTCAGTAGGGGAAAGATCTTTGTACCACTTGTAAGCTTGTGACCATTAGAACTTTTGATCTTCTCATCCAAGAGTGTTAAGTGTGTCTCTGTAATACAAGTCCTTTATTTTACTTGACACATCTTTACACTTCTTTCTCTTCTTATGAATAGGTGGCACTATTGTCGATATAACCTTTTTACAACATGGTGTATTAATCCTTTATTAAATTTACCACGTATTTCCTTGATTATTAACCAACATAGCTCTTATTTCAAACTTTTCATCTTGCATGGTAAGATTTAGAATTTATTACAAATATTTATGACATCTTTGCCACTTTAATAACAATATTAGGTACACACAAGTGGCAGCTGACATGGTGGAAGGGAAAAAATGACATAAGGAATGGGGTTGTGATGTCATGGAAGATGGAAAATGGTTAAGTAGGGAAGTGCAAACTGGGATATGGAAGGTGCAATATGGTGAATACGAGATTGCAGGATGCGAGACATGGAGAATCAAAAAGGTAAGAAGGGATGACTCTCGCATCCACAATGATAAAATAGACTAAGTATGAGAAGAGGTCGTTATGCGGGTCGCGAAAGTGGATGGGTCGTTTTGGAGAATGTGAGATTGTAGGTTGTAGGACACGAGCATGAGGGGGAAATATAACTAAGAAGGAAGGGTTTCCTGCATCCATATTCAAAGAAATGGCTAAGTATATAATGATAGGTAGTGCGATTTGGAGTACGCTGAGGTAGAAAAGGTCATTTTGAGTGCAACGCGTTTGCAAGTTGCGGGACATGAGAATTGGCAGGACAGGGATGGATTGGTCTCCCATAACGAGACTCTTGCAACACATAAAAATGTCTAAGTGTTGGATTCATGAAAGTGAATAAGTACAAAATTATGGGTTCATGGATTTGCATACCTGGGAATTTGATGGTAGTCTGATCCGCAACCCACATTTCAAAGAGAAAAATGATTAAGTAAAGAATATACAAGAAACATAGGAAGAAAAGGAAAAATACTAAGGATGGATATGTATGTACTAACATTGATCAAAAAATGTAGATCAACACCTATGTTATGTACCAAATCCTTAATATAGCATAATAAGTTAGAGTACACAATGTATACAAGATGTGGGTGTTGAGCACAACCCCAAAAGAGATAATAAAGATGAGTTACACAATATAAATCCTTATAGAATAGGGGAACCTCCTTCAAATAACCCCAATATATTCATATATCCAATTCACATGTTCATATGTTCCTCCATAATGACTGTATTGACCTCCATATATACATGTTCTCACTTATTGCACATGTGGGCCCTTTATTAGTTTTTCCCATGTTACATATACAATTACCACATTATATGTGTGTGTGTGTGTGTGTGTGTGTGTGTGTGTGTGTGTGTGAAAACAAAGGTATTCCAACAGAGGATGAACACCTTCAGTAACCACTCACACAACCAGATCAAATATCAACACACCGATGTTTTGACGTGGAAAAACTCTTAAAGGGAAACATCCACAGCCCCAGCCAACACGGCCACTTGGAGCGGTTTATTAATGCAAAAGAACAATATTACAGAGAGATTTTACAAGAGAGTTTCCAACAATCGATCATTGGCAAATGAACCTCCATGCTCTTTAAATAGAGTTCATGGACCAATTGGGTGTTAAGCCACAGTTCAATGGTCGTTAAGATCGAGGAGAATATGAAACATTAGATCACTCTATGTCAAGAACATATCGTGACCATCATATTTCCTAACTACAAATGCATACTAATGCATACTAAAGGAACACGCTAAGAAACACACCTTTACCTAACGACACATTAGACCAAGTAGATCTTATCTAACTCCTAAGTGTCTAAATATCCTAACATCCCCCCTTAAGAACAACCTCGGATAGGATTGAAGGATTTAAAATAGTGACACAATAGGAGAAGGAAGGAGGTATTAGAGCTTATCCCCCCTTAATGACAATTTCCCGAACTCCTAACATAGATTGAATTTTGGAAAACTTTGCTTCTATAAGAGACTTTGTGAAAATGTCTGCAACTTGATATTTTGTAGGGAAAAAGAGCACTTCAATAACTTGAACATGAATGAGATTTTTGATGAAGTTCATGTGTAGCTTGATGTGTTTGTTGAACTGATGTTGAATTGGGTCTTTGGTGAGCTTGATGGCACTCTGATTGTCACACCAAATTCTAGTCGGATGTTGTTGTTGGAATCCAAACTCTGGAAAAATATGTCGAAGCCACAAGGCTTCCTGACTTGCATTTATTGTTGGTCGGTACTCTACTTTTATTGAAGAAAGTTTAATAGCTTGTTGTTTCTTACAAGCCCAAGTGAGAGGCCCTTAACCAAGGCTGAAAATATAATCTGCAGTAGACTTCTAATCATCAGGGTCATTGGCCCAATCTGAATCAGTGAAACAAACCAATAAAGGAGTCCCCCCTGAACTGTAATGTATCCCAAACTAAATTGTACCACGGACATACCAAAGTATCATTTTAGCCACTTTCCAATGGCTTTCATGGGGTTTTTTCATATACTAGGAAACAAGAACAACATCAAAGGAAAGATTAGGATGGGTGTGATTCAAGTATAAGAGGATACCAACTAATTGACGGTACAAGGTGGCATCAACTTCGAGAGAAGTACAGGTGGAAGCAAGCTTGACTCTAGACTGAAAGAGAGAAGGGGTTGGTTTACAATATTCCATGTGAAAGCGACGAAGAAGGTCACAAAAATACTTAGACTGGGAAAGAAAAATTCCTTCATTAGTTTGCAAAACTTGGAGGCCAAGGAAATAGTGCAAAAAGCCTAAGTTTGTCATTTCAAATTTCTTCTTAAGGATAGTTTTCACATGGTTTAAAAGTTTTGAGTCAGTACCAGTAACGATAAGGTCATCAACATAAATGAGAAATATTATGAGATGTCTTCCTACTTTCTTGGTATATACATTAGGATCATAATGGCATCTATAAAATACGTTGTCAATAAGAAAGTTGTCCATTTTGGGATACCAAGCTCGGGGAGCTTACTTAAGACCATAAAGAGATTTCTTAAGGCGACAAACAAGGATAGAGTCATTCTGGACATAGCCAAGAGGTTGTTCCATGTAGATTTCTTCTTACAAATCCCCATGCAAGAAGGCGGATCTAACATCCATCTGATGGACCTCCCATTTATGTGAGATAGCAAGGGCAAGAACAAGGTGGATGGAATTCATTTTGGCTATAGGGGAAAAGGTTTCATTATATTCAATTCCTTCAACTTGGGAAAATCCTTTGGAAACTAACCGAGCCTTGTGTCTTTCAACACTTCCATCTAATGCATACTTAGTTCTATAAACCCATTTACATCTGAAAAGTTTTCTTCCTTTTGGAAGAGGTACAAGATCCCAAGTATTGTTTACCATTAAAGAACGATACTCTTTATTAATTGTTGTATCCAAATCCTGATGACCTGAAGCTTATGAAAATGTCTCTGGATCATGAATCTTTGAAACTTGAGACAAAAGAGAAGAGGATCATTGGAACTGTGAACATGTCCGATGCTGATCTGAAGGATCACCGACAATATCACCAATTGCTTCTCGTTTTGAACAGGCCCGTCTAGGAAGCAATGGAGTTGATGTTGGTTCAAGTTCAAAGGACTCATCTGGAGGAAGGTGAGAAGGGGGAAGTGGATTTTTATCTTCACTATCATCATCTGAAGAAGAAACCAGAATAGGAATAGAAGACGACACAAACACTGAAGATGGCTCGTAGGCCGAAGAAGGCATAATCGTCAAATTAGGCTCGCAGGCTAAGACATTTTAATCAAATTCAACATCTCTTCTAATAATAATTTCATTACAATGTGGTTGAATAATTCTATAACCATTGACATCTTCAAAATAACCAACAAATATACACTTATCACTTTTAGGCTACAATGCTTCCCTTTTCTCATCAGGAATGTGAGCCCATGCTATACTGCCAAATGCACGGAAGTGACTTACATCTAGATTAATTTTAGTCCAAGCTTCTTCTGGTGTTTCATTTTTAGGAGCCTTAATTGTGGGAGTGTGATTTACTATGTAATTTTCACAGTTGATGGCTTCCGCCCAATACTTTAGACTTAATCCCTTAGATTGGATCATACAATTAACCATTTCTTTTAATGTGTGGCTCTTTCTCTCAGGAGCATCATTTTGTTGTGGTGTATATGGAACAGTGTGTTGCATTTGGATGTCATGTGTAGTGTAATAACTTGTAAAATTAGTGTTCACATATTCGCCTCCACTATTTGTTCTTAACCTTTGAATTTGATGTCCAAATTGCTTTTTTACAAGGGCCTTGTAGGCCAGAAACTTGTCAAAAACTTCTCTCTTAAGTTTTAAGAAGTAAAACCAAGTACATATGGAAAATTCATCAATGAAAGTTAAGAAATACTTGCACCCAGAAACAAAAGGAGAAGAAAGTGGACCACACAAGTCACTATGAACAAGTTGCAAAGGGCTCGAGGCGTGCCAAGAGGCACGTTTTTCAAAACTGTCCCGATGATGTTTTTAGAGAACACAACCGACACAAAAACCATCTATGCATGAAACAATAGGAAGACCAGTCACCATCTGTTGATTACATACTTGTTGCAATGAACAATAGTTTAGATGACCAAACCACTCATGCCAAAGTTTTCTCAAGTCATCGCTATGAGCAACAAAAACTGATGGAAAAGTTGTCAAACTTGTACAACCTCGTAATATCATCATCAATCCTAGCTGCAAGAACATGCTTAGAATCTTTTAGATCCTTGATTACAACTTAGTGACGTGAAAACTCTACGGTTTTACCTTCACATGAATGAGTGATTTGATATACTGATAGAAGGTTACAAGAAAGACTTGGAACACATAATACATCATTGAAATGACCATTATCTACTTGAAATATTCCATATCCTACAACATTAAGAGATCTATCATCACCAACAAATATTTTAATGGTGTTACATTCATTTAGAGAATAAAATATGGCTTCATCCTTAGCCATATGATAAGATGCTCCAGAATCAATAAGCCACTCATCAGAAGAAGAAGTAGAAGTTTCATTGAAGGAGAAACCAGAAGCAGAAAGTGCATGTCCATGAGAATAAGAAGAAGTAGTAGAATCAATATTGATGTTGTGTTTCTTCATCACTACTTCTAAAGGTTCCATCTTCTTGAAACATTTGGACTCATCTTGACCATATTTATCATAAAAGTTGCAATGTTTGTCAGTCTTCTTATTTTTATATTTTGCTCCTTTGTCACCATTGGGAGTTGAAGTTGGTTGAGTGGGTTTGGGACCCTTGTTTTTCTTGTTGTTGTGGCGAGGATGTTGCTTCTTGGGATTCTTGGGTTTATCTTTCTGTTGAGCTACTAAGGCTTTGTTGGAGTTACCTGCAGTGTTGATCACTCCAAGTTGTACAAGCTTATCTTGCTCTC
>ML796122.1:117709-136043 GCA_009831015.1 Picea engelmannii | reverse complement strand
TTTTAAGTCTTCTTACATTAGACTTGTTCCCATTATTAAATAGGCCTTATTAACTAATGTATGCCTTTATTACATAGATAATATATTATTCTACCTACATGAGGGGTTAGGGAGGTTAGGTCCCTAACAAGATGGTTATAAGAATCTGAATTAGTGGATGTTTTAAATACGAATCCTTTAGAGGTAATTTCATATCACCTAATATCACCTATATAATGTATAAACAAGAGAGGTGGGAGTGATTTTTCTTGGCATAAACATATTTGTTAGTTTGGCATCATAAGCACAATGGAATTATTCTATGTTGGGAATATGTCCAAATATTACAACCATTAAACCAAGCATTGGGAATTAGAGGTGAACAAAGGAACAAATTCATGCTAATGAATCCATATGTAGGGAGATTAATCTTAACTTGACAATAAATTGCAAAGACACCATTTTTTAATTCCACGAAGGATCTGTTTTGATGAGATGGGTAGGTTGTAGGTCTACCATTTATAAATTATCGTATGTGAAAACCATTGCTCGATTGAAATTTATGTTGGTTATAAATAAATTAAGTGACAAAGATTGTTGTTGGTTCAATGGATCACACAGTTGCACATATTAAATCTTTGATCAAATCTTGCATCACCAATTTCAATATCCAAGATTATGCACTTTGTGAAAACTCATATTTCAAATGGCATGAGTAAAATTATGATTTCAAAAGTTGCAAAGTTTCCATGAAGAGTATCTAATGAAGTTTTATTGTTCCATGTTGCATAAGAGTAAAGAAGTTCCACAACTAGATCAAATATTCCATGATTCAACAATGCTATATGGTGGAGTTTAACCACTTGTATGAAGAGATCAAGATCAAAGGATGGAAGAAAAAAATCATATTTGAAGCATGGTGGAAGAATATCTCATGCAAGTTGTGTTTGAAGATTAAAAGGACATCTAAGGAGAGAAGAAAAAACAATTTCCATCAAAGGATACCAATCAAAATAGAATAAGAAGAAGATGGGCTCCAATATTTCACAAATGAAAGGAAAATAGGAGAGGAGGCCTATTGTTTATCTAAAAGGGTATCTCATGGTCTTTAAGTAAACATCAAGAGGAAAAATACCCCTACATTTTTAAAGAGGTGGTACTCCTGTATTTCAAATAACATGCAAGAACAAATAAAGTGCCTAAGAAAGAACTAGGCGTATTCTTGAAAAAAATATTCACATACAAAGAATACCTGAGAAGGGACCAGGTATATTATGAGATGAAAATATTTACACTATGTTACAAGATTATAAACCAAAAGAGTATGTAGTAAAATAGGATGACATTTCCATCACAACAATCATCAAAGTATAACACAATTTTCAACAAAGGGAAAATAAAGTATGGACCACATATAACAGAGAAATCTAAATGATCATTTCATTAAACACAATAAATATTTTGATAGGTACACATCTGAAATCTCATGCTTAAATTCAAAGCCTTGATAATTCAATAATGTTATGTCCCAAACTAGTTCTTTGGGAACCTCAAAAAATAATAGAGGTATTTAAATAAATAGGTAGTAATGTCTTAGGTTACAAATAAAAGAAACCACGTTTTTCCTTCAAACAGGGATGGGATGGGAATCTCAAGGACCATAAAATGAAAGAGAGACCTGGAAGATAAAAGACAAAAATTGAAGGGTGAGCCTTAGTTTTCATAGGTTGTTGGGAACATAAAAGGAAAAATGGCAAATGACTGAAGAAGAAAGATGGAAAGAGAAAGAATAAGGTTGCTACATCGTTTACTGCGATGGAAATATTCAAACCTTTTACTTGCTTGTTGAGACGTCTGTTGTAGATGGTTTTTACTATGTTGGAGGTGGCATAACCATTGTAACTGCTTCATGTTGATCTATCTCGATGATATTAACCATTCTTCTATGTACTCCCTCATCGAAGAAACCATTATTTTGTTCTTGGTTTTTATCTCAAATTTGTTCTCCATTTCTCTTAAATCAATACTCAATTGGTGCAATGTGTCCTTGATATCATCATTTTTATTAATGTAACAGATAAACTACCTTTCAACCTCATTGTCAGATAATTCCACCAAGTTACTAAAGTCACTTTCCCTTGCAACTTTTAATGCTTCAAGTTGTTCGAATAGTTGTTCTTTAGACATAAGTATAGTATCCATTATTAAATTAGGGCCATTCAATTCTTTTGTAATACCAACAAGTTTTATAAACAGGTCACCTCTCTTGATTTTGATGACATCTAATTTAGAAAACATTTCTCTTAAAAATTTAATCCTTTTCAACCAGCAAGCATTAATCTACTTCATTCGGATATTGAAGGGAAGGTTTTGTTCTCTTATGTGGGGGTCGCTTAGACTTGAATCTTTTTCTACAAACTTTCCCACAACTTCCTTGTAAAAACATTTGTCAATCTCTAGATCCTTTTGGAGATATTCTCTAAAATGCATAATTATTGTTGAAAAGTTGATTGAACTCTATGTTAGCTCCCAGATTTCATGGATTAGGTACATTATTTTCTAGATTCCATATCCAACATATTTTCTCATAGCCAACAACAAACTAGAGGAACCTTTCAATTTGCTATTGCTTTATGGGACATCCTTGAGGGTAAGTGTTGGTTGAATTGCAGTTAAAGGTTCAACAAACAATGGTTTCGGAATCAAATCTCTCTCTAACTCCTTTATTATTATTTTTTAAATAAAATTTTATTTCTCAATATCAAAAATGGATTATTTTAGTTCTTCCCCAATTGCCTCGTGAAATTGTACAATTTTTAGGGTGCAATCCCATGGAAATAAATTTCTTATTTCTATTTTTTAGTAATTTTTTTATTTTTCATGTTAACTTTCTCTATTAACAATTTCTTGTAACTTTTATGGTTTATGGTAGGCTGCGTGGTGAAGTGTGATAGATTCTTCTTCAAAAATATTTGGTTCTTAGGTAACCAGAGCCTCAGCAATTTCCCAATTTTATAACAGTCTTTGCTTTGACCAATTGTGTTCTTTTATCACTTCATCTACATCCATAGCTTAAGGACTTATACAACATGATATTTTTCCAATTTTTTCTTCGTAAGGTCTTTATCACCACTGTCATCTGAATTTTCGGCTGGTGTTTTTCTTGGTTCTAGACTGCTACTTCTAGGTTTTTTCTTTACATAAGTACCTCTCTGTGAAACACTGGGTGAATTATGGTTTTTGTGTGTTGCTTCTCTACCCTTTTATCTGTAGAACTCATTAGTTCTAGCTAGTTGTTCAACATCATCATGGGATTCTTCAATTGAGGCCTAAGCGAGATTTTAATTGTCTCCTCTTCCTTCCTTGAACTGTTCAAACTTACATAAACAAGAAGAGTAGCCCACCAAGGACATGTGTGTGGAAAATAGGTCCTTAGGGTCAAAACCCTTTATGCATTTAGCTTCATTTAAACCAAGTTGATCAAATCGACCTACAAGTTCATCCAAGTGAGAAATATGCTTGACAACAATTTCTCCAACTCTCCAAGGCAATGGAATGAATTGCTTCTTTGACTGGTATTTGTATTGTCTACACACCTCGGTGACAAAGAGTTTATCAGATACATAAAAGGGGAGAAGAAAATTTTCCGTTGGAAACTAAATAGTCTCAGAAAATTTAAATCATTTTTAGTATCAAAAATTCTTTTCTCTGTGAGAAAGGAGGAAGCCTCTAGTTACAGTCTCAATGTAGTATGACCAAAGATTGCTTTTTGAAATCAAAAATAAAATTGTTGTGGATTGCGTAGAAATTGTATTGAGATTTATGTCTTCATAAAGATGGATACCAGAAAGAGATTGGTTCCATCTTGAAATCAACACTCCTTTCCCTCGACAAGTCTTCAAAGATGTGACATCAGGCTATAATATACACCAAATAAGAAGTCATATAGAATTTTTGGGTTTTTCTCAAACCAACCAGTTGAAACGATATTTCATTTGAAATAACTTGGCCCTGATCAATCAGGGCATCTTCTTGAACAACAAATTGAAGAATACAAACAATATATTTTGACACAAAGGCCGTGGAATCCAATGAAATTATATGGGAAAAAATCCAAGTGAATTCTTTGTAAGGGTATTTTAAAGAACTTAACCCAACCTCAGTGGAAATGTTATCAACTCTCAAGCTAGAGAGATAGTTCTTGAGGAGCTCTACTCCTCCTCTATGTTCCTTAATAAAATCATTGGCTTCCTAATTCTTGAACTGCATGGTAGGATTTGGGAGTCGCAACATTCTCGTGAAAATTGAAGGAGTCAAGGTGATGGGCGGCTTCCCTTGAACTTGAATTATTCTTCTTTATGTATCAAACTTTTCTATGCACTAGAGAACTAATTATTTGAAGCCTCTCACCTCAAGCACACAACCAGCCAATGTTATGCTTGACCTCCAAACTTGATTTGTTTCCTTCTCAGTAGGGGAAAGATCTTTGTACCACTTGTAAGCTTGTGACCATTAGAACTTTTGATCTTCTCATCCAAGAGTGTTAAGTGTGTCTCTGTAATACAAGTCCTTTATTTTACTTGACACATCTTTACACTTCTTTCTCTTCTTATGAATAGGTGGCACTATTGTCGATATAACCTTTTTACAACATGGTGTATTAATCCTTTATTAAATTTACCACGTATTTCCTTGATTATTAACCAACATAGCTCTTATTTCAAACTTTTCATCTTGCATGGTAAGATTTAGAATTTATTACAAATATTTATGACATCTTTGCCACTTTAATAACAATATTAGGTACACACAAGTGGCAGCTGACATGGTGGAAGGGAAAAAATGACATAAGGAATGGGGTTGTGATGTCATGGAAGATGGAAAATGGTTAAGTAGGGAAGTGCAAACTGGGATATGGAAGGTGCAATATGGTGAATACGAGATTGCAGGATGCGAGACATGGAGAATCAAAAAGGTAAGAAGGGATGACTCTCGCATCCACAATGATAAAATAGACTAAGTATGAGAAGAGGTCGTTATGCGGGTCGCGAAAGTGGATGGGTCGTTTTGGAGAATGTGAGATTGTAGGTTGTAGGACACGAGCATGAGGGGGAAATATAACTAAGAAGGAAGGGTTTCCTGCATCCATATTCAAAGAAATGGCTAAGTATATAATGATAGGTAGTGCGATTTGGAGTACGCTGAGGTAGAAAAGGTCATTTTGAGTGCAACGCGTTTGCAAGTTGCGGGACATGAGAATTGGCAGGACAGGGATGGATTGGTCTCCCATAACGAGACTCTTGCAACACATAAAAATGTCTAAGTGTTGGATTCATGAAAGTGAATAAGTACAAAATTATGGGTTCATGGATTTGCATACCTGGGAATTTGATGGTAGTCTGATCCGCAACCCACATTTCAAAGAGAAAAATGATTAAGTAAAGAATATACAAGAAACATAGGAAGAAAAGGAAAAATACTAAGGATGGATATGTATGTACTAACATTGATCAAAAAATGTAGATCAACACCTATGTTATGTACCAAATCCTTAATATAGCATAATAAGTTAGAGTACACAATGTATACAAGATGTGGGTGTTGAGCACAACCCCAAAAGAGATAATAAAGATGAGTTACACAATATAAATCCTTATAGAATAGGGGAACCTCCTTCAAATAACCCCAATATATTCATATATCCAATTCACATGTTCATATGTTCCTCCATAATGACTGTATTGACCTCCATATATACATGTTCTCACTTATTGCACATGTGGGCCCTTTATTAGTTTTTCCCATGTTACATATACAATTACCACATTATATGTGTGTGTGTGTGTGTGTGTGTGTGTGTGTGTGTGTGTGTGAAAACAAAGGTATTCCAACAGAGGATGAACACCTTCAGTAACCACTCACACAACCAGATCAAATATCAACACACCGATGTTTTGACGTGGAAAAACTCTTAAAGGGAAACATCCACAGCCCCAGCCAACACGGCCACTTGGAGCGGTTTATTAATGCAAAAGAACAATATTACAGAGAGATTTTACAAGAGAGTTTCCAACAATCGATCATTGGCAAATGAACCTCCATGCTCTTTAAATAGAGTTCATGGACCAATTGGGTGTTAAGCCACAGTTCAATGGTCGTTAAGATCGAGGAGAATATGAAACATTAGATCACTCTATGTCAAGAACATATCGTGACCATCATATTTCCTAACTACAAATGCATACTAATGCATACTAAAGGAACACGCTAAGAAACACACCTTTACCTAACGACACATTAGACCAAGTAGATCTTATCTAACTCCTAAGTGTCTAAATATCCTAACATCCCCCCTTAAGAACAACCTCGGATAGGATTGAAGGATTTAAAATAGTGACACAATAGGAGAAGGAAGGAGGTATTAGAGCTTATCCCCCCTTAATGACAATTTCCCGAACTCCTAACATAGATTGAATTTTGGAAAACTTTGCTTCTATAAGAGACTTTGTGAAAATGTCTGCAACTTGATATTTTGTAGGGAAAAAGAGCACTTCAATAACTTGAACATGAATGAGATTTTTGATGAAGTTCATGTGTAGCTTGATGTGTTTGTTGAACTGATGTTGAATTGGGTCTTTGGTGAGCTTGATGGCACTCTGATTGTCACACCAAATTCTAGTCGGATGTTGTTGTTGGAATCCAAACTCTGGAAAAATATGTCGAAGCCACAAGGCTTCCTGACTTGCATTTATTGTTGGTCGGTACTCTACTTTTATTGAAGAAAGTTTAATAGCTTGTTGTTTCTTACAAGCCCAAGTGAGAGGCCCTTAACCAAGGCTGAAAATATAATCTGCAGTAGACTTCTAATCATCAGGGTCATTGGCCCAATCTGAATCAGTGAAACAAACCAATAAAGGAGTCCCCCCTGAACTGTAATGTATCCCAAACTAAATTGTACCACGGACATACCAAAGTATCATTTTAGCCACTTTCCAATGGCTTTCATGGGGTTTTTTCATATACTAGGAAACAAGAACAACATCAAAGGAAAGATTAGGATGGGTGTGATTCAAGTATAAGAGGATACCAACTAATTGACGGTACAAGGTGGCATCAACTTCGAGAGAAGTACAGGTGGAAGCAAGCTTGACTCTAGACTGAAAGAGAGAAGGGGTTGGTTTACAATATTCCATGTGAAAGCGACGAAGAAGGTCACAAAAATACTTAGACTGGGAAAGAAAAATTCCTTCATTAGTTTGCAAAACTTGGAGGCCAAGGAAATAGTGCAAAAAGCCTAAGTTTGTCATTTCAAATTTCTTCTTAAGGATAGTTTTCACATGGTTTAAAAGTTTTGAGTCAGTACCAGTAACGATAAGGTCATCAACATAAATGAGAAATATTATGAGATGTCTTCCTACTTTCTTGGTATATACATTAGGATCATAATGGCATCTATAAAATACGTTGTCAATAAGAAAGTTGTCCATTTTGGGATACCAAGCTCGGGGAGCTTACTTAAGACCATAAAGAGATTTCTTAAGGCGACAAACAAGGATAGAGTCATTCTGGACATAGCCAAGAGGTTGTTCCATGTAGATTTCTTCTTACAAATCCCCATGCAAGAAGGCGGATCTAACATCCATCTGATGGACCTCCCATTTATGTGAGATAGCAAGGGCAAGAACAAGGTGGATGGAATTCATTTTGGCTATAGGGGAAAAGGTTTCATTATATTCAATTCCTTCAACTTGGGAAAATCCTTTGGAAACTAACCGAGCCTTGTGTCTTTCAACACTTCCATCTAATGCATACTTAGTTCTATAAACCCATTTACATCTGAAAAGTTTTCTTCCTTTTGGAAGAGGTACAAGATCCCAAGTATTGTTTACCATTAAAGAACGATACTCTTTATTAATTGTTGTATCCAAATCCTGATGACCTGAAGCTTATGAAAATGTCTCTGGATCATGAATCTTTGAAACTTGAGACAAAAGAGAAGAGGATCATTGGAACTGTGAACATGTCCGATGCTGATCTGAAGGATCACCGACAATATCACCAATTGCTTCTCGTTTTGAACAGGCCCGTCTAGGAAGCAATGGAGTTGATGTTGGTTCAAGTTCAAAGGACTCATCTGGAGGAAGGTGAGAAGGGGGAAGTGGATTTTTATCTTCACTATCATCATCTGAAGAAGAAACCAGAATAGGAATAGAAGACGACACAAACACTGAAGATGGCTCGTAGGCCGAAGAAGGCATAATCGTCAAATTAGGCTCGCAGGCTAAGACATTTTAATCAAATTCAACATCTCTTCTAATAATAATTTCATTACAATGTGGTTGAATAATTCTATAACCATTGACATCTTCAAAATAACCAACAAATATACACTTATCACTTTTAGGCTACAATGCTTCCCTTTTCTCATCAGGAATGTGAGCCCATGCTATACTGCCAAATGCACGGAAGTGACTTACATCTAGATTAATTTTAGTCCAAGCTTCTTCTGGTGTTTCATTTTTAGGAGCCTTAATTGTGGGAGTGTGATTTACTATGTAATTTTCACAGTTGATGGCTTCCGCCCAATACTTTAGACTTAATCCCTTAGATTGGATCATACAATTAACCATTTCTTTTAATGTGTGGCTCTTTCTCTCAGGAGCATCATTTTGTTGTGGTGTATATGGAACAGTGTGTTGCATTTGGATGTCATGTGTAGTGTAATAACTTGTAAAATTAGTGTTCACATATTCGCCTCCACTATTTGTTCTTAACCTTTGAATTTGATGTCCAAATTGCTTTTTTACAAGGGCCTTGTAGGCCAGAAACTTGTCAAAAACTTCTCTCTTAAGTTTTAAGAAGTAAAACCAAGTACATATGGAAAATTCATCAATGAAAGTTAAGAAATACTTGCACCCAGAAACAAAAGGAGAAGAAAGTGGACCACACAAGTCACTATGAACAAGTTGCAAAGGGCTCGAGGCGTGCCAAGAGGCACGTTTTTCAAAACTGTCCCGATGATGTTTTTAGAGAACACAACCGACACAAAAACCATCTATGCATGAAACAATAGGAAGACCAGTCACCATCTGTTGATTACATACTTGTTGCAATGAACAATAGTTTAGATGACCAAACCACTCATGCCAAAGTTTTCTCAAGTCATCGCTATGAGCAACAAAAACTGATGGAAAAGTTGTCAAACTTGTACAACCTCGTAATATCATCATCAATCCTAGCTGCAAGAACATGCTTAGAATCTTTTAGATCCTTGATTACAACTTAGTGACGTGAAAACTCTACGGTTTTACCTTCACATGAATGAGTGATTTGATATACTGATAGAAGGTTACAAGAAAGACTTGGAACACATAATACATCATTGAAATGACCATTATCTACTTGAAATATTCCATATCCTACAACATTAAGAGATCTATCATCACCAACAAATATTTTAATGGTGTTACATTCATTTAGAGAATAAAATATGGCTTCATCCTTAGCCATATGATAAGATGCTCCAGAATCAATAAGCCACTCATCAGAAGAAGAAGTAGAAGTTTCATTGAAGGAGAAACCAGAAGCAGAAAGTGCATGTCCATGAGAATAAGAAGAAGTAGTAGAATCAATATTGATGTTGTGTTTCTTCATCACTACTTCTAAAGGTTCCATCTTCTTGAAACATTTGGACTCATCTTGACCATATTTATCATAAAAGTTGCAATGTTTGTCAGTCTTCTTATTTTTATATTTTGCTCCTTTGTCACCATTGGGAGTTGAAGTTGGTTGAGTGGGTTTGGGACCCTTGTTTTTCTTGTTGTTGTGGCGAGGATGTTGCTTCTTGGGATTCTTGGGTTTATCTTTCTGTTGAGCTACTAAGGCTTTGTTGGAGTTACCTGCAGTGTTGATCACTCCAAGTTGTACAAGCTTATCTTGCTCTCGAATCAAAGCATCACAAAAGGACTCAAGAGTGGGTTTTTGATAAAATTTCCCTAGAGCCTCTCTCATGGCATAAAAGGTAGATACAAACACAAAATATGCACTACCTAGCTTAAAAAGAATAATATAGATGCAACACTCTTCCTCCAACTTTATCTCACATTCTTCACACAAAATTCTGAGTGTTTTAAACTTGGATAGATAGTCTTCAATGCAAGAAAAATCATTTGGAATTAAAGTCGATATTTGATTTTCTAACTGATGTGCTTGAATAATATTGTGTTTACCAAACATAGATTCAAGCTTTTCCCAAGCTTCATCGGGGTCATCAATTTCTTGAAGGTGGAACCTTAAATCAAGAGATATGGGCATTTCGATCAGTCAACCTGCTTTTTCACTCCTATTAGACCATTTTACTTTCTTATCAACATTAGTGGGTTCTTTTTCCTTTCCCAAGGTAATCTGGTACACGCTTTTACTTCTTAATAAATCCTCCATATGAGATTTCCATTGGAAGTAGTTGGTGCTGGTAAGAAAAATATTACTGGAAGAATCCATATTAAATATGCAGATAATATGGATTTAAAAACTAAAACTAATGATCTGGATGGAAAGATCTCGAAAAATTAGGCGATTTAAAAAAAAATGGCACTGAAAACGGACTTCGGATGTGAAAATTATGCCCTTTTAAAAAAAGGCATAAAAGGTAACCAAATAACCACGTGGTGGTGATAACCCTCCAAATAACCTCACTTTTACTAATAAGTTTCTTTATGAAGTGACCCACTTATATAAAAACAAGTGGGGATCACATTTACAATGAAGTTACTTTATAAGACAACTTTTAACCAAGTGGGCCATCAAAACATATTGTATTGTTTAGCAGGATGATTGGTGGTGGTGTTGTTGTTGAAGATGGCCTTGGAGAGCATGCTAAAAAAAAACTTTTTTCACACGAGGAAAAAATTTCGCTTCTCAAAGACAACAAAGGTTAGATCTCGATTAGCTTACCCAGAAAATGCACATTTTCCTATATGTTTCTGATTTGTCGAGATCGCACAGGGCATAGGGAAAAGAGAATACGTGAATCTAAAAGAGTAGCAAGCCGGAAACAAACAATATAAAACCAAAATAATACTCTGCAAAAATTTAAAAAGGGCGTATTCAGCCTTATACCTCCGGATTTGACTAAAATTGTCGTATCTTGGGCAAACAGAAACCTTTTCGAGTGAAATGGAAAACATTCCTGGCTGAAATGAGCACTCCGAACACAATGGAAAAGTCCTCTTAGCCTAGAAATGTACGAAAATGGCAGAAACCAAAAATGATACAACTCGGCTTCACGATCTCGATCTACAATGGGAGTGGGTCTTCAAATAGGATCTGATACCATGTTCGATAACACAGGTATTGCAATAGAGGACGAACATCTTCAGTAACCACTCACACAACCAGATCAAAGATCAACACATCGATGTTTTGACGTGGTAAAACCCCTACGGGGAAACATCTACGGCCCCAACCAACGTGGCCACTTGGAACAGTTTATTAATGCAAACAAAAAATATTACAGAGAGATATTACAAGATATTTTCTCACAATCGATCATCAACAAATGACCCTCCATGCTCTTTAAATAAAGATCATGGACCAATCGGGTGTTAAGCCACAGATCAATGGTCGTTAAGATCAAGGAGAATATGCACCATCAGATCACTCTATGTCGGGAACATATCGTGACTGTCGGATTTCCTAACTATAAATGCATACTAATGCGTACTAAAGAAACACACTAAGAAACACACTTTTACCTAACGACACATTAGACCAAGTAGATCTTGGCTAACTCCTAAGTGTCTATATATATATATATATATATAACCCCCCATATATGCCCCCCTTGGGATCATATCAGCATACAGGGCACTAAAATGTAATGTATGAGGAAAACTAATGCCCAAAGTCATTGTTAGGTTTGTAAGCACTAGAAAGAAAACTTTTGGCTGCAAAGTGCACGTGGATGGAGAATATTTGTGATTTTGAATATTTTTGTAAATATATTCTCATCATTATATTTAATATGAAGACAATGATTAGTAAAGTAAGATAGGGAGGCTAAGAGTTGAGTAACAAGGCCAAGATTTGAGTACATGGAAGGCCAAGAGTCATAGAAAAAACTTATAAAAGGAACCTTTGCACTCTTGCAAAGGGTTCTCATTTGGCATTGTAAGCTATCTCCATTTATTGAATTGAGACAATGTTAACTTGTGTTCTTATACTCTTGCAACTTTTGGATGGTTGTGGAATGTTTTCTCCATTCATAGTTTTCTTAAACCTTATGGGGATGGATTTTATAACATGTAAACTATTCTTGTACTTATAATATATAATCTTATTTATCTTATCATTACTAATCATTTAATGTGAAGAAAGTATTCTCTCAATGATTTGTAGGTTATCCTGGGTCCTCATAGTTGCCTTGTGATTTGTGCAAATTATAGTTTGTGGACGATTCCCTCTACTCTTTGTATTTGTCCCTTTGTTTCATGTTAATTTGTTCTTGAAACACTCCTAGTTAGGATTAGATAGGGTTAAACTAGTGGTAGACTAGTGGCATATTACATTTGCATACGTAGCTAAGTTTCATTTAAATGATATAATTGATAACAATAGTCAATCCACAACCAAAGGGTTCACCATTTTCAATGGAGAAAGGTCTAATTGGGCCCTTTCACTGAGTGAACCTTTAAAGTTGAGGAGGAACATTTTCTCATGTCAACAAACCAATAATCACATATATCTTTGATGTTAAGAAGGCCACAATTGTAATCAAGTAAGGAAATAAAGAAGGCATTATTAAAGACATTTTTATTGATATAGTTATTGGCATGATGTGTAGTGTAAATGTGAACAATGGGAAGAATGTGAGTTTTGGCTTAAATTTAGATGTCTCTAGTCGCACTTGTCAATGTCCTCATCATTTTAATTCTTGACATTTTTATGGATGCAATGGAGAATCTTGGATGTTTCACCTGTGACAAATGTGGACATTTCTTAGGACCATTTTCTAATTATAAATAAATATACTATATTAATACCACCCTAATTGCCACCGGGGGTGTCACAGAAATGAAATAAAGTGAAAGAAAATGAAAAATACAAAAATGAATTATTTTGTTGGCAACTTTGTTGGTATCTTCTCTGAAATCATGGTGTGCAATCCATAGTGATGAACAATTGGATGATACATTGTAAAGATAATGAATGGGAAGACGGATTTATTTAAGTACCACTAGCCTTGATATATAAGTTGTTGTTAGTATGATTACAAAGTTTATGAGTGCTACCACTATTAATTATGAGGAAACTCCAAGCAACTACTAACATATGTGAAAGGCACTAGAACTTTTGGACTTCAATTTTAAAAGATATATGTGTTCAGGCCTTCCTTGACTCAAATTGGGTTGGACAACATGATGAAAGGAAGTGTACATCAAGCTATGCATTTACACTTGGATTGGGTGTGATTTCTCACATTAGTAAGAAGAATGTAATTATGTCTTTATCATATTTTGTGGACAAGTATATGGTGATAGTTATAGTGACATGTGAAGCTATTTATCTAACACAACTTCTCTGTAATATGTAACTTCCTTACGATGAACTCATACAGATATATTTGTGACAAGTGGAACACTATTCAACTTTCAAAGAATATAATATGCCAGTCTTAATTGAAACATATTGTCCAACTTAAGAGCAACTCATATTCTCACTAAATCTTTGAGTTTAGGGAAATATGAGAAGTTAAAACTTCTTAATATTAAAAAAATTGAATTAAACATTATGGAAGTGTTAAAAATAATGTTGTATTCATGTTAACATGTTAATGGTGGGATTCTATTTCAGATAATCCTAAACACATTTTTTTTTGGTTATGTATGATAAATCTTTTCTTTAGGTCAATGATCGAAACACTAATCACATCCGTACCAATTCTCTCTCTAGAAATATTAGATGAATGGTTCATATTTAAGGCTTTGTTTACATAATTTTAAAATCCCATTTTTTATTAAATTCATCAAAACTTTTTACCTCAAATTATTGTAATAAAATTCTTTAAATTTTTTAAAATGTAATAAAAAAAATTATATTTTAATTTTTTTTTTTATGATTTTTTTGTAATTTTGATTATTATAATTTTTTTTTAATTTTTTTAATATTTATTATTTAAATGAGTGTACTAGTTAAGAATATGCGTGAGAATGTTTTATTTTTGGGGTTTTTTGGAACTGCAATGTAAATTTCTACAAAATTACTATTTTCTATTGTTTAAATTGTATTTTTAATGTATAAATGGATTCGGCTTGCTGAAAAACCCTTGAGACACTCAGATTAAACAAACTTGATCACTCAAATCTAATCATTCGCAAAATCAAACTGAAAAAATTGTCAAAAACACTCAATAAACATCCACCTACAGGGTTTTGTATTGTAGGTTGGGTTTTATACCATCTAATCTAAATCTGACAGTGTAAAACCCAACATATAACATCAAATACCCTGTATCCGAGTTATATTCCGAGTTATATTGCTCACCAAGTAATAATATAAACACACAGCAGCAGAAAAACAAAACTCATAATATATTTTAACAGCTCCAATGCTTTGAAGTGGACATTGTTTTGAAATATGCGGCCAAACACACCGCGATATTATTTATTGCCCTCATCAAACAGCCCAGTTTTGTTCAGTCAATTAAGCAATCCCTTTGTCTTCAAGTATTCCACGGCGTCATCGAAGATTCCGTCTATGCCAAACTTGAAGGAGAAACCGCTTTCCACCAATTTCTTCGACGAAATGTTCACTTTGGGGATCTCTGGTACATCCTCAAACCTGGACGTATACACACAAGAATTCAATTAGTCCACGACGTATATACATAAACAAGCACACAAATACAGAAAAACATACTCATACTCACTGGGTTGGGACATTGTACTGCGGATATCGTTTGGACAAATATTTTGCGAGCTGTGGGACGGAGGTGTTGATAGGGGAGCAGATGTAACGACCCTGTGCAGAGGGGTTCTCCATCAAGAAAATCTGGGCACTGCAGACGTCGTCCACGTGTACCAACGATACGGAGCCTGATATTAACTGCATGCCCTTCAGACCCGGCAACATGTAGGGGTTGCCTGTGAGGAGGCAGAGCGCTAGCTGAACGCTGGAGGGCACGCTTGGGGTAATGGAAGGCCCAACGTTCAACACAGGGATGATGGTCACCACATCCAGTCCTTGCTCTTTTCCATATTGCAGCGCTGCTTGCTCCGCAAGCGTCTTGGAAACCAGGTATGACTGCAGTAAACAAAATTAACAATTTCGATTAGAAACAATTAGCTTTGATATTGTCCTCTCAAATTTATGGAAATGGAGTTATATGTTACCCAGGTAGGAGGCTTTACAGTCCGGAGGAAATCCACGTCCGTCCAGCATGATTCGTCGATGTATTGATTCTGCTCGGCGGACTGGTTTATGGAGGTTGTGGCCGCAGACGATGTGACCACCACGCGCTTTACGGTTTTGGCCTTCGTGCAGGCCCTCAGAACATTCAGCGTTCCGTCGATGGCCGGCTTGATCATGTCATTCTGTCGAAAGAACAAATTTTCCGTGTCAAATATTAACAATTTTTATCCCTTTGAAATCGATTCAGATCTTCAAACCCTTTAGTAAACCATTTTTACCCATCTAAGATTACTTAGATCCGCCGAATTTTGAAAGTATAAATTAATTAAAAGCAAAACTTAACCCACGGATAAAAATAAACTCATCAAGTTTGTCCCAGTCACATTTCACCAACAATTTGCTGCATTTGGCGCCCTGCATTTTAAAATGTGAACGGAAAACCGTTTGTGGAAGATTCAGATGCATTACCTCGTGATCTTTGGGTGCGAACTCGGTCGGAGTAGCGACATGGAAAACGCCGAGGCAGCCGGCGACGGCGGCGTCGAAACTGCCGTCTTCCGACAGCTCCGCTCGGAAGAGCTTGAGCCTTTCTGCAGCGCCCGGAATGTCCAGGAGATGGTGAACCTTCGCCTTCGTGTCTGTGCGTCCACCAACAATATACTTCTTAATTATACTAAAGAAAGGAAGAAAGCTTTTTGAATTAGAAGAGGAGGAAATTCGAACCTGGGTCGCGGACTGTAGCGTGCACAGTGTAACCCTTGTCGAGTAAGCGCTTGACGAGCCAGGAGGCCATGAAACCTGCCGCTCCCGTCACGCAGACGGTGGGTTCCTTGTGGGCATTGCCATTGCCGTTCATGATCGTTGCGGCCATTTTCAATAAAATTCGTTGGCTACTTCCTTGGGGAAGGTTGCGTGAAATATGGGGAGCAGAATGCCTTTGTATATAAGGGCACTCGGGACTCGGACTGAACGGGAAAAATAAGGTGAGCACGTGAGGGGACAGGCAGGCGGGCGTGCAGCGATACGCTAAAGAGAGTTAGATATAAAAGTTTGGTGAATGGTGGGGGTAGGAGAGAAAATAATGGGAATTCCGTACTAAAAACCCAAATGGGATATTTTACGTTGTCCGAATAAAGCTCTTTCCGTTTTGGTAGATAGAGCTCACGTGAATTTCAACTACAATGGTGGCAGTCAGAAATCAAATTCAAATTTGCTAAAACTTCAATTAAAAGAGATTATGCATCCAACCATTATTACTCCTTTTTGTTTTTGTTTTTTTAATGTGTTTGTGGCAAAATTTATAGAAATTTAGTTTTGAACAGATAATGACAATAATCCATATATGTACATTGCCTTATTATTGTTATTTAAGGAAAATCATTTTCTCATGGTTTCTAAATAAAAGACTTTCCTGGTCGAGTTGTTCAACCACTCCGCGAATTCATCTCAGTAGCTCGGATTCTATTGCAAAGCCAAAACATAAAGGTGGTTGGGGCCTCAAGAACATTCGGATTCTATTGCAAAGCCAAAACATAAAGGTGGTTGGGGCCTCAAGAACATTTTCTTCTTCAACTTGGCCTTGGTAGTAAACACACTTTGGTGTGTGCTTACAACACAGGGATATGGCATTCTGTCATCATGGATAAATATCTCCCTTATACAACAATTGTTGCTTGGCTTAGATCGCCCCCTTCCATCCCTACTTCTTCCTTTTACACCTGGAGGAACTTAGCGTGGACAACCCCACTCATATCTCACTGGATCTCTTGGAATCCGGGGACTGGCCACTCAATACACCTTGGTCAGGATCAGATACTGGACTTGGGAGACTCTGCAATATTCTCGATTCAGCGCCTTACTTTTCTACACTCTCTGCACATCTTTTATATTTTCCAGGCTACAGATTCGAGAGGCACAATTTCCATCACCCATTGTTGGTGCTCTAGCATGGATCTCGGTCTTCCTTCGCCTCTCGATTTAGAGTGGGATCTCTCTACTCACTCTTTACAGCCAACAAGTATTTTGCTTCAAGATCGTGAGGACACTCTCCTTTGGACTAGTGGGGACTCCTCTGGGTGCCTTACAGCTTCAAATCTTTATGCTGCCATCACAAAAAAAAAAGTGGCCGCGCTCTTTAGTTGGCTGGAGAAAAAACATCTGGGGCTGAAACCTTACGTTGAAATTAACACCAGGTTCCCCACAAGTTTCAGGTAGGAGACAAGGTTCAGTTGCATTTGCATAAAGAGTGCCATATAGGACCCCATTGAAAGTTGTGTTTACTTCGCTATGGACATTACACCATCACCAAGGTCATGGGAAACAATAAGTTTGAGTTAAGTATTTACCCCTTCCTTGGCTTACACCCAGTATTCAATATGGACCTCCTTTAGCCATATTTTCCACCACTATTGACACATCCGAAGTGGCAGCGAAACTGACACCTACATAGGTCAACTCTGGCTGCATGGAATAAGACACCATTGTTCGGATCATGGAAAAAAAGGTTAAGGGCACCCACCAACAGAAGATCCAACTCTATCAGGTTGTCAAAGTAGGGCATCTATTGCACCAAGGCAAGTGGCTCACCAAGCATCAAGTTCAGCAAAAGTTTCCCCATTTGATGGGTGCACTCAATGAAATGGTGACCACTGCCTCATAAGGGAGGAAGAATGATCCAGGTGGACATTGGTGGCCACCCACCTATTCCACTAGATCAAAATATAGTTTCCATCTTGGCAGTTTTTCTAAGGTTTTTTGGGTTACAAAACTTCCGAGGTTGTTTTGAGGCCCTAAACGACGTTTTTTTGGCTCGACCACACCTAACATGTATCCAAAGGTAGATACTAGGATGAATAGAATGTGTACTCCTCGGTCAGACCTTTCTAACAAGGTACCGAGCGCCCTAAACAGAGATCGTATGTAAAAGTTGCACCCCCGGGAAGTTGAC
>ML796122.1:89451-105753 GCA_009831015.1 Picea engelmannii | reverse complement strand
CTTCCAACCCTATGTTATTTCAAAACAACGTGAAGAATAAGTGTTGGAAATTATCCAGTCAATAAGACAATGCAAGTTGAAAATCAAATATGCAATTACACAATTTTGGATGGCTAAAAACTTCATAAATGTGTGTGTGGGGGTGGGGGTGGGGGTAGAAATAAAGTATGTGTACATGCTCACGACTTATCACAAGTTCATGCAGTTATTCAAGCTCTCCAAATCCCTATCTAGGGAAAACCAAGGAGACCTTAGCCACCACCAAAGATTTCCAACAAGAAAGCATCAACACAAACAAGTCATCCTTGGCTTCAACGCCTTTCTCACACAAGTGCAAGGTTTGAGTCCTTATTTTCTCCTCCTCAATAGTGCATCTTCTCCCCTAGGTTTTTACCAAAACATATTATTTTTTTCTTCCTTAGGGTGAAACACTAACTGTAGAATTTCCCTTGAATTCTCCAAAAATGCTAGTGCTCCAAAACAAAGAGAGAGAATATAATTAAAAAATGTACAAGGAGAGATGGAGAGATGCATTCCACTTCTCACATATTTATTACAAGTGAGTGATGAATGAATCTATAGAAAAGACACTCTTCTTCCTTTATTTATACAAGATTTAAGGGAGTCCAACAATGTCAAATGGACATAGTTTCCTCCTTAGGGTGAAACGCTAACCCTAGAATTTCCCTTGAATTGTCCAAAACACCTAGTGCTCCAAAACAAAGAGAGAGACTATAATAAATAAGTGCACAAGGACATATAAATATATGCACTCCAATCCTCACATCTCTATCACAAGAGAGTGATGAATGAATCAATATAAAATAAACTCTCCTTCCTCTATTTATACAAGAGGTAAGGGAGAACAATGGAAAATGGACCTAGTCCACTACAAGCAACCTACTCCACACAATTATCCCCACACATGTGAAGCACTAAACTCTAAAAGGACACATGTCAAGTTCCAAAGTGATGTCGTCAACAATAAAAACACCAATGCATGAATGCTCCATGAGATGTGTCCAACACTCCTCCTCCACAAGCCTCCAAAGTTCCAACAATCCTGTTAAGCCATGTGCTCCTCTAGTTCCTCTACACCTGCATGATCACTCCTTCAACCCAATCCAACATAAGTCAAGTACAAGCCTCCATGAAAGAAATCCAAGTGTGGCCATGCCATCTAGGGATCAATTCCCTCCTCTAGAATGGATAATTCTCCTCCTCCAAAGCAAGGCATCTCCTTGTAGCCATTATGAAGAATGTTACCAAATATTTAAATATATCCAATGCTTCAAGGAATAAATCCACATAAGCATCCATACAAGGTCTAGTAATCAATGAGTAAGTCAACTCCACATGTGCATGTCCATCATGGAACAAAGAAGGATCAACTATACACCATGCACCCTGTGTCACATGAAGCATCCCCACGCATGGTGTAAACACTTTAAAAATAACCCTATAAGATAACACCAAGCATTGGATTGAGTAGGATCAACAGTTCTTATAACACATGATTTTAAGTGGGGATTCAAAAAGATAGTGTGTCCCATCTTTCATTAAGTGACACTTAAAATCACAGATACACCAACATTGGGGTAGGATTATGCCAACGTGAGTTATGTGATGTATTTATTGTCGTGGAAGGGTACATTGTACCCATGAATAGATGAGATCTAATGAGAATCTATATTATTTTAGTATTTAGATGCCAAAGGTAAGTAATAGGTGATGAACCATAAATCTTGATCAAATTCATAGCCAAATTCATTTAATATTGAAGGTACAATAACCATTGAGCCACTATGACTTGAGTATCATGACACTAATGCGTTGTTGAAAATGCAACCCTTCTTTTGAAATTTTATAATATTTGTTTCCCTTCATTATTACTTTGCAAACAATGAGAATTTGAGGATGAAGTGAATTTGATGACACATTGTCCAATGTATGAAAAAGTAAGAAAGAAGCACTCAATTCAAGATGAAGATTTGAGTAACTTACATAGTTTGTTCGGTTTTCCAATTAAAAAAATATGCGATTATATTAAGGATGTTTTAGAACACCATCAAAAAATGAGTATATTGCAAGTTAAGACAACCTTGAGATAACAAAATCAAAGTTGAAAATATAATTTTTTGCAATTATTGATCCCATAGATCCTACAAGGTCTCTTGTGAACATAGATAAAAAAAAAATATTATACTTTATTCTATTCTATTTAAATAACGAGTAAATTTAAAATTTTACATTTTTCTTTAGAGTGATTTTTGAATTAAATTCTTAGGATACGTTTAAAGAATTCAAGTTTATCCATTGGTGATAGTGTTGGCTTTCATTGGCAAGGGATTTAATGGAAATTTAAAAAGCTACAAAATTACATATAAAAAATAAAATGAAATAAAATTCTCTTTAAAAGAAAATCACGAAAATTTAATGTTTATCTACAATGTCAAGTTTGTTGTCTTACAATGTCTGATGCACTTTCACCATGTTATTTGAACAATGCCAGAGTAGAACATCACAAGGATAGGGTGTGTAACCATGAATTGTGATTTTGTAACCAATCTAGAAGTGTAAATGCCAATACATAGATGATATTAAAACATAAGACTACATTCGAATGATGTAAAAAAAGTGGTGTAATGGTAATTTGTGACCAATATAGAAGTATAAATGATGAATACAAACATGAGATTAAGACATAAGAACTCTGTTCCCTTTATGTAAAAGAAAAAAAATGATGCAATGGGGTTTGTTATTGAGGTATAAGAGGTAAAAAAACTACAAGTTGAAGTTAAATGGCGATTGCAACTGCAAAACGTTTCTCATTGAAAATAGGGTTTGAACTTGTGTAGGAATAGAAATTTAACTACAACCCAAGATACTCTACAGATTCTTTGAGTTCCATATCCTCTCTCTCTCTCTCTCTCTCTCTGGCCTTCTTTCTCCTCTCAGAGGACATAGCAGTTCTCTAAGAGCCTCAAAGAGATCTTAGTGAAAACACCAAAAACCTTTGTTGTAGTAGACACAGGATTTCTATAATGAATTCTTTTTAGCATAGTCATTCTAATGCAACATGAGTTTCTCTTGGGATGCATGATTGATCTGTGAGGGTTTTCTATATTAAGTGGTCAGGGTTTCATTCCCACAAAAATCTGCATCCTGACTTTCATCAATAAGTATGAAGCATTCTCCTAGCAAAATGTCAAAAAGGAGGGTTAGCCCCATCCTATACTGATAGAAATTAGGAGAAGAAAATAGCCAAGAAAATAAAATAACTAATAAAATGGAGAAGACAAGAAGACAAAGAAGACGTACAGAAAAGGCACCAAGCCAATTCGAATCATATGTACATTAATGGTATATTAATATTACATCTCAAAATAACGACCTCACAACCATATCACAACTAACTAGTTGTTAAGGTCTTGATAGGAGTTAGAATTATTTCTAACATATACACCATCCAAAGTTTCCTCGTTTGATGACGTTTTCCAAGGTAGACCAGTACCTTTTAAATATACTCTTTTGATCTATAGATTTTTCTTGAATAGTGTTAATAATGTTGGTTGAAGCTTGAATATGTTACCACATCCCTTTGCAATGACGCTTATCATGTCCTTTTACATGGATGAGGAAATATCGATGTCAATATTGAAGATTGGTATTGTAGTAGTTGAGGTGAATGAGGTTTATATTTAGAAACACAAAATGATATACAAATTTAATAGGTTAGGGTCGTTGATAAAAAAAAATCCAAAAATGGTCTATAACTCCTAGAGTTCCTTTCTAAAGTGTTTGGTAGTGATTTGTCCATGTGCCAAGGGTTCTTTTATTTTGGACCTCACTACGAGTTGAACTATTAATAGGTTTCTAGTAAGGTCCATTAGATTATGGACAAATTTTGCCTCTTTTATAATGTTGTGGGTGTCAGGTTTCAACCTAGCTTTAATGACTTTTATTATGGACCTCACTGTGAGATGAATTGTTGATAGGTTTTTAGTAAGATAAATTAGATTATGGACAAAGTTGGCCTCTTTTATAATTTTGTGGGTTCCAGGTTTCAACCTAGCTTTATAGTCATTATTAGAGGTCCCACTTAATGTCCCTACCTACTGATGTCACAATTTTTCCTTCACTGTTGTAGCAATTTATGAGTATTCCTAAGTGATGAATTTTGTCAAACACTTAGGTTGTAGGTTCATTTTCACTGTAGGACAACCTTGTTTACTGTAGTGGTATTTCTAGATGGTTTCTTAAGTGTTTTGGGTGGTTTCCATAAGATTTATGTGTGTCAAATGCTCCTTCCAATACAATAAATATATGTAACAACAATGCATGTAAATGGACCATTACTCACAGCTAATATAATAGAGAAAACATAGAAGAAAATAACGTATTTACTATCACTTCCAACTAAGCAATGATACTAACAAAAAATCACAAATCTATAACTCATAGTTCACTTTATAAATTGCTTGTTGTAGTTGGCATAGTTCATATAAGAATAGAGGGGATAATAGCAATGAATGGCCACTATAATGGCACTTTTGTCCCAATAAGACACCTTCAGTAAAAACCACAAACTCATCCACCAGAATCATTGTCCAACTAAGGAAATCGACAACAATATGAGAAAACTCGACCCTCTAACAAAGAACTCACCCAACAGTGTGAATGACTTGACCAACAAGGAAGAATCACTGCCCAGTCTCAAGGAAGTGCGCACAACCTCAAGGAAATGCACCCAGCATGTGTAGAACTTAGCCAACAAACCAATAACTCAACGTCCAAGGAGAAAATTCGATCTGGTACAATATCTTGGCCCAACTACTAAGGAAATCGACCCAACAAGCTAGTTCAACCCCCACAACCAAGCAACTTGATTATGCAAACAAAGACTCGAGCTCCTGAAGCAAAATCGTCCCCAACTAAGAAAAACCCACCGCTAAGTGATGAGATCTCAACGACAATGAGAAAACTTAGCCACACCAACGAGAAAATATGTGACAATGAAGCACAGTGAAAAGATTTGAATGATCTTCCCTCAATTATTAGCTAGGGTGGATAGTTTCACCACCGGACCCAATCCTCTTCTCTAAGTTTTTTCATCCCAAGAACCAAAAAACAAAGCATAATGAGAGAGGGCACCCTCATCCCTCTTTTATTTCCTCATTCACCCTTTTTTTACCCGTTTACCCTTTTACACTTAAGTGACTTTTTAATTTAACTTGAGTAAAATCACTTTATTAGTTTACCAACCCTTTTACTCCAAAAAGTGATTTATTTGACTTTAAAGCATTTTTGGGCATTGAAAGTCACTTTTTATCCTCTCCACCATTTAGAGTTGTTCATGTCGATTCCAACGAGATATTACACCAAGGTACCCCTCTTAGATAAATTATTAAAATGAAAACCTTAGTACTATTCAGTAAATAATGCCCATTAATACTCCCAAATTATGGGAATGGTTGAAATGCAACAGAATCAAAATCTGATTGCGGAGGAATGATCCCGATGATGAAATATGGTAAGAGAACCTCTGAAAGCATCATATAAATCCTCCAAACCATCCAAGCTCATTCTTAACCTCAAATTTCCCCTCTGGTCAAGTTGACATAAACCCATAAGGTCATCTACAATTGCAAACTAAGGGAATAAAAAAATGGGGACATTACAATCCCCCCTTCCCAAAGACTTCTTGTCCTCAAGTAATTCCATCACAACCATATGATCAACAAGGTGAACCAAACTTAAACTAAGAGTGATTCTCAGGTCACTAACCAATCTGAAATATGTGGAGCACCTACCACCCATAATACTATCCTGCAATGTACTAACATAAGAGGCCTTCTGAAGGCCACTGATTAGTAGAGAAATTAGATATTGTGAATACCCAATCCACCCGTCATAGAATTGTCCTCCTAGGAATCCATTCCAATGCACTATAAAAATGAGCTCCTCATAATAAAAACTGACTCTCCCATTTGTACCAGCTGCCAAATTGTCAAATCATGTAATCCTAGGGTCCCATGCTAGTCTCGGGAAGAAACCACCATTTTGACGTTGTTCCACTCTGATCATAATTGTTTCACCCTCATGTCTATATCACATCCTCCACTCCTGGAACCCCAAGTTGTAATACTTAGAATAATTTCCCCCAATATCAGGGATTGTATCCTGCAAATGTATCTAAGTGAAGTCCCAATCTGTAATCTCTCTTCTAGACTCAATCTTGGACAACAGAAAAGAAAATATTCCCAACCATAACATATAAACCTCAGCATATCCCCTCATGTCGCTCATAGAATGAAGTTGATTAGACATTGTCAAGGGGTTGGTATAGAATATGTCAACAAAACAATCTCTAAAGTCAAACATATAGGAAAAGCCTTTATGGCTACCAACTGAAAAAGGATTAACGACACTTAATCTCCAAGTGTCAAAGGGGAAAGCCCTAATACTCCAACACACCCGACCTACTCCACACATCCATACATCGTTCGAAAAATCACCCACAACCGGCTGCACCATATCATGTAAGAGCTCAAAATTTGTCTTCCCATGGACTAAAGTCACTATCAACAAAATCCTACTGGAATCTACACCTGGATCATGTGATTGAAACCCATCTCATCACTGGAATCATAAAGAGATCCATCATCTCCTCTTGAAGCATCCCAAAAATGAAAAAACTAATCATATGAGTTACTAGAACCCACATCCAAACTAGAAGTCCACTATGTCTCATACCAACCGACTCTAACTATGCTACATTGATAAACTTTGTGCCAGCTAATCTGTACAGCTCCTACCAAAATGTCCTGAGAGTTGTGTTGTCCCAATCATGGTCATTGTACTAAGGCAAACTATGGAGCCTAAACGCCTCCCTAAAGAACCACTATGCTAACTATAGCGCCTCATACTCTTATGAAGTTCCTAAAATGTAGTCCCTGTCATGCACCTCTAGTAAACCTATACTGAAATATGTCGACACACTCTCCCAACTCTGTCCTGAAATGAGTGTAGACTGCCATAATCCTGCTAGGAAGGTATTCTTTGACTTGTTTTGTTGACAAGTCATGCAGTCCCTCACATGTCTCCACACATCATCCTCGAGGCCCTTCCATGAGAACCTCTCTATGATCTACTGGTAAGTTTGGAAGTACCCAGAATGCCCTGTCAAGGGTGTATCATGGATAGCCCTCATGATCTCCTCCCTTAGTGTGGACTCAGTGACCAAGTATATTCTATCTTTGTAGTAGATGATATAATCCACCACTTTGTACATGTCATCCTAAATGTGGCCATCCATTAACTTGTATGCAAACCAATCCTTGGAATATTCCACCAGGAGGTGGGACTTCCAATTAGTTGGAATCCATGTGAGTCAATATGATGTGTCATGGATCTCCTCCTAATGTGTTTGTACATCCTACATAATGATCACATGGCCACAATATAAATCATATTTCATGCCAATATCTTTTTCCATATCTTGATGATAGCATGATCGAAGATTAATCTCTAGAGAGTACTATGTCCCATCTCTGAATAGTTTTTCCATCATGCCCCATGTCTCATCTAACCGTCTCAAATGATCCTCCCATGTCCTATTGTATACGAGGAGATAATCAAAGAACACCAACATAAACCCTTGTAGTTTCGGTGTGATGATGGCGTTCATGCGAGACTGAAAGGTGGAAATTTTGTTGGTCAACCCCAACGGCATGACCAAGAACTTGTATTTCCCATAGTGACACTCGAAAGTATTCTGGTGATATCCCAATCGAATATCATTCTTCGAGGAATATGCTACTCGATGAGGCTCATCTATCAACTCCTCACCCTTGGACAACCCAAAATCAATGGTATGCTCAAAGTCCCTGTCAAGAAGTCTCTCTGAAGGAATCACCCCACAATCCCATACTAATGTGTCCACGTTCTTGATATATTTATTCCCACAATAAGTGGGTGCACATACCTCCTTGATGGATAGTCCATAAGGTATATGCTCAACTCCCCCATCTACATTTATGACTTGAGCCGTCAATGGGATCCCCAAAAGAAGTGGCTCATGATTCCAAGATGTAGATTATGTGTATAATCAGAAGCCTCTAAGACATGTATTTTGTCCATCCCGTGCAAATATGAATGCTCCTCATGCTCGATCATCGTAAGAAGCTCCCCCATCAAACCATAAATACCAGAAACATCCTCATGTGTCCAAACTTCCATAGATGAATGAAATGATAAAGAAGGTGCCAAAATCAGCTCCATATGAAGTTCATGTGTAAGCTTCACAACTTCCTCTTCATCATCCCTCATACATAACTCCCTAGAAGTTAGATCAACATCCAAGGGAAAATCATCCAATACCAAATCCTCATCATATTTGGGTGCTAATACACCCTCATCATGCGCATCCAAAAATTCAACCTAAGGTTTTGTCGAACCTTCCTCGCAAAGTGAGGTCTTTGTTTCACCAACTACCTCATATTTGGATCCCTTTTTCTTCTTTATCTCCCCAACCGACAAGTATGGATTCAACCACTCACAATGCTCTAACAATCTTGTTAGATTCCTTTGATATATTTGATAGGCTTGTAAAAATTATGTCATGAACTCATGATTTGTTCCCATCTTCCTAAGCCACAAATGTACCAAACAAACATCAGAATATGCTTCACGGTTTACCCCTCGGGCTGGGAGGAAGACACACTCTGATACCACTGTAATGTCCCTACCTATTGTTGTCACAATTTTTCCTTCACCGTTGTATCAATTTATAAGTATTCCTGAGTGATGACTTTCATCAAACACTTAGGCTGTAGGTTCCTTTTCACTATAGGACACCCTTATTTACTGATGTGGTATTTATAGATGGTTTCTTAAGTGTTTTGGGTGGTTTTCATAGGATTTATGTGTGCCAAATGTTCCTTCCAATACAATAAATATATGTAACAACAATGCATGTAAATGGACCATTACTCGCAACTGTTATAATAGAGAAAACATAGCAGAAAATAACTTATTTATTATCACTTCCAACTAAGCAATGATACTAACAACAACTCACAAATCTATAACTCACAGTTCACTTCAAAAATTGCTTGTTGTAGTTGGCACAATTTAAATAAGAGTAGAGGGGAATAATAGCAATGAATGGCTACTATAATGACACTTTTGTCCTAGCAAGATGCCTTCAGTAACAACCACAAACTCAACCACCATAATCGCTACCCAACTAAGGAAATTTTCCACAATAGGAGAAAACTCGACACTCTAACAAAGAACTCACCCAATTGTATGAATGACTCGACCAACAAGGAAGAATCACCGCCCAGTCTCAAGGAAATGTGCCCAACCTCAAGAAAATGTACCCATCATGTGTAGAACTCAACCAACAAACCAACAAAGGAGAAAATTTGATATGGTACAAGATCTTGGCCCAACTAGTAAAGAAATAGGCCTAGTAAGCTAGTTTGACACCCACAAGCAAGCAACTCGATTCTGCAAACAAAGACTTGGCCTCCTTAAGAAAAAGCATCCCCAGCCAAGAAAAACTCACCTCCAAGTGATGAAATCTCAACCACAATGAGAAAAATCACTCATACCAATGAGAAAATCATCGCAATGAAGCATAGTGAAAATATCTTAATGATCTTCCCTCAATGATCACCTAGGGTGGATAGTTTCACATTGAACCCAATCCTCTTCTCTAGGCATTTTTGTCCCAAGAGCCAAAGCCATAAGAGCTCTCTCAATTTCATTTTTAGAAAATAACAAAGCATAATGAGAGAGGGCGCCCCCATTCCTCTTTTGTTTCCTTGTTCACCCTTTTGCTGACACTTTTACACTTAAGTGACTTTTTAATTTAACTTTAGTAATCACTTTATTAAAAAAAAAATCCAACGGGAAAATTTCTCAATTATATATATTATATAATTTACTTTCAAAATGGTAGGTTACAATCGTAGCTATGGAGAATCTGATGTAAGTGTAAAAAAGAGGAAAAAACTTTCGCCTATAGCAGTCTTTCAACCAACAAAGGGAGAAAGTTCATATGAGTGAAGTGATGAGGAAAAATAATTCATGAGAAAAGTTTCTAGATGACTGTGAGAGATTTGTTGAAAAGACATTTTTTGGAGGTAAAGAGAGATTCCTGAGACCAGGAGAGAACTCCAACTTTCATAACGAGAAAGTCCGTTGAGGAAGGAGAAAAATTGATCTTAGAACAGGGATAGAAAGAGGGGAGGGGCCTCATGGACATCTATCTAGAGGTTGTATGATATGATTCCCACTTTTTTCTGGAGCGTTGCCTTTGAAAGTTGATCAACAGATTTATTGTGCTCAAGATATATGTGGTTGTAGCTGATTTTTTATAAAGTGGGGTGTAGTAACCTAATTTTGTCCTTCTAAGCCAATAGGGAGATAGCTTGGAGATCGCCCATGTTTCTCAACCACTCAATAAAAATTATGGAATCCTCAAGTACCTGGAGGACTTCAATGTGGAGTCTAGAGGCCAAGTATAGCATGGCCCAGACACCCAAAAGTTTTTCCATGGTATTAGTGCACGAGCCATAGTTGAAAGTCCATTTGTAAAAAGTGTTTTGTGATATTTTTATTAATCCTCCAGCTCCACTCTGAGATCCATTTTAGAGCGTTGATCCATCGAACCATCCTGTAGGAGTGTCTTCTAAATCAAGAACCTTATTTGTGTGTTGTAGTCTTAGCTTGCTAGCGTGATAATCATTCCAATATTTAAAGATTCCAAGAGCTTTGTAAGCTGCAACACTTGTGGATGGGGTTCCATTTTCAAAAATAGTTTTATTTCTTTCCAGCCAAATAGTCCAGCAGATTAGAGGTGGAAGGTGCAAGATATTGTGTTCCTTTTGTTCCCAAGAGTCAAAACAGTCCGAGAGCGTAGTCCCATCCCATATGGAATGAAGTTTTAGATCCAAAGCAATTTTTTCCCATACCTGTCTAGTGAAAAGGCACTTGATAAACAGGTGATCTGCAGATTCAAAATCAAGTTGGCATAGGTGGAAATAGTTTGGACCAAACCAACCCTTTCTTAGGAGGATGTCCCAAGTATTTAGTTTGTATTCAATAAACAACCAGGTGAAATTTGTTATCTTGGGAAGAATGTGCCAGGACCATAAGTGCTTTTTCCATCCTCTGGCGTTTGAGTGCCAATGAGGATTTGATATGGATGCATA
This sequence comes from Picea engelmannii, assembly GCA_009831015.1. Lineage (NCBI taxonomy): Eukaryota > Viridiplantae > Streptophyta > Pinopsida > Pinales > Pinaceae > Picea > Picea engelmannii. The sequence continues at coordinate 94,528 of ML796122.1, read as the reverse complement.
CACATTTTGAACAGTGAGATTACCTGAGAGATCGCCCCCCAACCATTGAAGCAGTTCTTCCAAATCCGATATATGTATTTCCAATTATGTGAGGGCCGAGAAGAAATTGTTCCAGTCGCGAGCTAATTCTGTGTTGAGGCTGAGTGATGTGTTGGTGATCCATCTATCAGGTAGAAAATCTGATATGGAGGTGTCATGGATTTGATAGAGGTAACATATGTTTTTTGTATGTAGATGTGTTAATAGTTACAGGATAAAGTAGCTGCAACATCCATCCCAAGAATACGATCACAGCCAAGTGCAATAGAATGCCCCAAGCCTAGAAGCCAACAGAGCGAACGGGTGATCAGATGTTTAGATTTCATGATATTCCTCCAAAAATAAGAGGTCGATCTGGTGGTAGTCGTCTCCGATAATATCCAACTGTTGATTGTGTGGTGGCAGAGGTATCTCTATCAATTTATTAACCCTTTTACTCCAAACAATGATTTATTTGACTTTAAAGCATTTTTGGGCATTAAAAGTCACTTTTTATCCTCTCCACCATTTAGATCTCTTCATCCTGGTTCCAACAATATATTACACCAAGGTACCCCTCTTAGATAAATTATCAAAATTACAACCTTATTGTAATCCATTAAAGAATGCCCATTAATACTCCCAAATTACGGGAATGGTTGAAATGCAACAAAATCAAAATCTGACTACGTAGGAATGATCTCGGTGATGAAATATGATAAGAAGACCTCTGAAAGAATTATATAACTCCTCCAAACCATCGAAGCTTGATGTTAACCTCAAATTACCCCTCTGGTCAAGATGACATAAACTCATAAGGTCATCTACAACTGCAAAGTAAGGGAATCCAAAAATGGGGACATTACTCCCACTTTGGGTAATAATTCCAAGCCTCACTCTTGAATATTGGAGCCATAAGTTTGTTTCAACGATTATAAATGACTTACAATAATTCGTTGACCTAGGTTTAGAGACAAGTGAGATGTTTTTTATAACATTTACCCAAATATGTATCTGGGTCGAATAGAAGAAAATATATCTAATAAAAATGTGTTGGAAAGTAGGAATAGTAGCTTGAAGCAATTATTATATTATGAACATGTTACTTTCTGTTACAGGGTCTATTTCAAACATGAGCATGTGGAAAAGTCCTTCCTGGAGGAAAAGGTTCCTAAGGATTAAAATATGGAAGAATATTAAACTATACTAATGGAAGGGACCCACTATCAAGACATAATAAGGTGGAACTAAAAAAGGTTTCAAGAAAACCTAAATATGTAGATCATATCGATGACTTCTTCATGCCCTCCTAGGGGTATGCCATAAATATTAATGTCATGAAAACTCTAGTGTCAACCCCTCTACTACTAGTTTGGACCTTACTTTGTTGCTCTTTTAGGAAGGGAATGAAAAGGCATGATTTGGACCAAAGGGAACCAGTCCCTTCAAATTACAAGATGATGCAAAGTAATTCACATTGTTAAAGTTTCCAACAATCTCCAATCATTATGTTGGATGGATTGAAATATTAAAAAATAAAGAATGGAGAAAAGTAAACTTTTATTAGTGTATATGATCCACAGTGATGAGAACTATAAGAAGAATTTTTTACTACCAACACATTAGTTTAATTTGAAAAAAAACATCTTTAAGAATTCTATCACATAATATCTTGAGAAAATAAAGTCCCAAAGTGTGGAAGGAGGATGAACTAACCAATGACCTTTGCAAAAGGATTGGAATTAGTTTAATTTGAAAAAAAACATCCTTAAGAATTCTATCGCATAATATCTTGAGAAAATAAAGTCTCAAAGTGTGGAAGGAGGATGAACTAACCAATGACCTTTGTAAAAGGATTGGAATGTCTCATAATACAATTGAAATTCCACATGATCATGAAAACAATAGGTCTCATGAATAGTATTAGATTGATGTACTATGGTTTAAGTTTCTCGAAGGTGTTAATCACATTTTTACATTTTTAAATTCATGATTACTTTGCTTAAAATTTTCATTCACATCATTAATAAGCATCTTCAGCTCTAGGTTATTCTTCTAGAAACCTTTTTTATATGGTTGAATATACTGCCAAAATGCTTGAGCACTATAGTAAATGTGACTAAAAGGGATAATGTGTAGTGTTGAGAGTTAGGGGTCCTTATTTGATGTGTTTTCACATTGCAAGAATCTATGAGCTAGTGTTATGGGAACTATGTTGATTCTGACAAAGGGGTTCCAAATGCATATCCATTATGGGTCTGGCGCATTAAATTACTTCACTATATTATCCCCTATAGAATTGGGTTCTCCTCACTTAAAAATAGTTATATTTATTATTTAGTCGTGCAAGTAAATTGTCAATTGGGTTTATTTTCTCAATAATCGTGTGGAATGTTTTGGGATTTCTTAGTGCATTTCATGTATGAAATCTAGCACAACCACTTGTGAATTGTAAATTATGTGTATCATGCATATCCAAGACATGACTCCTTCATCTAGTAGGTGTTGTGTCTTCCCTAAAAATGGACAAGAAGCAAGTTTCTACACTAACATATTTTTGTGATGGTGGCATAAGTGAGACCAATGTCAATCATCAATTTTTTTTGTGATGGTGGCACAAGTGAGACCAATGTCAACCATCACATGTTTAACTAGCATAACCATCCTTTGAACGAAAGATGTTATCTTAAAATGTGCTCATAATGTCAATTCAGAGTCTCTATTTTTTGTAATTGATGACTTTTTTCTTTTCATCTTAAGGATATTATTATGTTGCCTTCAACTTTGTAACAATTCTAGTTGTCTTTGCTAAAACAATGGATACATGAGCAATCAATGCCCTACTTTCAAAACAATTCAAAATTAGTTTGCATATATGATAAGTTTGTATGCCTATCTCAATAGAATATATGTTTAAGCATGTTTTTTTCTAAACTAGGTTTCCCATTGTAAAAGTGGGTGTTTATCATGTAAAATTTGTACTTCATTTGAACTTCAATGCCCCAACATTAAAACAAATCAAAAGTGATTTACATACATAATAAAATTATATGCTTATATCAATAGAATATATTGTTTAAGTGTGTTTGTTTTTGGATTGAGTTCCCCATTGTAAAAGTGAGTGTTTATCATGTCAAACTTGTACTTCATCTAAGCATTGGATTCTAATAGCATTTCAATGCCCCCTTGAAGATGATTGCTAGTTACACCATAAGGCATTTCCCTTAGAGAAGCATATGTATGATTTTGATCGGTCGATCTCTTGCCACCATCCAGATTATGATCAGTTCTACCAAATTATGTCACGTGTCGTGTGGTCTTTGCACCTTCGAAGTTCCTACGGAAGGTGTCTGTTGATATTTACACACAATCAAAGTCGTTTATGGTCCTCTTATCCAATCTGTTGGTGTTGGAAGTCACTCCCGGATTGCAGTAGGAGTAGAGCCCGACACCCATCAGTTTATGTCATGATTTGTTTATAAAAGGGGTGATCGAATGGAAGTTAACTCAAAAGAATTCTGAAACTAGGCCAGGTATGCATGGGCAAGTGAGCTCTTAGTCAAACTTCAGACAGTGAGTTGTAGTAAGGGTGAATAGGAGTAAGACTTGTATAAGAGATATGCAAAGGTCTGTCGTAAACATCAAGTTTCTAACAGACTTTTAGGAGAAAACATCTAAACGCAAGATCTTCTTACATTCAAACGCAGAAAACCGTAGAATACAACAATGCAACAATAAATCCTTTATCATAACATAATTGCAATAATTCATGTGAATCAGTGAATCATGAACTCCCTCAGTATGAGATGAAAACTATATGGGGTAAGAAAATTGTCTGTCATTAAACAAGAAATCTTACATACAGATTCATAACCAAAGAACTAAAGACGTCTACTAAAAATTTACAATCGGGAGCTTTTCTCTACCATCGATCCTTCAAAAAATGTCAAAACTAAGTACATATACTCCCAAACATTTTCCCAACAGAGGCGTCCTAGACTTTCAGGATGGGGCGTCTCTTCAATCAAATCTGACCTGCACTCCTCTGTCATATGCCATCTTAACTCTGCCTGGCTCATGCTAAGGGGTAGCTGAGCCCTTAAATGCTAAATTGGCGTGTGCAGGATTCCTTGGGGAGTCGAGGACTTAGCATGGCTTCTGTGGAAAGAACCAGTACAGAGGACCATCTCGGGCAGACTTCCTGTCGGGACATCCATACCTTTCCATTAATGAGTGAGGCGAGGTTTCAACCACCCTCTCTCTTCTTCATTTACTCCAAGCAGGTATCGGGGTTGAGATCAAGTTGAACTGGCACCTGGAGAACACGGTGATCCCTTCTGCAGCTATACCCGGGGCTTCGGTCCTTTGCGCAGCTCTTTCTATCGCCCCCAAGCGACTATGGGCTGTGACCTTGTGCCTATCTTCAAAGGTGCTTTCGACGTTTCGGGGCTCGTGGAAGGGAAGGAGCAGATCCTTTCTCTTCAAAGTCCCGATGGGCAAAATGTCGAGAGGGCCTAATGGGCACCACGCGTCCCTCTCTGATCTGATGGTCCTGAACTAATTTGGTAATACTGTGGACCCGGGTCTAGGACGTCTTCGATGCTTCGCATATCGAGGATATGAAAGAGCTTCTCCTTGTGCTTCGAAGTCGCGATGGGAGAAAAGGCAAAGAGCCTAATCGCGCACCACGTGTCCCTCCGGGATGAACAACTAAGATCACTTTCGGCGCTTCGGGACCCGTCTTGCCAAATGATAAACGTTAGCGCCCCTTCTCCAGGCCTGCTCCTTTGTGACCAGGTGCCAAAACCATGGGCCCGACTCTGGGCGCTTTCGGCGCTTCGGAGTTCGGGGTTTCAATATGTGAGATGACGAGGAACCTTTACCCTTCGAACTCTCGAATGTCGATATGTAGACGTGACTAGATCTTGCGCCATGCGTCACTGGATCAGACGACCCAGATTTTGTCTTGAAATATAGGTGCTATCTCTGCCGCTATATCTCAGGTAACTTGGTAGCCCCGAAATCCCGGTGACCATCGATCAGCTCTATAGATGGATCT
>ML796122.1:72254-83130 GCA_009831015.1 Picea engelmannii | reverse complement strand
TCATGGGGGGATTTTCTCCTGCCATGGGAATATTAGGTGGAGGAGAACTTGGAGGAGAAGGAGCTCGAAAAGGGGATACTGGGAATGAGCCTCTAAGTGGAATGGGAAACAATAGGGTATTTAGGGAGAAGGCTAACGGGCTTAAGTCAGCAGATGCTTCTCTTTGTGCAGAAGCGACAACAGTAACAAGAGGAGGAGTGGTAAAGCTAGGAGTAGGGAAATCTTCTATGGTCCTGGGTCTACGCCAAGGTACAGCTTCAGGGGAGAGGGGAGTGACAAGTATTTGTCCCTCCGATCCCAGACCAGGAGGGGAAAACTCAGCAGGAACACTCCCGAAATTTAGGAAACGGGAAATTTCAGAAAAAGGTCTGTTAAGAAACTGAGGAGGAGAAAATGGAGTTTCTACAAAAGGATATGGCGAATTACCTGGTTCGGCGGTGGAAGCTTCTCCTTCAAAGGCCTTCCCTTTTCTGAGAACCAACTCCAAATCAGTTTCAGGTGTAGCTAGAGGCAGCTGTGGATGGGACCGCATGTGTTTGCCTCTGAAAGCCACAATTAACATAGCAGGTTCACCACAGTGGAGTTGTCACAATGGAGTCACCAGGTGCACAGTAGAAATATTCAAAGGCTCTGATACCTAATGCACCTTCAGAATCAGAGGCTCAATGTCGTTCAATCTCGGGGAAAATTTTCAACTTCGTCCCCAGCAACGACGCCAAAAATGTTGGCGTTGGAAGTCACTCCTGGATTGCAGCAGGAGCAGAGCCCGACGCCCATCAGTTTATGTCACAATTTTTTTATAAAAGGGGTGATCGAATGGAAATTAACTCAAAACAATATTGTTCTAACTCCAAAACTAGGCCAGGTATGCATGGGCAAGTGAGCTCTTAGTCAAACTTCAGACAGTGAGTTGTAGTAAGGGTGAATAGGAGGAATACTTGTATGAGAGAAATGCAAAGGTCTGTCGTAAACATCAGGTTTCTAACAGACTTTTAGGAGAAAACATCTAAACACAAGATCTTCTTACATTCAAACGCAGAAAACCGGAGAATAAAACAATGCAACAATAAATCCTTTATCATAACATAATTGCAATAATTCATGTGAATCAGTCAACCATGAACTCCCTCAGTATGAGATGAAAACTAGATGGGGTAAGAAAATTGTCTGTCATTAAACAAGAAATCTTACATACATATGCATAACCAGAGAACTAGAGACGTCTACTAAAACTTTACAATCCAGAGATTTTCTCTACCATCGATCCTTAAAAAAATGTCAAAACTAAGTACATATACTCCCAAACATTTGCCCAGCAGAGGCGTCCTAGACTTTCAGGATGGGGCGTCTCTTCAATCAAATCTGACCTGCACTCCTCTGTCATATGCCATCTTAACTCTGCATGGCTCATGCTAAGGGGTAGTTGAGCCCTTAAATGCTGAATTAGCGTGCACAGGCTTCCTTGGTGAGTCGAGGACTCGACATGGCTTCTGTGGAAAGAACCAGTACAGAGGACCATCTCGGGCAGACTTCCCGCCGGGACATCCATACCTTTCCATTAATGAGTGAGGCGAGGTTTCAACCACCCTCTCTCTTCTTCATTTACTCCAAGCAGGTATCGGGGTTTAGATCAAGTTGAACTGGCACCTGGAGAACACGATGATCCCTTCTACAGCTATACCCGACACTTCGGCCCTTTGCGTAGCTCTTTCTATCGCCCCTAAGCGACTACGGGCTATGAGCTTATGCCTATCTTCAAAGGTGCTTTCGGCGTTTTGGGGCTCGTGGATGGGAAGGAGAAAATCCTTTCTCTTCAAAGTCGCGATGGGCAAAATGCCGAGAGGGCCTAATGGGCACCACACGTCCCTCTCTGATCTGATGGTCCTGAACTAATTCGGTAATACTGTGGGCCCAGGTCCGAGACATCTTCGACGCTTCGCATCTAGGGGATATGAAAGAACTGCTCCTTGTGCTTCGAAGTCGCAATGGGCAAAAAGGCGAAGAGCCTAATCATGCACCACGTGTCCCTCCGGGATGAACGACTAAGATCACTTTCAGCGCTTCGGGACCCATCTTGCCAAATGATAAACGTTAGCGCCCCTTCTCTAGGCCTTCTCCTTTGTGATCAGGCACCAAAACCATGGGCCTGACTCTGGGCGCTTTCGGCGCTTCGAGGTTCGGTGTTTCAAGATGTGAGATGACGATGAACCTTTACCCTTCGAACTCTCCAATGTCGATATGCCGACGTGACTAGATCTTGTGCCATGCGTCACTGGATCGGACGACCCATATTTTGTCTTGAAATATAGGTGTTATCTCTGGCACTATATCTTGGGTAACTTGGTAGCCCCGAAATCCCGGTGACCATCGATCAGCTCTATAGATGGATCTCGGCCGCTGACAACAAAACTTCGCCCGCTCGCTTGACTTGTAACCTGAAATGAGATTCTTTTGTGCTGCGCTTGGGCGCTTCTCGTGCAACCTGCAGACCTGGTTACTTTTGTGCCCAAGACAAAAATTGTTGCTAACACAATCTAGCATACATTTGTTCCTCCTCCTCTCAAGGACATTGAGAGAAATTGGTGGGCATTAGGAGGACTCATCAACTGCATAAGTGTTGCCTCTAATTAGTTTGTCTCAATTGGAAAGCGTTGTAGCAATGTTGAATATTCTCAAGACTACAGGTACAACACCAGCCACCATCCCCACCACCATGAGTGCCACCATCATGGTAAACATCAACATCATTTTGATTCATGACCACCATTGTTATCATCATTACCATCACCATCACCATTAAAAACATCGGTGCTTTCACTCTCATTCTCACCACCATCTTGATGAGTGATTTATGCATGCCAACAAATATTATGTTGATGTTGTCGATGATGATTACGCAACTCAAGAATCTACATCCTCCACATAAGACATCCATCTCATTCATTGATGGCATCCATACAGCTTAGTTGAATGGAATCCAATAGTAGAATGAAATTGACAATTGGTCAAATAATGTGTATAATCCAGAGAGCAACTATATATGTGCTCAACAATATTTTCAATATATATTTTTGTTTTCCATTTTCTTGAAAAATTACAAGGAATATGGATCGATCAATAATAAAAAAATGGATCTGTTTTTTTTTAATGAATTAAAACACAAAATCGTTCTGTATGTATGGTAGTTCAAAATGGGTTATAAAAMACACACACACASACAMAMAMAAAAAAAAAATGTAGCATAAATTCATCTCAACCATTTTGTTTAACTACATAACCTATAACAATTATATTATAYGACAATATATTTTGTGAATTTACTAAATGTCAAAATTCACATCAAAAATTAATATCTAAATTATTCTATAAAATTCAAATACCCTTATAATAAATAAAAAGTAATATCTAAATTATTCTATAAAATTCAAATACCCTTATAATAAAGAAAAAAATARCATCTAAATTATTTGATGAAAAAATTACAATCTAGTTKACTAAATAACAACTTCAACTATTTTAGAGTAGCAAGCTTTCTTTATTGGAATGGAAGGCTTGCCATCATGAAATTTCTTTACATTTGAATTTTCTAGTTAAAAATATTTAATGGTGAAAGTTTTTTAACTTCATGAATTAACATGTACAAATTGTATTTAATTAGAGATGAATAGTCGGTTAGTGTAAGGTTTAGTCTACATTGTATTTAATTATAAGTGGACAGACGATTAGTATAAGGTTTAGTCCACATTCAAATCCCATAAATATTTTTTTTTATATTTTAACCATCTTAAAACTGTCCATGAAAAAACATTTATACATATATATATATATATATATAAATCAACATCGAAAATTGCAAGTGTCACAATAGTAAAATCACAAAATAATGTATTTAAAAAAATTAATCGAAGTTGTACTTACCAACCAATAAACTAAAGCGACAGAAACCTTTGTCCCTCTCAATTATATTATAAAGAAACCAAAAATGTAATTTAACAACCAAGGGTCGACAAGGGGAGGGATAAACCTTTGTCGTTTTCTTTGTGGTCAAGTATGAAATGATCAATTTATCTGGTTATGTTATTATCTACGAAAACAAGTCAAGAATATAAATAAAGAAATGGTTTACTAAATTGATGGATGTGTGAATAATTTGTGTATTTCCTATTTCTTATATAAATTTATACTTATATAAATTTAGTGATTTGTTATTGCATTACATAGTGTGATTTGTTATTGCATTACATAGTTGTATCTATTAGCTTTATCGATATTTGTCAACATGTGGATCGCAGGATTAACTCGGTCCTTTCATGGCATGTTTGTTGGGCTGAGCTGAAATGAGGGATCGGACTAGGGTTTCCCCAGTTAGGGATCACTGTCACTGGATGACAGTGATCCACCTTCCCTGAGTTGGTTGAACACTGGTGAATGCCTACCTCACCTCCCGAGCTCCTTGACTGCTCTGTGACGCCACGCGGTGCCTCCCGCAGTATGTAGTTTGTTGGGACTTCACCTCCCCGACCCGTTAACTTGTCCACGAGGTCCCCTTCCCTACGATCGTCCCCTTCAATGCCCCCCTCATTCATCTACCCTTCCCATGGATGATAAATTATACCTTACATGGGCTGATGAGGATAATATCTGGGCAAATGACCTGCTGTTTCAAAGCGATGAAACTTACAAACTCCTCTTTGAATGCCTCTGCCCCCCTCTGGTCGATCTCCCTTTGTCTACTAACCCCTTACAATATCTCCCCCAACATTCCTTCTCGTCTTCCCTGGCACCACTCTCCTACTGCACTGAGACCCCTGCAGCATCAGGTTGTCCTCCCCCCACGCCGCCTCCCTTTTCCCCGCTCTACTCCCTTGAAAAACTCCCCCCTCCAAGCCTTCCTCCCTGACCATCCCCTCCCTATCTAGGCCACTTTACTAGCTCTCCCTCCCCTTTCCCTACTCGCTCCCCCCTACCTAACAATGGAGTTGGGCATAATAAGCTCTCGGGAGCCAGAGGTCGTTCTAATTACTCACAGAAGACCTGGAAGGTGAGGCAACCCCTTCCAGTCTGCACTCTAGGGCAGGATGTTTCCAGGGATAGAATCTCAAGCCTTGCCAAGCGTGCTCTTGTCGAGAAGTTCTTCTACATTAAGATACACAACACACGCCTCTCCCGGTGGGTACAAAATTTCTGGAAACCACTCCTTGGTTACAACCCAAGGGTCAGCCACCTATCCAACCATTGGATCATCTTCCATTTTCTCTCTGAAGAGGATCTTCAGGTAATCTTAGCTTCACCTTGGATTTTAGACAAAGGTTTTCTCATGCTAAAACGATGGACTACGGGCTTCCACCCCTACACCAACACCTTCCCCAAAAGGAACTTATGGATGATTCTGCTTGACCTCCCGGTGGAACTTTGGTCCCTTCCAATCTTGAAAGCTATTGCTAACACATCAGGGAAGTTTATTTTCTCTGATCCATGATCTCTTAGCTGGAAAAACAAAAGAGCATCTTGGGTCTTAGCGGAATTCAACCTAGAACTTGGCCTACCAGACTCTATTGAAATCATCCTTGGCAATCACACCTTCAGACAACCCATTGACTACTGGAGGGAACCCTTCCGCTGCCATTTCTGTAGGCAGACTGAGCACTTAAGAAACAATTTCCATTCTACCAAGGCTTCACACCCTTGCCCCTCTATGCTCCAGATTGGCTCTGCTCCACTTCAGTCTTTGACAACCGATTCTTTCCTTGGTAATATGAAGGCTTTGTTCCCGTCCTTCTTTGTTAATCTCACTAAAGTTGAGCTACAATACTTAAAAGAAAATGAATCTTGGGTCCTTGATATATTTGAAGATTTTTGGAAACTTCTCATGGAAAAGATGGATTCCTTCTTTCCCGATTCCAATAAAGAATTCCCTCCCCCTGCAAACCCCTCACTCCCCTCTAGAGCCCCTCCCAAATCCTCTCCCCTTTCTCCTCCCTGTCCCGATCCTTGCCCCTCTATGGACTTTTCCCCCCCATCCATCCCTCCCGTCACCACCCCGACTGTTCTACCCTCACTGCCCCCCCCTTTGACTTCCTCACACCCTTTCCCTATCGACCCCTCCCACGATAAAATCACCTTCCCCACCCTCTCACTCACTACACTCTCCCCTATTCCACTCACTGTCACACACTCTTTCCCCTCCCCTCCCCCTGATCATTCCAATGTCACAATAAGAAAAGGGCGCACCAGACCTCCCAAAAAACCCCCAGGTTCAGTGGAGGGTGGGCTTGCTGGTTTCAACTTAACTGAGCCATCCCGCCATCTTACCTCTTCCACTGCACCTGACCCCGTTGATCTTTCACTTGTGGCACTTAGAGCACCACAGCCTCCCACCTTTGTTACGTAATGATCCTCCTTTCACTCAATATCTGTGGGTTTGGAAGCCCCTTAAAGCTAGCTTCCTTCAAAAGGTTACTATCTAAGATTAAGCTCGATGTAGTCTTTCTACAAGAAACCATGATACTGGGCGAGAAAGAAAAAGAACTTTTCCTGCAATTCCTCCCCCGATGATCCACTGTTGTAGTTGATTCACTTGGTCACTCTGGTGGCCTTCTCACAGGCTGGAACCCCGACGTGGCAGACTTACAAGTTGTTGGCACTACTGCAGGGATCCTCTCTTATGGCAGGGTTAAACCATCGAATTATTTCTTTAATCTTCTCAACTGCTAAGCTCCCTACAAAGATTTTGAGCCCTTCTGGCAATCAATTTTCGATTCGGGTCTCCTCCATGCAGAAAACCTGATTTTAGGGGGTGATCTTAAATTCACCCTCTCGGCAAACGAAGTGTGGGGCGCGTCTGCTAGAACAGATCCACTAGCGGATTTTTTTTACTCCCTCCTCTTCAGATATGGTCTCATCGATCTCCAACCCTCTGTCATCACACCCACCTAGAGAAATGGTAGATCTAGGATCAATGGTATTTCAAAACACCTTGACCACTTCCTCTTAGCCTCCAAGTTGGTTGAAGGCCACCTTCATATCAGAACATGGATAGAGTTCTCACAGATTTCGAACCGTCATCCCATTTGCTTGCAAATCGATGGCCACCCCCGACCTTCGATGGCTCCTTTCAAGTTTAACAATACATGGATTAATGATCCCGATTTCATTTCGCTTATTCATAAAACTTGGGTGGAATTATAGGAATGGACTGAGTCGTCCGCCATCCTCCTACTCTGTGGAAAGCTTAAATATCTGAAGCAAAAAGTCATCAACTGGAAACTCATTAAGAAACATAATTTATACGCATATCTAGCACACATTGAAAAGAAAATTTCAGCTTTGTTTGCCTGCAATCTGTCAAATTTATTTGATGCAAAGGAACTTAATTTGCTACAGGAACTAACTCAAAAGAAGAACGAGATCTTATCACTGGAAGAAGCTTCTTGGCGACTCCGAAGCCGGACGATCTGGATTGAAAAAGGTGACAAGAACACTAGTTTTTTCCACAAATATGCATCCCAGAGGCGTAGTCATAACACTATCTGGGATCTACATGATGCAGAAGGGAACATTTATTCCTTTGACTCTGAGTTACATAATCTAGCCTATAGACATTTTAGAACTCAGTATAAAGCCTTTGAGAATGAAAATATTGATTTGCAGCTTGAAGTACTGAAGACCGTTCCAAGGTTCTTTAAGGATTCAGACAATGTGACACTAGGGAAACCTGTCACACTCGCCGAGCTAAAAGACACTATTGATCAAATGCCCAAAGATAAAATTCCTAGCCCAGACGGATGGACTCAGGAACTTTTTCAGAACTTCTTTGAGATTATGGATGTGGACTTTCTTAGAGCTGTTGAAGAGTTATGACTCACCGGAATTATCTTGGGAGGTCTAAACTCAACGTTCTTCACTCTTATCCCCAAAGTCAGTAAGCCTGACACATTTAATGACTTCGGACCCATAGGCCTGTGCAACTTCGCCTACAAATTCATTTCCAAGGTTATTGCTTCCCGACTCAAAGACACACTAGCCAAATGTATCTCCACTGAACAATTTGGCTTCCTGAAGGATATGTTGATCTTTGACGTAGTGGGCATCACCCAAGAATGCCTCCACTCTACAAAGTTGAGAAAGTTGGATTCGGTCATATTAAAACTTGATTTAAAAAGAGCTTATGATAGTGTTAGCTGGCAATTCCTCCATTTATTATTTGACCAGATTGGACTTGATTGGAATGTCACCAAATGGACCATGGGTTGCATTACCTCGGTCAACATGACAGTTATTGTGAATGGTACCCCCACAGATTTCTTCAAATTCCATAGGGGTCTTCGTCAAGGATGCCCACTGTCTCCCTTGATTTTCCTACTGGTTATAGAAGCACTCAGCAGAATGATGATTCAAGTAGTAGAAGCAAGAACTTTTCAGGGTCTCAAAGTTGTTGTAAGAACCTATATTTCACACCTGTTGTTCGTTGATGATGTCCTCATCATGGGTTCCGGGAAACTAGGACACTAGCAAACTTTTAGATCTATCCTATCCATGTTTTGTGATGCAACAGGGTTGTCAATAAACTGCCAAAAGTCTGTCTTTATCGCTCAAAATATTGACCCAACTCTAAGGCATTTCCTCCTTTCAGATTTTAACATAAAAATTGAATCCCTTGAACAGGGATTGAAGTACCTCGGATTTTCTCTAATACCAAACAATTACAAAGTCAGTGACTGGATATGGCTTATCAAGAAAATTGACAAAAGAATAAGGAATTGGACCTTTTGTTGGCTCTCCTTGGGAGGAAGACTTACCCTAGCATCCTCAGTTTTACAAAGCATCCCTGTCTATTGGCTCAATTTGGCGAAAGCTCCAACCTCTGTGCTCCTCTGCATTCAACTCTTGATCGGTAGATTCATTTGGAGAGGAGGTAAGAAAGGAACTGGTTTCCACCTTACCAAATGGAAAAATCTAGCGAAGCCTAAACATTTAGGAGGCTGGGGCATCAAACATATCCCTTGGTTTGCTCAATCATTGGCCGCTAAATCATGCTGGAGAGGTCTCTTTGAATCAAACCTTTGGAGCACTGTTCTTAAGAAGAAGTATTTAAAAGGCATTGAAATTACCTCTTGGTTGCGTAAGGTTGTTCACTCCACTAAGAACTCCTCCATTATCTGGCAAAACTTGATGCTTTATCTTCCTTTAATCAAACGATGGTTGGCATGGGAGGTCAAGACAGGACAATGTATAATCCTTGGACGCGACCCCTTCATAGGATGCAGTGACTCCTTCCAGCTCACACTTCCATTACTACACGCTTTATACAGTAAAGACATCTTCACTTTAGCTCAAGCAACAATAATCGATTCAGCAGGAACGTGCCACCAGTGGCTAAAATCCGAACATATGGGATTAAATGGAACACTTGGCGCTGAGTGGGAAAGAAAAGTCCAAAATGTGAGAAGCAGCAGCGTCCATTTTAACTCAGAAAAACACAAGCTAGCTCAGTCGTGGAACTGTTCAACAGGTAAGGTAACTGCTAGGTATGCTTATCAGTCCATTCTCTATTCAAAAAATTTGACGGAAGGGAAATGGTGGCATAAAACAATATGGACTGTTAAGCTCCCAGTCAAATTGATTTGCTTCATATGGATTTTCTTAGAGGATTGCATCCTAACATGCCTCAATTACTAGAAAAGAGGCGGCATTGGCCCCACAGCTTGCTCCCTCTGCTTAAAAGATGAAGAATCTATCACTCATCTTTTCATAAATTGCCAAAGCACACAACTTATTTGGAATAATGCCCTCTCAGCTCTAAGAATTGACAACGATTGGAAAAGTGCCTCCATTGAAGAAAACTTAAAATGTTGGTTTTTCAAATATCCAAATTCTAGACACATTCCATTTCTAATTATGTGGGACATCTAGAAATACAGAAACAAAATATTGTTTGAGAACTGGAACAGAAGTGATTCCTGGATACACAAAAAAACTCTTCAATCCATCAAAGAACATCCATACTAAGAGGAAGAAGACAAATTAGAGGTCTTATTGAACCCTACCTACTTCAACAACAACCCTATAGGCTTCTTTGATGGTGCTTCAGCAGATAATAATTGCGGCATAGGATTTTTTTAAAACTATCTTCCAACCATTCTATCAAAGCACTTTTTGTTGGAGGTACATGGAACAACATGAAAGCTGAGATGATGGGATGGTGGGGAATCCTTTTAATCACCACACATTGATCAATTAAAAAACTAATGGTAGTAGGCGACTCAAAGGTCACCATTGACTGGATAAATGACAAATCCAATCTGGATCTAAATTATCTCAGTCATTGGAAGGAAAAGATCAGAACATTCAAGAAAGGCTATGAAACGATAAATTTCATGCACATCCACAGACAATTCAATAAAAAAGCGGACAAATTGTCCAAAAAGGCCCTCAAGGAACCCTTCGGATGGTTATTTTATGAAGAAACTGATAAAGGATCTATTGTTAGATCCGGGAAAATACAAATCCTATAAAAAGGTTCTATATAGAAACAACAAGTAGGTTACAAGATGTTTAAGACATACAAAGTAATCAAAGAACAACACAAATAAAATGTCATAGATGAAAGAGCATTCCTATTCATGAAAGACACTTTTTATGTAAACCGAAAGTTTCATTTGATTCTAATAAAAATAACAATGAAACTGTTTTTTTCGCGTGAAAAAAAAACATAGTTGTATCTATTACTTAATTTTTTTAAATATTACTTAATTATTTAAAAGTAGTTTTTTTTGTTTTTTTCAAATAAAAATATTACTTTATATAAATTTATACTTATATAAATTTAGTGATTCGTTATTGCATTACATAGTTGTATCTATTACTTAATTTTTTT
>ML796122.1:49961-62070 GCA_009831015.1 Picea engelmannii | reverse complement strand
CGTGTTTATACCCCATGAAGACTTTACACCCCAAAAGTATGTACACTTTTCCACGCGGGGGAGTGTAGAGGGGGGGGTACCCCCTCTGCGGGGTTTGGGGGGGCTATCCCCCCAGTTGGGGGGTTCGGGGGAGAAATCCCCCAAAGGAAAAATTTCCTAGTTAATGTATATTGTAATTTCATTGTAAATCTGGACCGTTCATTATAAGGTCGCAGATCTAACGGTAGAAATTATGTTAGGGTTTTTTACCCTAGAAGGAAACCCTCTGTTATGAGGGATTGAGGCTATGCATTATTGCGAGTATTGTATTCTGAGAGAGGATACTGTGAGAGAAAGAAGAGGAAGTCACAACGGGTTTTGTTGTAGGTTGCATCCCTTCATTTGTTGGATAATAATAAAGAAAGGACATGGCAATTTATCTGGTGGATGTAGCCCACACTGGGTGAACCACTTAAATATGTGTCTCTATTGTATTGTGTATCTTCCGTGTTTTGTTTCCGCATTTGTTTTATTTTATTGCTTCGCAGTCCTATTTTTCTAACAATTCACTCTTACAACATGACCATGCTACCTGCTACAGGTTGATCACAATCCCAAATCAGCACATATGAAACTAAAATTTTCTCTTGAATGCACCCAGGCATTCTTACCTCATTAGTAACAAGGGTGGAAATCACTAATGGCCACCCAAAATTCTCTTTTCCTTAACACCTCTACAATTCAAGTAGAGTATTGGAAGGTCCTCCTTCCTTAATGGGAAATCCATTGTCCATCCTCTTATGAAAACATGCATTTCCTCAATTCATTCCATGTAATGTGATAACTATGAGCACCTTTATTTCCAATCTCCCTAGATTAGTTATTGTACCCATGGTACTCTTTACTCATGCATTTTATTGCGAGGATTCTAACTCATCCTTGACTGGCATAAACTTCCTCTCTCTATTTTTCGGGTTCTTCTTTCCTAAATCTTACCCTACTTGGGTAGCAATGGCATACACCAACCACTCAAACATTATTTGCATATCTTTAAGATAATGAAATATTTTCAGAAGGGATTCTTACCAAATTCCTTCATACCTTATGCCACATAGGTATGAACATTTTATACCTACTTTGGATGCTAGTACCCTCTCTGATATTACCTCATCAATGGTGCTTTATGGGGGGTTTTAAAGTCCCTTCAACAATATTTTAACAACAACCTTCTCATAGTCGTCCTCTACTTGAGGTTGTCCATCTTTGGCTACTGTCTTTCTCAACAACTCCAATTTCTTTCTACACGTGACATACATCACAAATATATTAATCTGCATGTAAAATAAAAATGATTGTATAATAACATTCAAATCAACAAAACATTTTCAGATATGTCCTAACATATCTTTATGCACTTCATCACATTATCCTTAATGTTTTCATGAGTGCAACACAAACAATTCTCACCTATTTCTGCAGTCATGCAACCATCGTCACTATGATGTCAGAACATTTACTTTCATTAGTAAATCAATCTCTCATACCAAAGAAATACAATAAACAATAAGGAAGGGGTTAAGGAAATCTTCCCTTATCCAACTCCTTCTACACATCCCTGGACTTTCAGTCCAACTGAGTTATTTTTCCAAGGCCTCACTGCCCTTACTTATCACGGATTTACCAAGCCCATTCATTCAAACTTACTTATTTCTTTATTTTCCTTTTTCCAGTTGTACTTGTTTCCACAACTGCTCGTCTAAGGCTTACAACCCTGTTAAAAAATTCATATATTTTAGGGTGAAAAAAGTATTCCCCCTTTTTCTCCTTCTTTGCTTATGCAATATACTCCCTGCTGGGATCTTCCTGCTTCTTTCCTTGAGCATCCTTGGTTAGTCTCTTCCTAACCTATTGGATACATCAGCATGTTCCAATAGCATACTTTTTGTTCATAATGAATAATGAACCTGTGCATTTTGTACATTACCATTCAATTATCAGAATGGTCAACATTCATTTGTTAGTCTTCCACTCATACATTTTTTTTTATAATGTAATCCAGGATTCTNNNNTATATATATATATATATATATATATATTGCATCCCACTGCCCAATTCTCAGCAGTCATTAAGGTGGTGACTCTGTTCTCCTAACAAAGTCTTCACACAGTTCCTCCAAAATGAACTCCTTCAACATGCAACTTCCTTATTTCATATCCTTCACTATATGTGATGGCCTCAACTTTGATTTAGCTTTAGTTGTTTACCAAATATTTCCATACGAAATATAAACATGCATCTTTGTTATGCATCCATATTATTTATCCACACATATTCCTTGTTATGTTAACTTACATCCATGATGTACTTAACCATATGCATAATCATAAGTCTATGTGTAGCTACCATATGTATATTTCATAGCTCACATATATATTTACTTTAAAATCATTCAACTCATGATTGTTCACAATCATTCTCATGTGATCCTCAAAGGCCTAATCATTTTGCCTCTTATCTTGACAACAAAGCATCCTTGCTCATTTACTCTTACATCATACATGTGTGTCACTTGCACATTTGATATCATTCAATCATATATATTTGGTCTTAATATCAGTCTTCATATCAATAAACCTCACAATGCATTAAATCCCTACACTTAAGCATATACAAACATAGCCAAACACTCATCATGCAAGTTCATTTCTTGTAACCTTTTCCATGTCATTCATACACATGGACATATCATACTTCCAAATCCTTCTCCCAAGGATCTTCCAATCATTCTTATGATAAGTCTCATGGAGATACTCATCATTGAGACGCTCTCTCTGCTGAGAGCTTGCAGTCATTCACATGATATCCACATGGAAGTTCAATCATGCATAGTCATAACTATGTTCCCCTTTCCATACAACAATAACCAGTAAGAAGACATTTTTGCCTCAACTAGTATAAAGTTATTCAACAATACATAAATACTATTTGGGCAATTCCAACAATGCCCAAGGCAACAAGACAACTTATCAAGATTTATTTTTTTTCATGCCTCAAACCATTTTTGGTTAACAAACGTTTCTATCAAGGGAATCCTTTTCTAGATTCCCTCTCACTACAAATTGAGTATACCAAGCCCTGCCTTATATGGATATCATCCACCTCTAGATGTAAACCTAGCCCATTGGTCCTCTAGAAGTGTCATGACACTTCCTTTACCACATTCAGGATCAACATTTCATTAACCGTTCTACCTTATCCTCATAAGGTACTATGTACTCAACATCATCAACCTTTTACTTATGTTTCCATAGTCAGATCATCACTAACTATATGATCTATGACATCACCATATTTTACATTCAATGACAGACTATAATAAGTATATATGTATGTCATATGCATGCTCTATCCTTGTGATATGCATTTCAACATATCTACATGCACCAAGAATTATACCCATGTTTTTCGTGCAAGTGAGTTCCACTTACTTTCCTCTTTCATTTTCATGTATAGAATTATTGTTATAGCAATATTTGACTCACCCCATGCAACTTGCTCAAAAGGCCTTTTCCATTTCCCTATGTAGACTTGAAGTCCCTTTTGCACTTCCCAGAGCTAAAAATAATATTTTTCCACATATACGTGCCCTAACAGCTATACAACAAGTGTATACGTAGGTTGCACCATTACAACCCGCGTACATCAGGATTTGTGCCCAAAATTAAAAATTGTGTCGGGTTTCCATGTCACATCATGAGATCCATGATCCTTGACCTTCCTTTGACAGACGCGTACATACACGAGCTATCATTCTATAGGATGCATACATACACAATTTTTTCTTAAACAGTCATGTACATCAATATTTTTTACTTGATTGCTGAGTTTGGTGTTTGTTGGGTGAGTTTTGATAGTTTCTAAGTCTTCTTGGGTCTTTGTCGTAACTGTTGAGTGCATGCGTAGTGATAGGAAACCTTTCTTTGGTTGAATTTTTGGGCTATTCTTCTTTCTCATCATTTTTTTATTGGTTGTCCTTGCATCTTGGGATGAGTGTTTGCTTCTTGGTATCCTGCTTGGTTTGTCTCTTTTTGCTTATAGTAGGGTCTATATATCAAGTTGTTATTCAATCCTTGCATTTTCATTATTTATATTGAAAATACAAAAATATACATTTTGCATTTTGGCATTTGATCTTTGGGTTGTTTAATATTGATCTTGGTATACATGGAAAGATTGCATCTTATCGAAATTGCAGAGTTGAATTGAAAATTGCATTTATGAAAAGCTTATCATTTTTTAAGAATTGAAGTTAGGACTTTGCATTATTTTCATATTCATTTCTTTTATATGTTGAGTCACAACATCATCAGTTTCACGTCCACATCTTTTAAGTAAACAAATCCATTAAAAGCAACGCTGATAAATTTAAAATTGATTAGAAACGATTTTATTTTTTAGGGTACACAAACTATCTTAAGATTTAGAGCCTTGGAATAGGTTTTTGTGAGTAAACTTCTCCAAGGCTATTAAACTCAACATATGTGTCTGACTAAGGGAGTGGTGAAATAAATTGTATAATTAGTGATATCAGGATGCCCCGCTCACACTAGAGTTAAGCACGAGGTCACGGGAAGTTATTTGCAGAGATATCCCTCTAATACCTTCTTAGCGTCAAAGATATTTATGGGGATCTATTCGTATATGGGGGTCTTGCTAGTACCTTTACCTCTATGAGAGGCATTGCTTTCAATATTTCGGGCTTTGTTACCATGCCCATACGGTGGACCTAACTTACGATTGTTCGCCTACACATTAGTTATATTGTGGTGTCTTTAGTTGCTTGACATAGGTAGCCACATAGGTTACTTGCAGGGATTATTCTACAGGTACCCTGAGTCAGATAAGGGTCAGATAGCACACAACCTTTATGGAGGATTACCTCTCTGGGGGGATCTGACCAACTGCATTGTTAATCCAACGAGGGCCCTTATAATTGATTATGATACTTCCGATCTTTTGAAGGGAGTATCGGGACCCTCTTGGGCGAGGCATACCTACTCTAGTGAGGGAGGCCCCTTTTCATCCATTTTATACTATTTGTGTGCATTTGGTCTTTTGTTTATTTTGGTGCGCTCCTTGATTGTTAGTTGTCCTTAGGATTGGTTTTTATATCTCAAGTATTGATTCATTGTGGAGCCAGACCCTCTTCCTCGCATGTCTCGTCGTTTTTTGAAGTTACCACCACATCTTGAATCTTTTCCTTCTAAAAGGAATAAATATATCAAACATGGACACAAACCTCCACCTACCAAACTTGTGATCATACAAGTATGAGTACTGAGTCAAATCAGAAAGTTACTAGGATTCCTTCTACTCCCATACCTATGGTAGTTAATGGGTCTCCTTCGACGCCTTCAACCACTATGGTTGTAGTGCCAAAGATTCCAGTCATCACTCCTATCCATCCTATGGTTGCTACTCAACCAATAGTGACAAACCATTTTGGGTCTATTTTTGGTACACCTAGGTACAATACTCAGTCCATCCGTACAACCTCTATCCCTTTCTCTTATGGTATGTTGAATCTAACATTGCAATTTTCATCATCCATTCCAGTGATGAATACAAATCCTAGTATTGGACTTGGGGGCATGGTTCCTCCACATATTTCACTCTTGCTTGGTGGAGATCACATTCCCCAAATGAATCCCATGGTTGGAATCCAACATCCTTTTCACCCTAGGTCTAATCCTAGTCTTAATGGTTCTGGATGGAGTAATCAACTGAGCGGAAACGATGCTTCCTATGTTCCTTCATTTACACCTACCTCCTCCACACCGATTCTGACCAACACGTTTGGCATGACGAGTCCACCTCTCCTCCTAATTTCCACTTGTGGGAGGTCAATTGCATACTTTGGGAAACCCCCAACTTGGAGCTACTCCGGCTGGGGGAAACATTTATAATCCTCATTATAACATTCCTATTGGAATGGTGCCCAACCAATCCTTTATGAATCAGTTTGGAGGGGGGTTTTGTAATCCTGAAGAAGGCCATGGTGCATACCAGAACCCTGGATGGGTTGTGATTCCCCAACAACAACCTTTCTTGAGAGTATGGGCTCAAATGTTGCAACCCCGACTCCCTTTTCTCACCAAGATTAATTTACCAAACTTATTAAGATTAATGAATGACCCGGTGTGTCATGATCCGTTATGGCCCACCTGTCCCCACCAAGATTCCTTCAAATATTATGAAATTCGAAGGAAAGACTAGTGAGGATCCTGGTGATCACGTCACTACTTTTCATATTTGGTGCTCTTAAAAATTCTCTTAATGACGATTCTATTCATTTGAGAATGTTTCAACGCACCCTCATGGGTGTTGCTATGAAATGGTACATCAAGTTACGAGGGGGACTTACAGTAAATTTAAACAGATGGTTTTAGTCTTCCTCAACCACTCCCAGTTGTCGGTTCATTATGATGCCAACATAGAACTCATGTCGGCCCCCCATTAGGATAAATCCACCCACATCTCCGACCATATCCAATAGTGGTGTAGACAGAAGAGGTTGATCAAGGCCTACATTCCTCCATAGTTCCTATTGGAATGGTTTCTTAAGTATTTATTGCCTTACATTTCGAATGATGTTTCTACATCCGGAGTCACATCTGAGGAGGAAGCAATTTTTAAATCCCAATAGTTATATCTCATATATGCTCAGTCTAGGATGTTATACAAAATTCTTCCCGACGCACCAAGGTCAAATTATGACCCGAGACAAAAGCTTGGGCCTCATGCCGATGGCATTATTGGCTCTGCAAATAGTAAGGCCATAGACTTGGTGAAAACCCGGTTGAAAGAGTTGTCTCTAAGCCAGTTTGTAGCAGGACACATTTCGTCTACGTCCTCTACTCCCACTCAGTCGACGGATGTGCATTCGGTATAGTCGTCGACCAACCCAAATGGTAACCAACAACCAGGAGGGAATAGAAGGAAAGGATGGGGTAATAACCGTAAGGGTGGGAGGAATAATAATGATAATAAAACCAAAGACAGTGCTAATAATGATAGATTAAGTGTTAATGTTGGTGGGGGGAAGAAAGAGAAGCGGAAGGTGAAGTTTCCTTGCAAGATTTGTACTGATGATCACCTTACCCACTTGTTCCCCAAACTCGAGGAAGTTGTGAGGCTCTTATATCAACCACCCATTGTGCTGACTAATCCTTTTTCACATAATCAACACATGGCCTAGAGCTCCTCTAATGTTGGAAATGTGTTGAATGGGAATCAAAACCATCTGACGCATGAAGGAAATCGTCTATGTGTAAATATGGTTAAGTCTCAGATTAATGTAGCCACTCTATCTCGCAATTACATTTCTTCACAAGTTGTTCCAGGTCTAGAGTCTCCCCCTCCTCTGGAAAAGTCTTTGTAGATCGAAAAGCGAGAACCTCCGCCTCATATTCTGAAAGGAGTACTAAAACTCTCTACCCACAACCCTAATGCTAGATTTTCCCATGATTCCTCTATTGTCGAGGATCTGGGTCAATCCCCTTATGTGATGTCGGCTTTGGAGGTACCCGAGACATATCCTTCACATAGGAATGTCTTATTATATGTGTTAGGAGTTCTAGACCCGTGTGGCTCTAAGGTTATGAAGTTTGATGTTATGGATGTTCAACCTCACTTTCCTTACCACATGGCCTTTAAAATCCATGTGGATTACTCAAAGTATACCATCAAATGTATCATTATTGATGAAGGAAATGCAACGTGTGTGATGTCCCTAACTTGTTGGAAAGCCATTGAATATCCAACCCTCTCTCAATCTCCGACCATGATGACTGCATTTGATGGTCGTTCTTTCCGTCCCCATGACATTCTTTCTACCTTTCTGGTCCATTTAGGTGGAAAGATAGTGGAGGTGGATGTCGAGGTGGTTGATGCACCTCTTTACTATAACTTATTGCTAGGGCATAATTGGACTTATGTTATGATTGTAGTTGTATCGTCCATTTTTCATACTTTATTTTTTCCTCATGAAGGGAAAAATGTGACAATTGATCATTTGTCCATTGTGCATGCTAGGACTAATGCATCAGTTGGACCATCGATCCCAGTGATCAATAATTCTCAGCTGACAACTGAGGATATTGGTGTCAGAATGCATTCCTCCCTGATGGGTACCTTTGATTTCGTGGCACCAGTTCAACACATTTATGCCATGCCCAGTAGGTCTTCTTCATCTACGAGGTCCATTCCTTTCTATACTTCGTATTTTAATGATCCTTGGACCCTACCTTCCCCAACCATGTCTTGTGAAGGTCAGTCACACACTGGGATGGAAATGCCACTATCAGAAATAGAGATAGCGTATCAGGCTGTGCTTGACTCTACTGCTGACCCAGATCCTGTTGCCTCACATACGGGTGAGGAGGATCCTGCTCTCAAGCTCGTATGGGTCACTTCATTTTCTTTCTCACATGATTTCCTCGATGATACTTTACCTTCAGATGAATCCATTGTAGAGGCCCTGAATGGTCCCAACAAACCATGGTATGACATGCATCATCGCTCTTACTTCCTCCCAGATCTCATTAGGATTGAACAAGACAATTTTAGATCTACCTTGAGTGATATGATCAGTCACTCCATAGTTCCACTATATATGCATGACATTTATGCCGAAGGAAACACCGCAAGTATTTATCCTACCGTCACGATCGACATCCCTTGCATTCCTGGTAAAGTTGGAAATGTATATATCGATGTGGATCGTTCACCTGAAGAAATTAAGTCATTCGCTTGGTCATAGAAAAAGAGGCCAGGAATCGACCCTCTCTTTGAACGCAAAATACCTTCCCTTAGACTGACAGTTAAGCTCCTACTTGACACTTCTGATCTTGAAGAACGCCTCGTACACCTAGAGAGCCTAGATGAGCAGTGTCGATATGCCTCTACGTCTATCGAAGCGAATAAACAACGTGTCAATGTATAGTATGATAAGTCTTTCTATCCTCAGCAGTACGCTGAGGGTGACTTGGTCCTCTTGTATGACTAATCCAAAGAACCGTTGGGGGCAGGAAAGTTCAACCTCATGTGGCACGATCCTTATATCGTGCGACGTGTCTTAGAAAAAGGAGCCTATGAATTGGAAGATTGTGAAGGGAATATGTTGGCTGAGCCCATAAATGGCCTCTACTTGAAAATATTATGCTTGAGCCCCAATATTGGGCGTAACTCTTTGTATACTAGTGTGTCTAAGTGTGTATATATCTTTTACTTTGTTTCATCGGCTTGCTTATTGAGTTTTCCCCTGGTTGGCAGATCTCAACTGAGTGTTCGGTTTACTCAGGATTCACAGATGATGTCAGTCGTCATACACAAAACTTAGCTTCCGCATCTTGAGTCGTTTACTCACCCAAGGGTCAACTGGTGTCTTTTGGTGGCGTTTGTCTAGGGCCATCAACGAATAATGTGTCTGAGTATAGCATCATTATAGAGATTTTATGTGAAGCCATTTCACATGGTGTTCAATATTTATAGGTTCACTTGGACTCTCAGTTAGTAGTATGTCAGTTGAATGACAATTACCATGTGCGAGATCCTACTCTACTCCGACGATTCCTATGGGTACGACTTTTGGAACGACATTTTTATTTTATTACTTATAATCACATATCCAGAAGTTCTAATTATGTATATGATGCATATGCTAATTATGTTTTAGATTGGCATTTGTCACATAACTAAAGTAAAGAAAACACATTTATCAATGTACACATTATAACATAAGTAAATACGAAGACCAAATTTTTTTATATATTTCAAAAATATGGTGTCATAGTACAAAATGGGGCTTACAACCTCAAAATACATATACAGCCGGTCGATGCAATGACCATGAAATATACGCATGTGGTGTCAATCTGTGTCATTATAGAATACTACGATTTTTGTGAGATGTTGAAAGAGTCGCATCCATGCACAAGGCACACCCACCACCTACCGCTGCATCACCTCTGGCAGATCCTCTACTTGAACTATGGGTATTATGTGCATCAAACGAGACAGGTTTCCCTGCACATTTTGAAGCATTGTCTCCGAGTCTTCTCCCGTTGGCTCATCCCCCCGGTTCCTCCCTTGGTGTCATGGAAATCCATCTGACCGTCCCAAACCCACATTTGCAAAACAAAGAATTTTTGTTAAATACTTGAAATCATCCAAAAATATTTGCATTTTTTTAACTCTTTTAAAAAAAAATACAAAAAAATGAAATATATAAAACTTTTTTCAGACCTATATCTCCGTAGGTGGAACATGGTGGTAATGGCATGTATGGATCTCCTCTGAATTTGATCCCTACATAAGGGTAGTCATCCAGGGCTATCACCTATTGGCGCCACCAGAAGAAGAACTCATCATTGTAGGGGGTCGATACCCTACCACCTCCCAACCACATCATCACCTCGATCCACCATGACATAGTTGGATTGAGTGGTGTATGTGGAAGGATCTTGACTCTAGGGATCAATCCTGTAACCCGCTCAAAGAAAAAACTACACAAGATAGATGTGAACCCAAAGTTCTTCTTCCTACCCTATTTGCAGTCTGTTAACTGGCTCTTCATGTTAGTCAGTAATGAGGTGCACCAATCATAAACTATGGGTCATAATCACTCCACTGAGTAGAATATCAGTGGCATTGATTCTTGGTGAAATGGGGCCGACCCCATGATCTATGTGAGTACAAGAACTACGATCTTTAAACTTAGATTTTTTATCACCCTAATGGGGAGTTGGCTACCTACCTTTTTTGTGACTGCAACATAGTGAGTGGCTATGTAATCCTATATGTTCATGCCACTCCCACCTCCCTGAAATTTGAGGTTCACCACCTCACCCCGACGTCACAATCCTGTAAGGAAGTAGATATCCTCGACTTCAATCCTCAATGATTGCCCATCGAGGTTGAAGGCCTCTATATCTTAATCCCAAAAGTTTACCAGCATTTGGAGAAATCTCACTTGAGCCCTCATTCCTTTGAGAGCCCAAAATTTGTAAGGCCCACATACTTTTAATGCTAATTGGGCCCTTGGATCTCTTTCCACTGCAACATCAACTTCCTCATGCTCTATTTCTCTCCATTCAAGTACCATCTTACAAGAAAAATCCATTTTTTGAGTCAAATTTCTTTAAAAACCCAAGTTGCGGACTTGTACGCGAGATGCAAAGTACACAATCGTTTATAGTGATGCATATATGCAGACTGTTTTGCTAACAGTCACGTATAGGGATGTGTATATGTGACCCGATGAACTATGACCCACGTACACCCTAATTCCTAATTTGCGCCTTAAAAAACTCAAAAAATGAGACCTAATTTAAAATTGTAATCCACTAGAAATTAAGAGGACGGAAAGAGTACTTACTTGGTCCAGACGGTTGTCAATTCCATCACTCGTAGCTCTTGCAATCGGCACTTGAATATCATGGGAAAATTGGTCAAAAATGCACTATGCGGGTAAAAAACTCAAATGGTATAGTAAATTTGATTATTTTTTACTATTTGTAGAAAAGTTTTACCCACTTTATATAGTTTTTGCTAATTTTTCGACCTACTGGACTAATAGTGCAGTGGATGGAGTTGGTTTTGGTGGTTTTATCTAGGGATTCTTGCGGTTTCTAGCGTTATGTCGCCCGTTCATGAATTTGGAAGGTATTTTCTTTGACCAACATATAAGATAAGTCGTCTGTCCATTTTTCATTTTGGCATTATCCTATGACTATGATTCATATGCCTTAGGTACGAACCCATTTATTAGCAACACCGAACCTTCTTTCTATTACTAGAAGTGTCGTTAATGAATGGTAGAGACTTACAAAACATGGGTACCCTAGTTAGAACCTTTGTGCCATTTGGTGTCCATGCAAATATTTTTCCATTAGACCGGGAGTCCCTTATAGTTACAATATGACTTTGTGGTTGAACCTTATATTCTTACTCATAAGCATTCTTGTTGGACACACCTACCACACTTAGAGGGGGGGTGAATGAGTGTGGGGCTCTTTTTCCCAAAACTTCCCTCTTGCACAAAAACTCATCAATTAGCATTCAACATTT